>CAWUFW010012828.1:0-516332 GCA_963921515.1 Calotriton arnoldi
GACACTCATGTAGCTATTTACAAACCCATGCAGCCACTTACACACCAACAGACAGACGGATAAAGACATTCACACAGTTTAGTCACTAACCCATGCATTTAGTAAGATACGTTTAATCACTCACGTATAGAGTCAGTCACGCACCTACTAAATCATCCATCCAGACACTTATACACCCACTCATTATTCAATACACCTTGGCATATATATTAAAAATATTTAAACTTTACAGAAACACACAGTCACTGGATGATGTCATCAGTGATGTCATTTGAGATGTCATCAGTGATGTCATCAGTGATGTCACTGACCATGTCATGAGTGATGTAATATGTGACGTCATCAGCAGTGCATTGCGGGGCGCGAGTTATAGTTACCTGAACTAACTATAACGGGGGAATTTCACGGGTTTTGTACGAGTGCAATGTCCAACTAACTATAACTGTCCCTAAAACCTATGGTTTTTTCAGTGAATATATATATATATATATCTGTACCACTATATATGAGTGTGCATAAAAAGATTTGTTTTTAAACCCATATACGTATATATGCACACACATAAATATATATGTTAGTGTATGTGAATAAATGCATTGTAAGTGTGTTTTATGTGTTGTATGCATTGTAGTGTAAATGCAACTGAAGCAAATGTTTATGTGTTGTAAGCGTAGTCCTGCTACTGGATGTGTGGTAAGTGTCCTAGCTGGTATTTGACTTCGTGGTAGAAACCTAAAGTTTTCCCTCAGTGCACGGTGCTTTGATTAGCATATATATTGTAATACATTGAAAACCATCAATGAATACCATTTTTTATCTAAATTTCTTTGATGATGTAACCAGAAAGATCACTACAATATTTAGCCGGGTTGCGGTGTCTGCGCATGTATGTGACGTCATACTAATAAAAGGAATGGGGACCCGATGGATATTTCTTAGAAAAACATCAAAACACAGACGTGTTATGTTGTGCTCCTCTCAATAAAAGCGCTACACTCTCAGCATTGTGTGAGGCTTGTTTATTCAATAAACTTATTCTTTTACAGGAGAGCGCCGGGAAACGCGTCCGTACCGCTCTAATCTCGGCGCTGAATCGGCGCCCAAAATGGCGGCCGCGCTCTACGTCATCACGCGGACGCGCGACCACTAGAGCGCGACACTACATATCTCCCTTCTTTACGGGACACACAACCACAACATAACATCTTGATAAAAGTTTAAGAGTCTCTCGGCCTGAAGTTACTTCACTTCTCCCAGATCATAGTCTCTGTATTTGGCTGGCCTTACCACTGTTCTCCCTGCCCGTGTACGTCTTACCGGAGTGGAGGTGGAACTTTCCACCCTTCCTTCTGCTCGGCTTGCCAGTGTCTCTCCAAGTCCTTTAGGGCTCTCTCTCTCGGGAGTCTTGCCTTTGTCCTCCTGCCATTCATCTGCGATGAGATTTTCGTCCTCTTCCTGCTCCACTTTATTTCCTTCTACCCTAAGGTCCCTCTCTCCTTCTCCTGGGGCTGCGTTTCCTGCAGGTGAATTTGGGTTCTCTTGTGTCCTTGATCTTTCCTCTCTGTCCCACTGCAGTATCTTATTGCACTTGGACATGCGATCTTGTGACCAGACGTTCCCATCACTTAGCAAGGCTGCTCTGTTGTACACCTGTTCAACTTTCATGGGCAAGCTGTATTTGCTGTCTCCTTTCCTCCTTAATTGGGCAAGTTTGACTCTGACCCACTCCCCTTTTTCCAGGGACGTCCCCTTCACATTGCGTCTCTTATTGTACTGCTCAGTGTATGTTCTCTGTGCTCTCTCCAAGTTGTGGTGAACTACTGCCGGGGACCATTTACTTGTGACAGTCTTTTCCTTCCACGCTAAATTGTCCTTAGTGAACGGATCACGTCCCCTTAGGATTTGGAACGGGCTGTATCCTGTGCCAGTCGGTGTGATTCGGTAGGCCCACAGCATACTCCTCACTTCCTTCTCCCAGTCCTTCCCCACTCCTATGGCTGATTGTATGGAACCCATTATTACTCGGTTAAACCTTTCGGCCAGACCATTTCCCGCCGGATGGTAGACCGATGTGTGTTTGATTTGGACGCCATTTCGTTCCATGTAATGGTTCCACTTATCCGATGTGAATTGAGGTCCATTGTCACTCAAAATGGAATGGGGGATGCCCTCTCTGAGGAAGGTAGCTGTGAGAAACCTAAGAACTGTCTCTGTATCCATCACCTCCTGTATATCAAATTCGGGCCACTTTGAATACCGATCTATGAGAACTACTACGTATTTCGGGGTTCCCTCTGCATCCAACACTGGACCAAGAATGTCTATTGACAGTTCCTCCCAAGGGTTGGCAGGGTTGTCGAACTTCCCTAGTGACGGGCGTAGTAACGTTTGTGATTTATCCGCTCTTTGGCACTGGTCACATTCTCGAACATGTCTCTCGATATGACTGTCCATTGCGGGCCACCAGTACATCTGTTTGGTTCTCAACTTCGTCTTCACGATGCCCAAGTGCCCTTCATGTAACACTGCTAACAGGTGTGGTATTAACGACGCGGGGGAACTACTCTCTCTCCTCTAAACAGGAATGTACCCTGGTCTCCTACGGATAACTCCTCCCGCACTTCAAAGAATTTCCTCTGTTCCGCCTTCAGGTGCCTTTTTTCGGGCCACCCTTGTAGTATGAAGTCCTTGATTTCCTTGACGTCCTTGTCAATTTCATAGGCTTGTTTCCATTCCTGACCGCTTATAACTATTTCATGATCTTCCATGAATGCCACCCTGACTTCGTCCTCGTCAGTACTTGCAGGAGCTTCCTCCATAGCTGAAGCTCGGCTGAGGTAATCTGCCACTTTATTCTTGGCTCCTGGGATGTATTCCACATCATACCTGTAGTCTAACAATTTCAGGGTCATTTTTGCAATGCGGGGTGTGGCGCTCGCGTGCCCGCAGGACGTTAGTACTTTGACTAGGGGTTTGTGGTCCGTTTTGAGTTGAAATCTTGTGCCCCATATAAATTGGCGGAATTTCGCCATGGCCCATACCATAGCCAGCATCTCTTTTTCTATCACGCTGAACTTCTGTTCTGTTGGTGATAATGCTCTCGATGCAAAGCTGATGGTCGCCAGCTCTCCGTTCA
Source organism: Calotriton arnoldi (assembly GCA_963921515.1). Lineage (NCBI taxonomy): Eukaryota > Metazoa > Chordata > Amphibia > Caudata > Salamandridae > Calotriton > Calotriton arnoldi. Next base: position 3,137 of record CAWUFW010012828.1, read on the forward strand.
TCCTTTTCTGCATAAGAACTGCCCCTAGGCCTTTGTCGCTCGTGTCTGTGGTCAAAATGGATTCTCCTTGCGGATCATAACCTTGTAGGGGAACTGCTTTGCTGATATCCTCCTTGATTTTCTGAAACTCCCCTTGCGCCTCCTCTGTCCACCCGAAGGCTGTTTTGTCTCGTATGAGTAGTCACAGGTGGTGTGTCTTGGTGGCGAAGTGTTGCACGAATTTGCTGTAATATTCAGCCATCCCCAAGAATGATCTCACTTCTTCCTTGCTCGTTGGTGCAGGTGCTTCACATATCGCTTTGACATTGGCGTGTTTGGGCGTGATGCCTTGGTCACTGATCTCATGACCCAAGTATGTTACCGACGCCATTCCCAATCTGCACTTCTCCCATTCTGCCGTCAGGCCATTCCTTTCTAAGATTTGTAACACCGTTGCTAACTTTTTGTTGTGGTTGGCTTGGTCTTTGCCCATTACCAAGATGTCGTCTTGGAAGTATTGTATTCCCTCTATATCCTTGAACAGGTTGTGCATCAACTTCTGGAATACCGCCGCTGCTGATGCCAGGCCAAAAGGCATCCTGCGGAATTGGTAGCATCCAAATGGTGTTATGAAGGATGTAAGTTTCCGGCTCGTGTGATGCAGGGCTATTTGATGATATGCCGAGGCGAGATCCACGGTAGAAAACCATTTTATACCCTTTGTCTTTGCCAGCATTTCGTTTATTCTGGGTAATGGGAATTTTTCCACTATTATGCACTTGTTCAATTCGCGCAGGTCCACGCACAACCGAACTTTGCCGTTGGGTTTCCTCGCTACCACCAACGGGGCCAGCCATTCCGAACTGTTTATTGGTTCGATGATCCCTTCATCTTCCAATCTTTGTAGCTCTTGTTGTACTGCTTCTCTGATTGCTAGCGGTATGTTCCTCACTTTGTGGGATACTGGTTTGGCATTTTCCTTTAGATCAATTCTGTGTGTAAATTTCGTTAGTTTTCCCACTCTGCCTCCGAATACTGTGGGGAATTCGCCTTTCATCTTTTCGAAGTTTGATTGGTTGTCTACGCTGGTCATCAGGACTTGCGTGTCCCCTCCTGGGTTCAATTGTATGCCCAACTCGCCTTGATCCATCCATCCAAGAACAGAAGGCCCTTTTTCAGCCACATATAATTTGCACTCTGCGCTGTGATTCTTGAACTCGAATTTCAGGACTCGATATCCCACCATCGGGATGGGTTCCCCTGTGAATGTGACCGGACGTATGTCTGGGGGTTCGAGGTGTGATCCCAGGCTGGGTTTGAAGTTCTCGCTCCACACCGTCCGTTGAATGATGGTATACGGAGATCCGGAGTCCGCCACCATTTTGATCCGGACTCCTCAAACTACCATGTCGCATTGTGGTTTCTTGGAGCGGCTGCCTTCTATGCACAGCACATTGTCTTCTTCTTCTTCTCCTTCTTCTTCTTCACCTCCCCCATCTTGTGCTACGTACTTGACCGTTGACCTCTTCACCTTGCGGCGACACACCTTTTCATAGTGCCCTACGATTCCGCAGTACATACATTTGGCTCGGAAGGCCGGACATCGTTTATCATATGCCGCGTGGGATGGACTGCCGCACCTGTAGCACGTGGTTGTGCCCTCCTTGTTCGATTTCTGTGCTTGTGTGGATCGTGGAGTCCATCTGTTCTGTGCTCTCCCTTCTGCCGCCATCTTTTTTCCTCTCTCTGGCGGTTCTGTTTCCGTGACTCTGTTGACCATGGGCCGCTCTGTATTTTCTTTTTTCGCTGCCTCAGCACATCTCTTCGATAGTTCGGCCTTTTTCACCATGGCTATGACTTCCTTCAGGGTAGCGTCCCCATTCACCCACAGTTTATCTTGGATCGCTGTGTTCTTCGTGTGCATGACAATTTGGTCTTTGATAAATTCGTTGTGCAAGGCACAAAATTTGCATGTGATCGCTAACTTCTTTAACGCCGCAACGTAGTCGTCTATGGACTCATCCCCTGCTTGTTTCCTCTGTTGGAAGTTATATCTGTCAATGGACGTGCACACTGCCAGTCTGTAATGGTTGTTTAGGTCTTCAATCGCGTGTTGGAATACGTCGTCATCTGCGTCCGGCCGTTGTGTGGGGACCAGGTTCTGGAAGACTCTGATTCCTTCCGGGCCTAAGTTGTGGAGCAATATTCTTTTCTTCCTCTTGCTGGGGAATGCTTCTCCACTTTCATCTTCTATGGCCTCCAGATAGTTCATGAAGTATTCTCTCCAATCTTCCCATTTCATCAATGGTTCGCCTGGTTTTGGTAGGAAGGGTATTGGTGTCGTGAGTGAAGACGCCTGCGCACACATTGCGGCGCTCCTTTCCGTTATAGCTTCGTCTCCCCTTGGACTGCCCGGTGCACCTGTGCTTCTGGGATGTGTGCGGTCTTGATGGGGCCCTGAGGCTCCCCCGTCGCTGTGCTGCACCGCTTCCGCCAGGGCCCTGGATGTCCTATAGGAGGATCTGGAGGGGTGACATTCTGCTTCCCCGAGTGTTCTACCCTCCTATGTTGCAGGCTGTGTACCCTCTCTTGATTGCAACTACCTGCTCCGTGGGTGCTGGCTTGCGGTAGTGCTGTCCTCTGCCACGCTCTCCTGCTGTGTCATGGCCCTTAACCAGTGGTCTTCGTGGCCTGCCTCACTGAGTACTCCGGTGGGTCCTTGTGTCGCTCCTCTCCTATTTTATTTATTATTATTTTTTTTTCTGGTCCCAATCTCGTCGCCACTGTTATGTTGTGCTCCTCTCAATAAAAGCGCTACACTCTCAGCATTGTGTGAGGCTTGTTTATTCAATAAACTTATTCTTTTACAGGAGAGTGCCGGGAAACGCGTCCGTACCGCTCTAATCTCGGCACTTAATCGGCGCCCAAAATGGCGGCTGCGCTCTACGTCATCGCGCGGACGCACGACCACTAGAGCGCGACACTACAAGACGCTCATCCTGTAGAAGTTTAAAGACCGTGGCTCCATCGCTGCACTAAACGGATCGAGCCCGGACGTGAGCGACTTTGATAAATGAAGAATTTGTTGGCGCTATCTATCCTTTTGAAATAATATAAGGGACACAGCAGTGTTTTCAGCTTGTTCCTTCTTTACCGTAACAAAGGGCACTGGCATGTTTTCTCGGCAGCGGAGAAGGTGCGGTCAATCATTCACATCTGCAGGGAGTCAGGCGAAGACAGGACTGCCACTTCAAACAGAAAGTGAGTCCGCTGAGACACTGAGGCCGAACGCAAACAGTTCCTGGTCGAAAGATTGACTGTGACCATTTGTTCAGATCTAATTTGGTCGTGGAGATTCTCGTTTTTTTTTTGTTGTTTTTTTTTCATCTATAATCTCCCCCTTATTCAGATGCAATTTGTATGTAGTTTGTGTGAGTTTGAATGTGTTTGAATGGATTGTGTGAAATTGATGTATTTATATGATGTCTCCAGGGTCCTATTTTTGTTAAGTAATTCTATATATGTAAAAATGTGTTATGTATACCTGATGTGATAACAGGATTAATGTTGTTTTCTGTGATATATACACTTTTAGAAAAAGTTTTTTAAAAAATTGAAAAAGAAGGAATAAATGAAATTTTATAAAGTATATAAAGAAATGAAATAATAAAAGAAATGGAAATTAAATTTCAATTGTTAAGTGTCACTGATGTGATTTAATGTATTTTTTGAGCCCAGTAGTGACTGAGTCCTTAGTGAAATGAATAGATAGGCCACGAGGGAGTGCTCTTAGTGCTTGTTGTTTCTTTCCCCTCTTCTCCCTGGCCTGAAACTATTATTTTCTAGAGGAGGTCCCCTATTATGCAGTTGAATTTGTTTGCGCTATCCATCCTTTTGAAATAATATAAGGGCCACAGCAGTGTTTTCAGCTTGTTCCTTCTTTACCGTAACAAAGGGCACCAGCATGTTTTCTCGGCAGCGGAGAAGGTGTGGTCAATCATTCACATCTGCAGGGAGTCAGGCGAAGACAGGACTGCCACTTCAAACAGAAAGTGAGTCCGCTGAGACGCTGAGACACTGAGGCCGAACGCAAACAGTTCCTGGTCGAAAGATTGACTGTGCCAGGGACTGAAAAATCTCTGAACTGCACAGAAACGTTTCTGTCCTTTAAAATGTGACAAAAATAGGTTGAACCGCTAAAAATGCAAACACTATGGTGGCTTACACATGGATGAAGAGGGACATGTATGACACTCTTAGAGGGAAAAAAAGTTGCCTTGGCGCATAGACGGGCAGAGAACAAAACACATCACATAACCCACATGTTTCACTAAAATCATACCGTAAAAGCTGCAACTCGAATTTATGACTTACTGAATTCCAAAAGAATAATGGCCGGAATGAGGAAAGAAATCCCCAACATGTAACACGGGACTATGAGAGGATGTGACCCAGCGGCCAGAGATGCTGACTCTAGAGCGGGGGATCCCGGTTCGTGTCTTGGCGCCGCAACATCCAAAATCACTTAATCTCTCCAGGTGATAAATTGCCCTAAATAAATCTGCTGCAAGACGAATAAGCGGTCGGAAGTGTCCCCGCAGCTCAGAAAGTGAAAGCGGGCACAGAGCGCTGACTGTAAACAAAGCACATCGTCCTGCCTCTTGTAGGACAAACTCAAAATATAGCGCTTACTGTGTAAGAACAGAAGTAAAGGGGCCAGTAGCCATGGGAGGATGCAAATGATGGCATGGCTGTACTAAGGCGGGACTAACAAGCCTCATAATGAATTCGAAGGCAGTATTTACAAAGGACAAACACATGAGCCAATGAAAAATAAGGGCGGGGGGACTGGGCGAAGCTTCTGTCCGTACTCAACTACCCCAGCTCTTCGCAGAGCATCGCTTGCACGCTGGCTCACGCTCGACCTAAAAAGGACATTGACATTAACCAATATACTTCAATGTGCTTGCACTCTCACACAGAAATAAAATTGCCAACTGAGCCATTAAACAAGGAAATGTTATCAACTCTTATTAGCGGGATTAGATCAAACGGAGTGCCGGGCCAAAACGTTCTCCCCAATGCCTTTTTAGAGCCAACATAGACCTGTGGTCAGAGATCTTGACCCCTATATTTGATGAGATCTCATTGTTGAGGTCAGTCCCAGAATTATGGCAAAGGAGCATATTGCAGCCCATTTATAAGAGCGGTCCCTCTGATAATCCAGCAAACTATCGGCTTATAGCTCTAACAGATGTGGAGTAGAAGGTTTTTGCATCACGTTTACTTGAGAAACTCAAAAAGTGGGCAGAATTGCATCACATAATCCCTATTTACCAATCGGGATTCCGAAAAAGCCAGTAAATAACTACTAATTTATTGTTTCTTACTCTAATGGCCAAGAGAGCAATTTATAAAAGGCAAAAAGTACACATCTGCTTTGTCGATCTAAAGGCAGCCTTTGATACTGTTCCACGTGAGCCGCTATGGTCAAAATTGCGGCATGGGGAGTGCTGCGTAAACTTCATGATTGGACTACCCTCCTAAATACCAACACATGGGCTCAGGTGATGTTGGGGGACGGTACCAGCTTGACCGATCGATTTATCACCTACAGTAGCCTAAAGCAAGGTTGTGTGCTTGCACTATTTTTATTCAAGTTGTAATATAAAATACATTCAATACACTGACAATACTATATCACTCAGCCATACGCCAATAGGCCTACATCAGTTAATCGAGTCCTTCGAAGAATATGTAGCAGTTAATCGTTTGGAGCTTAATATTAAGAAAACTAAATTACTGTGCGTCGGCCGTTTCAGTCTTAGATCGTACGTCTGGCAAGTAATGGAAAAGCCCATTGAGTCAGTCAGGTCTTACTAATATCTAGGCATTTTATTTGATGAGTCTCATTTAAAGATAATTTTAACCTTTTAAGGGCTAAAACCGCTCCTTCATCTTTGCTTTTAAGACATTGCGAGATAAGTTAACATGTCCTAGCTATGAGCAATTATTAAAAAACATGGAGGCAAAATTGGTTCCTGCACTAGCCTATGGCTCAGTCATCTTTCAAGGTCTGGATGCTAATTTACTGGACCAGCTATAAATGAAGGCTTTTACATCTGTCTTCAAGATACGGAAGAAAATAGGCCTTGTGGAAATTTGTTTGGAGTTTGGTCTACAATTCCTAGTAAGACAGGCCGCCTTTTTAAAAAGTCACGTCTAGCACATCTGTGTTGGCAAGAACTTAGTAATTCTGATTATACAAGTGTCTGGAGATTTTACTTCTCAGTGTGCTTCCATACCTTTGACTACCAGCCATCTGGCCTCTTAGAAATAACCAAAGCCTCTTTTAAGATCCTTTCAAACTGAGCAACAAAACTTCAATCTTTTATAGCGGATAAAGAGGCCTTAGCAATAAACAAGCATTCTTGGACTGTAATAAATTCCTTTGAAAAGCTTGAGGTCCAGCCTTACCTGCGGTCACACTTTCCACCTCATATGAGGGACTCTTTTCTCAAGCTAAGATTTGGCAAGCATTCAACTAAGGACGGTACCCCAAGGTGGGTGCAACAATGGGCAACAAACTGTTGTAGACTTTGTGGCCACATAAAAGAATCTTTACTGCACATAGTTTGTGTCTGCCCACGCCTACTACATGCACGGCAAACTCTGCTAAAACCACTGTTCTTAGAAGCAGGTGTGAGAACCCCCAGGCCGTCATGCTTTGTTTATCTTGCAGATCAATTCCTTTAATTTGTCAACCTGTCACATTTTTAGGTCAAGCATTCAAGACCTCTTTATATACTTTGGTATATACTTATATGTGCATGTATTTTGTGGGCTCTGGAGATCAGCCCTAGGACTTGTCTACTTCCGCTTAGGGACTTTTTTTTCTGTTCAACTGCCTCTATTTAACTGTCTTGATAGAAAATGACCAGTAGAGGTCAGTAAAATACCATAATTGCTTTCTGCTGAGGACTTTCTCTTTTTTCTTTTTCTGGCAACTGCCTCTATTTAACTTTCTTGTTAGAAAACGACCAGCAGAGGTCAGTAAAATACCAGAATCACTTTAGCATTCTCTAGATTCCAGTCCATAGAAATTGTCTTCCACGAGCACCTGTAGACAATAATATTTTTTCAAATCTTGTATTTGAAAAGGAAGTGTATCAAAAGTGTCCAAGACTAGAGTTGACGACCGGGCGTGTCAAAGATCAGAAGATTTGTCCGTGTCTAGTGCTAGGGCAATATCAGGGTGACCAGGAGCGAAAATGCACCAGCAAGTCCACTCGCAGTTTATGTGAAGGGGTCCCACATACTTTGGAAACCTAAGTCAAAAGATTGTCGATCTGCATGTCGCAGTTCAACTTTGTGCAGTAAATGTCTCTATTGATCAGCCTGATCCGGCAGCTCTTTGAGTACTTTGGTATACCGACTGACCGGTTCATACCAGAGTGGGAGTTTAAAGAATATGGACGTACTCGCAGTGTGGTCTGAATGATTGGAACAGTTCTTCCTTTTCATCCGTGCCTGCGACCCCTTTTTAGGTCTCGCCTAGCGCTGCAGCGCATGTGCTGCTCGCTTTGCGAGGCATGCAGCATTCAGTATAGCATGGAAGCTTCGTGGAAGCTCCGCCCACTCTCCGCCCATTATTTTCATTGGCTTGGGTCTTAAATCCTGCCTTCCGATTGGTTGTAAAAGACACACAATTGATGGACGGAATGCAGAACAAATCAAAACATTCACCCCCAGTCAAGAGATCTGGGTTGAATCCATCATTCTTCTGCTCACCATGCCACCCCAGTTTAGACCTGGCCATATGCAAATCAGTCTTGACCCTGTGCCTCATGGGAACAGTCCAGCCTGAACTGCCAAGCCAGGTCCTCCCTGGACCGGAAACAAGCATCCTAGGACCGGTTTCGGGGTTTCACCCCTCTTCAGCCAGGATAGCTTGATTCCAGTGGCACAGTGAGCCCAGGACCCACGTCTGGGCATACCTGGCGCACTTAGGGCGAGAAAGCAAAAGACACACAATTGATGGACGGAATGCAGAACAAAACATTCACCCCCAGTCAAGAGATCTGGGTTGAATCCATCATTCTTTTGCTTTTGGTTGTAGGCTTGTTAGTCCCTCCTTATGACGGCCATGTCGTCATTAGTGTCCTTCCATGGCTACTGGCCCTTTTACTGCACAGACTACTTTCTTCCCTTGCCCCTCCTCCCGCAGTCTGATGCCTTCTCGCCCGCCCGCACTCTCTCGTTTGCAATGCAATAGGTCTCGCGTAAATGTGAGTCCTATTGCATTGCAAATGCTTGTTTATGAACCGTGTTCAGATACTCCTCATACCTGCCTGGCAAATTCTCCACCATTTAAAGAGGCTTGCTCTTTCCAACCCATTGGGCCGTACAGTGTATCCTACTAGCTTCTGAAATCTAAGCCATCAAATCTGAGGAGTAGACAAGGACTGGGCACGTTGAAGGCGTCTCATTTCTACTAGTTGCAGTTACGGTAGTTATGGAGGCGGGGTCCAGTGAATGCCAGTAGCCAATGACAAGCGGGCGCGAGAAAATTCAAGCGCACTGCATCATAGTCTTTCCTTCCGCTGTCTTGAGTTTTCGTCATTGCTGCACGCGAAGAAAGGGGATCCGTTGCTGTGAAAGTTGTAGAGGTGGCTCGATAAGGTGAGGAAGGGGTTGCGAGCCGATTTTCTAGGGTCGCTTTCCGTTCGTTGCCTTTCCACTACACTCTTTCTTAAAGGGGTTCGGCTGAGGTGATCAAACCTAAGCGTCCTCTTGTGGCGTTCAAAGCGACTAAGCAAAGTCGGGATATTTAAGCATTGCGTAGGTTCTAGAGGTGCTGTTTGCATTTGAGCAGTCTATGTGCAGGTCGTCCCTTTGTGTTCAGTATTTCCCCATACCACTGTTGCCTGCATGATTGATGCGTACGCTCCAAAACATAATTGAATCACATTGTTTGCTAAGACTTCTGTGTTTTTGTAAGATCCTATTTTGTGTTTTCGAAATTCAGCATCAAGTTTGATTCATTCGGATGCTTAGATGGGGTTAGCATAGAGGTGCTGCACATGCACCTGTTGATGTAAGACACGAAGCGTATGCATGTGATGTATTTCTCGTGATACAGCAGTGGCTGAAGACGCCCATATTTACTGTGTGAATGTGCCGATGATGTTGCCTTGAAACCGTACGTAGTGTGTATGCTGGATGTGGTTAGGGTGAAGTTTTGTATTGCATTGACCTCGCCTGGTCTGCTTAAGTTACAAAGCCATTGGCAGACGTTTGCCTCATCAAAAGCCTGCCTGTTGGTAATGGAATGTGGACGTCACTTATGTTACAGAAGAATTATCAGATATTACTGGACGTGCTGACAAGAACCAGTGACATGGTTATACAACGTGCTAACCCCATATGTCACCAACCTTTGTTAGCAGAAGAAGGCACTCGATTAAGATCGGTTTGTAGTATGACTTAACATTACAGAAAACATTATCAACCAAATCTCACTTATACATTAAATTCCTGTCATTCCCCGCTTCCTTAATCCCAATTTGTGAACATTGCAATTGCAAAACCCCGCCGTATGCTTCTACCTCTTTTGTTTCATCTTCCATTCCAGCCTTTTCCTTTCATTCCCCAGACTCCCTCACGCTCCTGCAATCCCCCCATGTGAACTCCCCTATTTTGCTCCAAAGCCTAAAACTTACTCTTTCCCTTCCTTGAGCCTTCCCTCCCCAGGTGAATATGCCTGTACCGGGCTCCCCCCCCCGCCCCCTCCACTACTGTCACTTTAGGGTTACAACCTGTCTTCCGTTCTTACCGTGGCAACAAGTTTCTATTCTCTCAACTGGAAAGATCCTTCTGCTAGATACTGAAACTGCCTGCCTACTTGGTTATTGGAGCCTATGACTACCTGACTTCATAACATTACAGTAAACATCATCAACCAAACCTCACTAATACATTAAATTCCTGTAATTTCCCATCCCCTAAACTCCCAACTTATGAACATTGCAATAATAAAACCCCGCCATACGCTTCCACCTCTTTTCTTTCTTTTTCCATTCTGCCTTTTCCTTGCATTCCCCAATATCTCTCTCACGACCCTGCAAGCATCCCCAAGCCATCTACCCTAGTGTTGATCCAAAGCCCCAAACTTACTCTTGCCCTCCTTTGTGCTCCACCCCCCAGCGGCGCATCCTCTTGCACCAGACTCTCCATGCCCCCCCTGTCAACCTGCTTCCACCCGGGAAAACCCTGTGCTGTTTTCCTTCCCCACGTACCCCTCCATACTTAAGTCAAATAATTGATACTTCCCTGCACACCACCACTTTTAATTCCATAATTTATAGTGCTTTCTCACGCAAGGCACAGGTGCTACTACACACTGCCCAAATCAAGGAAACTGCTCTCTGCGACATTGGAATGATGAAACACATGTCCAGTCCCTCTGATAAGCACATGTGACCTGCAGGTTCTGTGCAGCAGGTGCTAACGCTCTGAGCTGTAACGAGAGAAAGTCTGAGTACAGTCTGGCAGCTGTCTCCTTTTAAATGTGACTTTATTGCATGCTTTTGCTAATGCTTACTGTTACCTCCAAACCTTCACACCCTGTCAAATCTAATGGTTTCTCCCATTGCCAGAGAGTGTGCATGGCTAAATACTTATAAGGTCCCAAAGGCGAGACTGATTGCATTGCAAATGCTTGTTCAGAGAGTATCCAGGCAAAGTGCTGCTGACTGTGAAACTCTCAAAAACTCCATGGTTCCAACTCTGGGTGATGTTGCCTGGCTAATGAATAATGGCAGAGAATCTTGTACAAAGATCAGGAAAGACATGTCTACAAGTATCACTAGCAAACTAATCCAGTGTGCCAAGTCTGCTGAGAGTTCCGGTATGTCATCCTCTCCAGAAGAGACAGTGCAAGCTGGAGAACATCTTCCAAAAAATAATGAGACCGTTCAGAAAATTGCAGCACTTGAGGAGGAGCTAGCCCGGCTCCGGGCTCAGATTGCTGCCATAGTTGCCGTTCAAGAAAAAAGAGACAATTTTGCAGCAGTGAGTTTGCTTGACAGCCCTGCATATGTTCACCCATTCCAAGGACTGACTTCGACGCCACTCTCTGCTTTAGTGCATCAGCCTACAATTCGGCCAGCAACCCCTCCACCAACAAACACCGCTCAAGGATTCGGATGAGATTCCACTGCGTGCTGTGGAAAGTTCGGACAGGCGGTACTCCTGTTATTAAGCAGGGGAAAAAACGGAATTCACTTTCAGACCCAGCTGAACTAATTGCTAGTGCCCTGAAGCAAAAAGTTGCGCACCATAAAAATTACGACTCATTTGGAAAAGAAAATCAATCATATGAGGTGTCGTGTTCTCCTTTCTCTAAGAACCACGCAGGAGTCGGGTAAGGGTTTTGGTGTTCTTTATTATCATGTGTTGCTTAGCATGCCCACATGCATGTCCGTTCTCGTAGCCCTCTTCGTAGAGAATGCCCGTCCCACCCCTTGACCGGAACTCGTGTCCAGTTCCCTTCCTGCCTGGTGGTCCGGTGCAGGGTCCTAGTGCCCTTCACTCAGGCCACTACATCTCCCCCTGTGTCATAAAGAAATGATGAAAGTAAAGAGAGAGATAAAGTGGTAGAGCTAGGGAGAAAAGAAAATAGCTCAGAACAAGTTGATACATGTGTATCCCCATCACTGCATTTCTTCAATAAGTCTTTTCGGCCTTCTGCTCGCTCTTTTTGGACAAGTCTCTTCCTGAAATTCTTCTGCTGGCACTTCACCCTTGTCCGTTCCCTTCCCGTTGTGACCCATCACTTCATCTTCTCCGGTTGCAGTGTCTTGGCCGTCTTCATTCCCTGTCTTCAATTCTTTGAAATGAGAACTGTTTCTTGTTATTCGGCGATGTTCTGATGCAGCCGTAATCATTGGCCCCTTCACGTTTATGATTGTTAGCGGTTCCTTTGAGAACAGGCTGTCGGACTTTCTTTGCTGTCGCTGACGCGCTACCACTGTGTCTCCTTCTTTGAGGTGTGATGGAGTGGCATGACGCTTTGCATCTGCATATGCTTTCATTTTTTCTTTAGCTTCCTTGTCTGTGGCTGCGATGTTACTGTGATCTGGTGACGCCATGGCCTCTATCTGTGGTAGTCTGGTCCTGCTTGTCCTCCCCAATACCAACTCCGCGGGGCATCTACCTGTGGAGCTGTGGGGTGTGTTTCTGTAATCTCGTAAGACCTGACATAGAGCCTGTCCGGTGGAGATCTGCGCCAGCTTTGCTCGTTGGACCGCTTTCTTTATGTTCCCCATGAATCGTTCCACCATGCCGTTTGCTTGTGGCCACAGCGGTGTTATCTTCCTGTGATGAATGCCTAGGTAGGACATGAACTTTCTGAATTCTTCTCCTGAGAATGGAGGACCATTGTCTGTCTTTAAGGTTTCTGGGGAGCCCCAGGCCGCGAATATATCATCCAGGATTGGTAGCGTCGCTGCTGCTGACGTTGATGACACATGTCGCACTATGGGGAATCGTGAGTACTCGTCAATGATCACGAGCAGGTAGTTGCCCGTGTCCAGTGGCCCAAAGAAGTCCGCTGCCAGCGTTGTCCACACCGCCCTTGGGAGTTCTGACATTTGTAGCGGTTCGGGTTTGGCAGGCTGTTCTGTCGTTTGACAGATGTGACACGTCACAATGGTGTCTTCTACCATTCTATCCAGGCCAGGGAACCATACTTTCTCCCTTAGCAGTTGTTTTGTTGCCACCATCCCGTGGTGTGACTCGTGTGCCACATTGACTGTCTGTCGCCTTAGTGACCTTGGTATCACTATCCTCGTTCCTCGCATCATTATTTCTGTTACTGTCTCTGACAGTTCTTCATTTATCTTCTTTAGTGCTAGCATTTCCTCCCTGTTCACTCCTGTTCCCCAGGTGCAGTTGTTGTTGACGTGTCTCCATATTTGCATCCTTGTCGTTTCTTTGGCCAGCTGCATGGTGACATCTTTCGCTGTCTCCCGCTCTAGCTCCGCTAATGTTATTGGCGCCGGAGTGTTTTGCTTTAGTACAAAATTGAGATATTCCTCAGCCATCGATGCAGACTCCGGTGCCTGTGGTAACGGGTGTCTCGACATGTAGTCAGGCGGGTTATGTTCCTTCCCAGGCTTGTGCACAATTTTGAAGTCATAGTCCATCAACCGTATGCCCCAGCGCTCAATGCGAGGTGGCATTTTTGCCGACGGATTTCCATATATCGTCACCAGAGCCTGATGATCTGTTATGATGGTAAACGACTTCCCGTATATAAACATGTGATAGTGTTCACATGCCCACACCACTGCTAGGCTTTCTTTTTCTGGTTGGGAGTATGCCTTCTCAATGTCAGACAAGCTTTTGCTTGCATACGCGACAATTTTTCTTGGCGAGTCTCTTCCCGGTAGGACCGACTAGGCTGGCATCTACTGTCAACTCAGTGCACATTGAGGGGTCAAAATAGGCAAGATGCTCTACTGTCATTACAGCGTTTCTGATAGCTTCAAACGCCCGACCGCATTCCTGTGACCAGAGGAACTTCTGCCCTTGCTTGGTTAGCTCCCGGAGCGGTGTGCTCACTGTGGCAAAATCCTTGATGTAGCGAGCGCAGTACCTGGCCAGCCCCAGAAATGACCGTACCTCTGCAACATCTGTCGGAGGATTCACGTTTCTCATTGTCTCTACTTTGCTGGGATCTGGCCTCATTCCTTTCTTGGAGAAGATGTGTCCAAAGAATACCAGTTCACTCCTCCCCAGCTCGCACTTGTCTGCGTTCAATGTTAGTCCCGCTTGTTCCAGCTGCAAGCATACTTGATGCAGGGCCTTGTCATGTTCCTCATCTGATCGCCCAAATACCAGGATGTCATCACTATAGTTTAGGCTGTTCTTTACCGGCCTTATCACCTGCCTTATAGTCTCTTGAAAAATCTCTGCAGCCGATGAAATCCCAAAACTCAGTCGCTTGTAGCGGAACAGGCCCATGTGCGTCGAGAATGTGGTGATGTATCTCGACTGTTGGTCCAGCTCTAGTTGGTGGTACCCCTTGCACAAGTCTAACTTCGAGAATCGGCAGGCCCCAGTGAGACAGCTGATCATTTCGTTTAGATGTGGTCCTGGGTGGCGTTCTCGCTCAATGGCTGTGTTCGGTATCCTCATATCCACACATATGCGGATCTTGGAGGTGTTCTTTTTTGGGACTGCCACTATTGGAGACACCCATGGCGTCGGCCCTTCTGCGGGCTCAATGATATCCTGGGCCAGTAGACTTTTAATTTCCTCTTCAACTTGTGGTTGTAGGTGTATGGGCACCCGTCGATGGTGTTGAGCTACTGGCTTGATCGCCTCATTGATGTGCAACTTTATTTGTTTCCCTTTCAGTTTTCCTAGTCCGTGCAGCAGGGCCGGATGCTCCTGTAGAATGTTCCGTTTCTCCGACATGTGATATGTCATTGCCAGCAGGCCCATCACCTGCGCCGTAACGTTGCTTAGCAGGCATGGTGCTGGGACGTCACCTTTCACCACATGTATCTCTTCTTGGCAGGACATGTCCTTGTACGTCAGAGTCTCTGTGAACTTTCCCATGTTTTCTACTGGCCTTTGAGAGCCCCACGGGAACACATCCACCGTGGACGGTGATAGCGGCGGCTTCACTTTCATTTTCTCATACTCCGACATGCACATGATGTTGCATGTGGCTCCGCTGTCAAGCACGAACTGTGTGGTATGTTGCCCTATTGCAATGTACACTGTTGCGGTTTTCTTGATATGATGCTTCTCCACGAGATGAATGTGTTCTGGTCTCCTGTCTTCTTTAGGGACGTCTGACATTAGATATATTCGTGCCACACCCACAGGTGCTACTGTTTCTTCCGACTCGTCAGAGAAACTGCGACTCGCTGTTTCCATGTGTCTGACATACCGGCTGTTGGTCATTCTCGGTCTTGCCGCTCTCCCCCGCTCACTTCTACCCTGTCTGCTCATACAGGCGCTTGCGAAGTGATTGTCCCTGTTGCATTTGCTGCACCTCTGGCCCATCGCCGGGCACGCACCGATCTGCGGAAACTCAAGTCCGCATCGGTAGCACGTTTGTTCATTCTTCTTTGTTGGTGAGGGCGCCGGGTATTCTTTCTTCTTGCCGTTTCCTGCAATGCGATTCGCTTGTTCCACTCTTTTCCCTTTCCCCAGCTCCATCTCTTTGGCGTGCGCCGTTGCTCTCGCTTCCGTGCGTGCCATGGTCAATATCTTCTCCAACGTCGTTGGTTCCTTCAGGACACTAGCCCGGAACTCTACCAACTGACAGCCTTCGATGATGCGCAGTCGTATTGCTTGCTCATTGTCAAATTTGTCAAACTCACAGTAGGTGACCAGCTTCCGCAGTCGTGTTGCGAAGTCGTCAAGGGACTCTTCCGTTCGCTGACACGCTGTGTTGAAGGTGTATCTCTCAAAGTCAATGTTCGGTTGCGGGTCAAATCTTGCAGTGAGGCACTGTATTACCCCTTTGTATGTCGCTGTTTGTTCGCTGGGAAAGGTTATGAGCAGGTCCTCCACTTCATCCCCTGCGAGATTCAGAAAGAGGTCCAGTTGTTTGCTGTCTACAATGTCTGTGGCGCGCATGTAGCGCTCAAATTGCCTAATCCACCTTTCCCACCTGATACCAGCTTGTGGTTCCGATAGGCTGAATGGCAATGGTCTACGGAATATTGCTTGTGGACTCTTTTTGTCCCCTTCTGTGTCGACCATTTTATTTATTTTATTTTGTTACTGACATGCAGCTCCTGTGCAGGTCTTCTTTTCCAGTGATTGCTTTCGTTCTGTGGTGACAGCGGAACTTCCGTCTCTATTTACTGTCACTTTGTTGTCGCAATTGTTTTATGTGCTTTTTTCTTTAATTTTGTGTTAAATCTCTTTGTGATGACACCTTTCTCTATCTATTCGCCTGTTGCACACTTGACCTGGCCTCCCGGCCTCGAATTCCCTTTTTATTCCGCTTTTCACTTTTGCCTGACTTCAAAATGGCCTCCTGGCCTTCCTCATCACCTATTGGCTTCCTTTGCCTGTCTTTAAGATGGCCGCCGGCTCGCGCAAGACTGAGATTTCCGGTGCCTGACTTTCCAAAATGGCCGCCGGGTCGTCCTGGGCACTGATTGGCTGCTCCCACCTGACCCCACGATGTCTGCCTTGTTTACGCAAGATTTCCTTCGAATCTACGCGCGAACCATTGTGCTGCAGCGGGCGGCAGGGACACAGTCGGGTGCACCGCTGCAGGGCACACAAGGCTCTCGCTCAGCTCCCAGTGAATCGCTTGCCTTCAGGCAGGTGGGGGCCTCTTACCTCGTCGTCGCTGTGGCTGGGCGGGCTCCCGCGCTTCTTCTCCTGCAGCGCTCGGACCAGGGTGGGCTCCTGGCTCCGTTTCTTCCCGCGACCGGGTGGGCTCCGGACGTCGCGGCTTTCCACTGCTCTGTTTTCCGGCGGCAGGCGGACCAGGGTGGGCTCCTGGCTCCGGTCTTGAATCTCGAGGGACCACGGGACTACGGTGCACGCGTCTGGTGGCGCCGTGAAATCCCACCTTGCTCGTCGCCAGTTGTCGTGTTCTCCTTTCTCTAAGAACCACGCAGGAGTCGGGTAAGGGTTTTGGTGTTCTTTATTATCATGTGTTGCTTAGCATGCCCACATGCATGTCCGTCCTTGTAGCCCTCTTCGTAGAGAATGCCCGTCCCACCCCTTGTCCGGAACTGGTGTCCAGTTCCCTTCCTGCCTGGTGGTCCGGTGCAGGGTCCTAGTGCCCTTCATTCAGGCCACTACATGAGGGTTCTCCATTCTCAAGCCCAGAAACACCAGTGTTCGGACTTCATTTATTAAAGCCAATTGGAAAGCGGCCGCCCCTCATCGGAGCTCACCAAACGTCTACTGCGGTGCGCGTGAAGGTTCACACGCATATTTAAATGAGGAGACGAGTGGAAGAAAAAGGTTTCCTTTAAGGCCGATAAAAGAGATTCTTGCACTGCACTGGCTGCTTATTTTTAAATTACCTTTCGCTTGTATTTGAATGTCCTCCCTACAGTTTACTGTGGTGGATGCTTTTGAATGTCCTTGTAATGCTGTTGTGCCCATTACCTGTTTGTAAATCCTTTTCCCAGTCTCTCCTCTAGAAGAAGACTGTCTTTGTATCGGCCTGTGCATTCCAGAAGAGAGTGCGTATTGAGGAGGACTCTGAAAGCTAAATAAAAATAAAATATAAGTGGACAGGTGTAACCTGTGGGTGCGAGTGTTGAGATGCTTCCAAGAACGTGTTTCAAGTAAAATACATTGCCTCTTTCTGATGTGTTCTCGAGTGCTTGATGTTTGTTCTCTGCTCTACTACTTTTTTTTCTGCAATGAGATATCAGTTTAGTGGCTATTAATGTCACATGTTCTGCGACTTGCACACGCCTATCCTGATGGGTTATTTTTCTCGTAGACCTTGACATTTTAATTGTGTTTGAAAAGGTTTTGCACATATTACTTTTAAAATAAAATTGCCATTTAACTATTTCTATTAAAAAAATAAAATCTTGTATTTTCAGTGATATTCTTAATAATAGATGTAGGTACTAGTTACAATGCATAGAATAATTTGATAAACTCTAAGCACTTTAGTATTATCTTGTACTGTTTGTAGAACATGAATAGCATTGTTTTTAGGAGCTTATCTTTGGCTTATTATATAATGTCTTGACTGCACTGATAACTTAAGCACTTTAGTGCCAACTTGCACTAACTCTTGAACTCTTTGCAGCTAATAGTGTCAATATTGAGATGGCTCTAAACTCTTTGCATTCACTGTTGATTACGATTGATATAGTTTTTAGGAGCTAATGTTCGTCATATTTTATAATGTTTTAGAGTGGACTGTAAATATTGAAACACCTCAGTGTTACTTTTCACTAAACTTTGAACAATGATTGGCAATGTTTTAGAAGCCAATTATACAGACTTGATGAATTTGTACATTTTTCTTTTTTAGTTGAGATATGGTTGTAGCCAAGCACTTAATTTTATCATGGTTTGATTCTGATTGTGACCGATAAATTGTTGTGATAAGTGCTGTAATTATCTTATTTACAAACATTGTAACGATTTTTATTAATCAGACAATAAAATCTACTTACTTACACTGCTAGCTAGTGCTAAAGTGCTTGTGCTCTTTCCTCTAAATATGGTTAACTTGGCTTATACCCAATTGGCACATTTAATTTTCTTACACATTCCTAGGAAAATGGTACTACATATAGCCAGGGCCTGTAAATTACATGCTACTTGTTGGCCTGCAGCACTCATTGTGCCACCCACCAAAGAACCCTTTTAAAACATGTGTCAGGCCTGGAACAGCAGCCTGCATTGTGGTTTTAAACTGCCATTTCGACCTGGCAAAATAAACCTTTTGCCAGGCCTACCTTCCTTTTTAATAATTATAAGTCACCCCTAAAGTGTGCCGTAAAGGCTCATAGGGAAGAGGTGCATTGTTTTTAAAAAGTAGGATTAGTGGTTTTAAGTTTTACATGTCCTGGTAGTGAAAACTGCTAAACTTGTTTTCCCTATTGCAAGACCTATCTCCCTTGTAGGATTGCATTGTGGTACCTTATTACACTTAATACACGATGACTGAAGTTTGGGAACAGATTGGAGAGTGATGTTTGCACTCAAATGAATTGTAATCAAAAACTCTCTTTAATTGTGAAGTCGGATTTAAAGTCACAATTCTGAAAATGCCACTTTTAGAAAGTTCAATGTCTCATATGGTATCAATAGAAACTTAATAGCATGGCATGGTACCACATAATGACTTTTTTCTGTAGCTTCAAGCTTCAGTATACAGTGCACAATGCTCCTAGTGACCTTTGTGCCTTTCCCATTTACAAAGTCATTTAATTCCCAGTACTGACTGATGTTTACATGTCCCTCGGGCGCCATTCATGAGATCACTTTTACTTTAAACTAGGTTTACTCTGAGGAATTTTCCTCTATTCATATGAATAGATTGTACTCCCCCTATGTGGATCATTTGTTTGCAGTTTTCAATGCTTCTAATGTCTCCCCTATTTGTCTGAAAAGCATTGCTTATTTACCCGTGAATGCTGCCTCTCCCGCAGCTTTATATGCCCCCCCAGGGTACGCACCATCACCCCTTTCCCTAGTAGGGTCAGCGGTCTAGCATACTCCATGCGTCACAGGCTTTCCAACCCATTTCCTTGATATTCCTCTCACACGCAAGCAGCCTGCCAGACCTCTTGGTTGGAGCACAGCAACCTGCAAGAGGAATCCTTCCCAACAGGTGAGTTTCTCCATTCTCTCCCTTGCAATCGCCTCCGAGTTGCCACCCAAACCCACTGATTGACTGAGCACTTTTCCTGATTTTGTATTTAGAGTTAATCTCTCTTGGGGCTTGTGTGACCCGTTGGCACACAACGCATTCCCCAATATGGCGGTTCATTGAAATCCAATTGAATTCACTTCTTTTCCTTTGGGAATCCCAAATTGGTTGGCTGACCCACGCATCGACCAGAATGTCATCCATGACGTATTTTCTACGTCATCACCGCAAACATCCCACTAATTAACACACATTACCTACGAGTGCCTTAATGGTTTCCCATCTCATTTGATTAAATTTTTCCTATACCTTATTCATTACTCCTTGATTTTTCCGGTTCCAAACATGATCCATCACCGGCATCCAACCGGGAGTGTTAATTTTCTTTCACACTTTCACGGTGTATTTGGGGTACCTATTTTATCTTTCATGTCCTGATTAACTCCTTCCTCACTTTCTCTGTTTTTACCCTCTACTCTGCAGGTCTCCTGGAAGTCTCACAAGTACCACAAATAATGCACAGTAATCTTATGTTAAAATACTCTTTCCTACCAATACTCTTGGCTGAAACCACTTTGTTTATTCCCCTGGCTGCAATCTTATTCATTGTGTTTGTCTTGTCCTGATGATGTAATATATATAGGGCCTGGGAAAGGGGAGGTGAACCCTTTCTCAAGTCAAGAGTGTAGAGAGGTTCTTCCACCTTATGGAAGGGGTACTGGAGGGATATGTCCTCCAAAATTATTACATCTAAACAAAGAGTATCCCACCTTGTATATATCTAACACGTTGGGCACTAGTCTCTTCAGGTGGCACTCCGCCTTACTAAAGGTGGGGAAGGAAAGGATTCCTTTTCTTTATATAACACTCACACACTCTAATAGTGCCATGCCTCATTATCGGGCTCACCCTGACTCCTAAAGGTCAGGGTGGGCTCAACCATATTTCAGGGAGCACTTAAAAGAAGTAGACCAGGGGGCATAAAGATTAAAAATCCTCCAACCTACTCCAAGGTATCCTTTTATTGATGGAGTTGTTGGGGATAATAAAAGTTAAAATAGATAAGTCGGGTATTGAGGATATAATGGTCCTATGACTCTAAATCAACATGTTTCAGCCCTACTCTATGGCCCCAAGGGGTCCGGGGCTTTCATCAGGGTGATCAATCTCACCTCTCTGGTATGTAGGCTCAAGAAACTTTAAAAATTATACAAATTAGATGCAAGTACCTGACTGCATCCTTGGGACAAGTATATACTTGCCCTTTATGTTGTTGTTTTTGTAGGTCCAACCTGTAATTAAAAAATGCCCATATTAGTGACTGTATCTGCGTGTGCCAGGTTTCAAATTTTGTGACTCGTCAATGCGTCATTCAGAATCCCAGAACGAGATTCTATATGCAGGCATGCATCACCCAGTGCATGCTCATAATATGGTGACATGGGGATTCTTGCTACCCCTTCAACTCATTACCAGTATGTGCCTGCGATTGCACCACATCCATGTTTCTCTTGTGGCGATTTATAATACCAAAAGTACGGACTATTCATACAATATACTGAAAGTCCGTGTTGGTCTTTAAATTATCCACACTGCTCACAAAAGATAGTTAGCCCATTATATGCCTTTTCATTATTAAAATCATTCATCCATTAGCAGTGGGAGAAATCTCTAAATTTGGTTGTCACAATTATACCGTAAACTCACTCATCATCATAGTGCAATGCGACTCACCCGTTGGTGTTGGGCCTCTTATTCCACGAGAAATCGCGGCTGCTGGGGTCGCCCTGTAGTCACACTCTTAAGTTGTTTATAAAGAGACAGTGATGCAAGAGAAAAATCACATCGCAATCGTTAGGCAATGGCCGGGCAGTGATAAGGCCAACCAATCCCCTCTCATCTTACACATTTGCAAGCTTGCTTTTACTTACTACATCAAGGGTCCTACCCCTCCAGTGCACCTGTTCGGTCCCGCGACTCTTGGCTCTGTAGTTATTGGATGCCGAAGAGCGTGTTTTTTTATTTTCATTTTACCCACGTCTGTGGCTGATCGGGAGTACGGCTCCGCCCATGTTGCGCTGCATGACATCATTGTAATGTATAATCGATACGCCCGGTAGCTATGAAACTACAGAAAGCCCAAGGAGTCATGGGGCTTGTAGTTCATTATATTTGTAGGCGGATTCTTAACATGACATGGATAGGTTCATGGTGGCATTACAGAGAATGCAACATATTAGAATACAAGAAAGGTGCGTGGTGGCACTTATGTTCATCCCAAATCTGGAAATTAAATATCTGGTGGGATTTTATGTATATCTGACTGACATCTTCGATGTATAGAGCAATAAAATGTATCAGCGAAGTTTTTTTATATCATCACTGATATATTGGCACCTTGTAAGTACCAAAGGATATTTAGATGCTCTTTTTGAATATAACTAAGGTGTTATTTGGGTCACATGACGTCTGTATGCCAGTAAGGTGGATTTTGCACTCTTGGCCATGACCTACCTATGGCTATGATAGGTGACATTGATGAGTAATGGTATTATATTTCCTGGAAAGTAATAACATCATGTCCATATACAGCACTCTTATAGCTGCTGTTCATATATCAGTGTTTCTTGTATGTGAGAAGGGGTATATGTGATGTAGTATAAGGATGACCTCGAAGAATATCTTTTAGGTGCGGGTCTACTGGCCCCACGGAATCTCATCATTGAGTCCCAGTCCCATTGTGTATTGAGTTTGCAGACTCAACGTTGTTCTTTTTCCAGTTATTTTTGTGCCAGTCCTGTGCCACATTTGCTTTTTTCGATCACTGTCCACTTTATGTCCCATCTCTACATAGGGGTCGATTCCGATTCGGGCCGGAAATCTCTCCGACTGAGCCGGACCCGGAGAGATTTCCGACCGAATCGGACCCGTGCAGTCCGACCGAACGAGTACGATGCGTCCGTATGTCATCGGACACGAGTCGAGTCGGACTCCCATTGAACTCAATGGGAGCCGGTCGTACAACGCGTACGCGGGCTCCCATTGCCTCAATGGGTGCGAGGCGGACAAGGGCGCCTCTACAGCGAGTACGCCGCGGAGCGCTCGCGGCGTACACGCACAGGTAGGGGGGACCCTTGGGTCCCCCCTGTGTGCGCCTCGCACGGGTACGCGTACAGGGGGTCCGACACGGACCCCCAAAGTACGGCTCCGACAGCGAGTTCGAGTCGGACGGCGCGAGTCGGTCGGAGCGGTCGAGGTGCGCATCGTACTTACCCGGCCGGAAAACGTCTCCATTGCGCGGTGCGAATCGGGTCCGAGCGAGTCGGTCGGAGCTGTCGGGACGCCCGGACGAGTCGGTCGGCGAATTCGCATCGTACTCGCTCGGCCGGACCCGCGTACGGTTCGGTCGGGAAACAGGCTTTCGCATGGCTTTTTTCCCGACCGAATGGTATTGGGTGCGCCTCCGACCGAGATCGGAATCGGCCCCATAGTGTGCAGTGAGTTTGGTTGATGCCCTTGCATACCATATAGTGCTTCTGCTTTGGACAATCAGTCCCATAAGGGCAAGGAAAACCTGGTGGCCATTTTAGTTTTGGCTTGACGGTGCCTGGAGTTTTGTGCAGCCCCAGGCAAACATTGCTAAGTTTGTGGATCCACCCCTCCACTGAAATCCGAACTCCCCCAAAGGGGCTAGGCCACTTCAGCCATCAATCTATTATTGTGTCATTCACATTAAGCTTCTGTCCACCACATCATGCATCGTGGGACAAGGGGTCAGGCCACTTCAGACTTTGATCTGTAATTGTGGCATTCTCATTTTACTTCCATCTACAACATCATAGGACACAGGGCAAAGGGGTCACATTTAGGCCAGCCCACTTCAACCTTTGATCTGTTATTGTGACAGCATACATTGGGGAAGCAAGGGGTCAGCCATCTTCAGCGATTGGCTAACTTCAGTATGAGTAATTGCATTATTCCCTTTTCTAAGGAGAACATTCTCACACAAAGTAGTTCTCTTCAGTGCCAGAGACTATTATGGTTATTATGTACTTTTAAAGTAATAGTTTTTTTCTCTTTTTCCTTCTTTGTAGAAGTTCTTTGGATCACATCCCAGAGAGAGAGAAGTGTCGCTCAGCTTTTTATTGATCTGGTTCATGGTCATTGCTTCATTTACACTTTCACTTTATTACGACTCACATCACACACACATCATTCACTTCTAAGAGTACCTCTACATTCTACCTAGGGCACAGTATTTAAGGAAGAAAGCTTTTCACAGTTAAGAGAGATGGCATCTTTGGAGGATGACTGCTAACCAGGTCCTAAATCAAACAATGGAGGCGAGTACTGAGGCCGGTTCTGATTTGAAGACAGTACCTGAGGGAGAGGATCATGGAACAAATTTTTCAGGCGGTGGAGTGCAACCCAATAGGTGCTCATATTCCAGGGATTCTGAGGAACATGTCCAAGGGAGTCATGATGTACATTCACGAGCACAATCTGTGTGGCAGATAAGTATGGGGCAAAGGAGAAGAAATTACTAACTTAACAGCTTCCCAATTAAGACCAGCCAAAATTTCCTCCATTCACTATAGATGCTGGATGTAAAATCAATACTGCAAATGTTTTCCTACTGAATACTTCCATCTTCTTCTGAATGATAACTTCCTTGAGGAATTTGTGCACCAAACACATTTATATGCTTAATGGTTTCTGAGGGTTCATGAAGGCACTTTGGCTCTTCAATTCTACGGTGGACTCCTACTTCACTTGGGGAGTTGAAAACCATTCTGGGCCCTGAGCTCAACATGGAAATTGTGCACAAACCAACCATACAGTTCTACTCGTATGGTTTGAGCAACACCCAGCTTTGCATCAGTCATGGTCAGAGACAGGCTTTTGATTCAGCAGAGTACTCTATTTCAGGGAAAAATTCTGCAACATCGCCTCAGGAAAATCCAGACCATGACAGGGTGTCAAAATTTGGCCCATTGTGGAACATTTGTGTGCCAAGTTTCTAGACTTTTATATTCCTGGGAAAAAAATAGCAGTCGATGGGTCATTTATCCTATACAAAAGGTGGCTGGTGTACACACCAAGCAAAAAAGCTTGTTTCAGCATCAAGATGTATTTGTTACAGGAGTTTCTTTATTCTTTGAAGCTTGCCCAACTACAACAATGTGTTGCCATACCCACTCCTCGTGACAGCTACATTTTGGACCTAATCTGTTCGAACACCCTACTCACTGTAGAGGATACCCTGCCAGTTAAGTGGTCTGACCACTTTCCGATTCTTTTTTCCTGGCATGTCCAAATTAAGTCTAAGCAGGCGAGGCCACATACTGGACAACAGGGGAAAGCTGTCCATAGAATAGACCCGGCAGCTTTTAGTCTGGCTTTAGCCGAGACCTGTCCTGTGATAGCTAACGATTTGAATGAAGCCTTTGGGAATTTCACCAACTGGATAGACAAGGCGGTGGAGCGCCTCACTCCTGAGACCCGGCCCAGGCGCCTTAGGAATCCCACATCCAAGCCATGGTTTTCTAGCTCCTTGAAAATGCAGAAACAGCAATGTAAAAGTCTGGAATGCAAATTGAGACAGGATTATCGCCCCATGGCTAGAACAACTCTTAAGAAGGCACAAAAGATTTATTATGCCGCCATTGCTCAAGCTAAAGGCCTCTACTATGCGGAGCGTATAGCCCAATCAGGTAATAATGGCAAAGAAATTTTTAACATTGTTCAAAGTTTCCTTTCCCCTAAAGCAGAGACCAGCATCCACACCCCTTCACTTGCTTGGTGTGAGAAACTCTTTCCAGTTTTTTCATTAATAAGGTTCGGGCTCTTCAAACTAACTTCGGCAATGGGGATAGCCTGCCAGTGGCTATGGTTCCCTCCTGGATGTCGCCTTCCTCTACCTAACTCACAGCCTTTGAACCTATACCGGTGTGGGACTCACTAGCAGTTCTTAATACCCTCAAATCTGGTTCGCCTTCTGATCCGTGTCTAGCTAAATTGCTGGCCGGCGCTTCTGAAGTGATTAATCCGGTGATTAACACACTGATTAACCTATCCTTAAAATCAGCCACTGTCCCTCCCACCTGGAAACAGGCGATGATTGTCCCTTTACTTAAAAAACCTACACTGGACCCCAATCTTCCCTCCAGCTATCGTCCTATCTCCCTTCTACCAGCTGTCGCTAAGGTCTGTGATAAACTGTTCAATAAACAGCTGTCTGATTTTGTGGAACAACATGATCTTCGACACCCGGCCAAATCAGGTTTCAGAGCCTCTTATAGCACGGAATATGCATTGGTGGAAATTTCCGAGGCCATCTGTGAAGCTTTAGATGCGGGGGCAGGATGGCCTTGGTCTTTCTGGACCGGTTGGCAGTGTTTGATACCGTTCCGCACGCCCTGCTCCTGTCCCGTCTTCAGGAAATTGGCATAATAGGGTCTGCATGGAAGTGGCTGAAAACCTTCCTTGTCGGAAGAACTCAGAAAGTCTGGATCCCTCCTTTTACAGCCAACCCCCAGAATCTGATGTCCGGGGTTAAGCAAGGTTCTGTCTTGTGCCCTCTGTTGTTCAACATCTATGTGTCTCCCCTCATTCAAATGGCAGAGGATTTGGGTGCTAAAGTCATTGTGTATGCCGATGACACTCAGCTCCTTTTCACATGGAATAAAAATGAGTCGTCCACCTCCCATGTCAAAACATGCTTGACAGCAGTTTCCCACTGGCTTACATCGGCTCAGCTGATATGCAATGAGGATAAAACCGAGATTCTGTTTTTTGGTAACTTCCTCCCTCAGTTCTGGCATTCTTTCTGGCCAGATGAGTCCCCTCAGCCTATACCATGGGGTCAACCCACGAAGAACTTAGGGATTTTGTTTGAGGAAAAGTTGAGCTTTTGCCTTCAGATTAACAAGCTGAGTGGAATGTGCTTTGGCATCTTGAAAGCACTAAAAATAATTATTTCACTACTCCCACTCTCTGCAAGGGAAACTGTTACCCGAGCGCTCATTAGCTTGCGCATTGATTACGCCAATGTACTGTAAGTTGGTCTGCCCGTCTATTTACTGAACAAGCTTCAGGTAGTTCAAAATGCTGTGGCCAGAACTCTTCTCAACCTCCCTAAGAGGGTCAGCATCAGGCAACACCTTCGTAACCTGCACTGGTTGCCGGTGAAAGAGAGGGTGAAATTTAAGTCCCTGGTAATGGCACTAACTCTGGGTGGTGAACTCCGCTCCGCTCGCGGAGTATGCAGAGTTTCCTACACTCCGCGTTACGCGGAGATCGCGGAGTTCCGAAAAACTCAGTTTCGCGTTGCGTAGCGGAGTTTTTTTCCTCGCTCGTGTTCGTCAACGTCAAATTGGCGACCGCGAGCGAGGAAAATCAACCTCCCGGCAAGATTTTTCCTTGTTCGCGATTGTCAACATCAAGTTGGCGAGCGCGAGCGTGGAAAATCAACATCCCGGAGAGATTTCTCAAAGCGGGGGGATCAGATTTCTCTTTGCGAGTGGTCGCGTATGCTCGCAACAGCTCGCGTTGAGAAACTGCCCGTTCGCGTTGAGAAAGCTGCTGCTCGAGTAAAAATCTACTCGAGTGGCAGAAAAGGAAAGCAGGGACCGCTTGCACTGTGCATGGTGCCGTTCGCAATGATTCCACAGTGCGGACAAGCATCCGGCACTGTGCAATCACCGCGAACGGCATTTTTCTATTGTACTCCGCCGCTCGCGTAGATCCGCGTAGTGTGGCGGAGGTTTTTTTGCACTTCGCGTAGTGCAGCGTAGTGCAACTCTGCGAACTCCGCCCAGGGTTAAATGGCACATGCAGCCCTCCATGGGCTCGGCCTGGTGTATTTGAGAAGGCGATTTTGGTTCTATGCCCCTTCCAGGCAGCTTTGCTCTTCTACATTGCTTATGGCCTGTACCTCTAGGTTCCGCTTAAAAAGGGTAGGTGGCAGCTCCCTTTCGTGTATATGGCGGCAGTGGCTTGGAACCAACTTCCACTTGACTTACGTCCCCTTCAGGATCCAAAGATCTTCAGGAAGAAACTGAAGACCTTCCCTTTTTAATTAACCTGTCTCTTTATTCCTGTTTCTCTTCCCACTGGGCACTCTCTTGAGTAGCTGTGCACGATCCAAACTGCTATAACATAACATATGTTGTGCGAGAGCTCCACTAATTAGGTTTGCGGCCTAAAAATATAGACAGGGATGCAGCAGGCATGGATGAAATCTGAGATGTTATGAAGACAATGTGATCTTGGCATTGTCTCTGATTTGGTCCGTGCCTGTCATGGGAGCGAGGCCCAGCCAGAATAGCGGGATACAGTTTTTTTGGGGAGAAGTGTGAGAACACTGGATGGTAGGCATTTTGCAGATCCCCATAGATTCTGGAAGTTTTCATCAAAGAAATCTGGGAAAAATGTGTGATTATAGCAAATGTTTGGTGTTTGCACGGCATTGAAGGTAAGAAAAGGTCATGCAAGTCAGACCACCCTGTACGACCCCTGGTGTCTAGTTTCCATACATTCCTGGCTTTGCTTGGTAGGTTTTTGTGGGTGGTGTCCTAGCCAGGTCCCACATTTCATAATTGCCCCTTCTCCAAAACAAGTCAATGTTGATGTTTCCACATTGTATTTTGGGAGTTTTTGTGTCATGGGCACTAGGTCCTGCCAAATAAGTGTTGAACCATTTCTATCAGTAGAAGTGTGAAAAAATAGTATAACATTTGTTACTATGAATTAAATTCTTCTCCATTATTAGCTTCCAATCTTAAGTCAGTGTGCAAAAAAGAATACTTTTTGCAAGCAGCTGTCTGAATCACATGACAGTATGGGTAACGCTAAATTGAGAGTTGTACAAATGACTACTATTCCTAAAATCAGTATTTAGAGCACATTTAAAAATAAATAGCTTTCTTTCATATATTTTTTCACTTATTAGATGCTACCATTTGAATTTGTGCCTGGTCCGTACACAATGAAAATTTATTATAAGCTGAAGATCAGTTGTTGACTATGGGGATCGCATGTTTTGGACAACTAACAAACACTGAATATCCATGCCACCGAAAGGGTCAGATGGAAGTACCAGTATATTGCTTTGTAAACTTGCCATTGAGGCAAAAAATTACAGATGAAAATGCCAGCTATTTGCATTTGTTCTGAATTGTTTTTACATTGTTTTAATTACTAGCTTCTTTGGGAAATCCATGAGGGATGTACAGTTAGTCTTCAGAAATATACAGATTTCTGGGTTCATTCAGGGTTGTTGCACATGTTTGTATTACAAATTGCAAGTAGGTTGAAAGCACAAAACAATAGAAAAAATAGACTACCTTTTCAAAAAGGCAAAAAATGTGGTACAATATTTTTTCACATCTCTGCTTGTTCCTGAAAGCTGGAAATGTTGAGATTTTAGCACTACAACCCATAGTTGATGCTGTTTAAAAAATATATAAATGCTTTTTTGCACTGCATTTTTACAAAATTCCAAAGTCTAGCTTTATCACACCTTTTTTCTTGGTTCTCTCCACAAAAATCCACAAATCCTGGGTACCTTTAGAATCCACAAGAAGTGGGAATAGGGATGCAAATTTGGCAAGGATAACTTTTGTGGACAAAAGTTCTGAAGGCTTAAGTGTGAAGTGTCTCAAACGGTTGTATGGCAGAGGCATGCATGGCTAAACCACGTGTGCCTTTACAACGTTTCCTGAACAACGAGTGCGTCTTAAAAACGCATTCCTTTACCACACATGCCTTTCCCATGCATGACTTTACCATGCAATTACGTGCTAAAGGATTGACTGGTAAAGGGATATATGTGGTAAAGATCATACCGTAGCCCCCTTGCCCTGAGCCCTGAAAACAACCCCAACCCCCCGGAGCCCGGAAATCAACCCCGACCCCTCCAAGCCCTAAAACAACCCCAACCCCCAATCTGGGCCCTAAAGACAAGCCTGACCATGCAATGAGCCCTAAAAAGAACACCGACCCCCCCCCCGAGCCTGAAAAACAACCGCAACCCCCCTCAAGCCCTAAAAATTCCCCCCCCCCCAAAACTACCCGACCACCTCTCCAAAACCTTTGTGGGATGGAGTACTATCGATGCAAACATTAATATATCGTCCATGGGCTGGTTACCTTTCCTGAAAAAACCTGCTTTTTACATTTGGTGTATACAAGGTCCCCTTTCATCTCCCTAGGTCAGAGTCTACTTATGAATTCTAAAATGTTTTGTACAGGCTATGCACATGCCCTTTCATATTTATATTGTCTGTTCACTGTCACATTTAATCTAATTGCACTCAACAAAAGTTGGTCCATTTACATGCCTGTGTATTGCAATTTGCATTGCACTAATGTATCAATCAATCAATCAATCAATCAATCATAGCATTTGTAGAGCGCACTACATACCCGTGAGGGTCTCAAGGCGCTGGGGGGGGGGAGGGGTGCTGCTACTGCTCGAAGAGCCAGGTCTTGAGGAGTCTTCTGAAGGTCAGCAGGTCTTGGGTCTGCCGTAGGTGGATGGGGAGGGTGTTCCAGGTTTTGGCGGCGAGGTGGGAGAAGGATCTGCCGCCGGAGGTCGCTCTTCGGATGCGGGGGATTGTGGCGAGGGCGAGGTCTGCGGAGCGAAGCTGGCGGGTGGGGGTGTAGAGGCTGAGTCGTCTGTTGAGGTACGCAGGCCCGGTGTTGTGGAGTGCCTTGTGTGCGTGGGTGAGGAGCTTGAAGGTTATCCTCTTGTTAACGGGGAGCCAGTGCAGGTCTCTCAGGTGAGGGGTGATGTGGCTGCGGCGAGGGATGTTGAGGATCAGGCGTGCAGAGGCATTCTGGATGCGTTGCAGCCGCTTCAGGAGTTTGGCAGAGGCTCCAGCGTAGAGGGCGTTTCCGTAGTCCAGCCTGCTGCTGACGCGGGCCTGGGTGACCGTTCTTCTCGTTTCGGTGGGGATCCACTTGTAGATCTTGCGGAGCATGCGGAGGGTGTTGAAGCAGGAGGAAGAGACGGCGTTGACCTGCTTAGTCATGGAGAGGGTGGATTCGAGGATGACTCCTAGGTTGCGTGCGTGGTCGGTGGGTGTTGGAGCTGTTCCCAGTGCGGTCGGCCACCAGGAGTCGTCCCAGGCCGAGGGGTGGATCCGAGGATGAGGGCCTCCATCTTGTCAGAGTTCAGCTTCAGTCGGCTGTTCCTCATCCATTCGGCGACGGCCTTCATTCCTTCGTGGAGGTTTGTTTTGGCGGTGTGGGGGTCTTTGGTGAGGGAGAGAATCAGCTGGGTGTCATCGGCGTAAGAGATGATTTTGAGGTCGTGCAGTCGGGCGACGTGGGCGAGTGGTGCCATGTAGATGTTGAACAGCATTGGGCTGAGGGATGAGCCCTGGGGTACGCCGCAGATGATCTCGGTGGCCTCAGAGCGGAAGGGGGGGAGGCGGAAGCTCTGTGTTCTGCCGGAGAGGAAGGAGGTGGTCCAGTCCAGGGCCTTCTCTTGGATTCCGGCGTCGTGGAGGCGTGTGCGTAGTGTGTGGTGGCATACCGTGTCGAAGGCGGCTGACAGGTCCAGGAGGATGAGGGCCGCGGTCTCTCCGTTGTCTAGCAGGGTCCTGATGTCATCGGTGGCGGCGATGAGGGCAGTTTCGGTGCTGTGGTTGCTGCGAAACCCGGACTGGGACGGGTCCAGGATGCTGTTCTCCTCGAGGTAGCGGGTCAGTTGTTTGTTGACGGTCTTCTCGATGACCTTCGCCGGGAACGGGAGCAGGGAGATGGGCCGGAAGTTCTTGAGGTCCTTGGGGTCCGCCTTGGGTTTCTTGAGTAAGGCGTTGATCTCGGCGTGCTTCCAGCTATCTGGGAAGGTTGCTGTCTCGAAGGAGATGTTGATGGCTTTCCGGAGATGGGGTGCGATGGCGGTGCTGGCTTTGTTGAAGATGTGGTGTGGGCATGGGTCTGACGGAGATCCGGAGTGGATGGTGTTCATGATCTTGATGGTGTCGTCGTCGTTTATGTTGGTCCAGGAGAGCAGGCGGTTGGTGCGGATGTTGGTCGTGGGGGCGGAGATCTCAGTGGTTGTCGGGGCGATCGTGGTGTTGAAGCTGTCGTGGATGTCAGCGATCTTGCGATGGAAGAAGGTGGCCAGCGAGTTGCACAGGTCTTGCGAAGGTGGGATGTCGTTGGTGTTGGAGCTGGGGTTGGAGAGTTCCTTCACGATGTTGAAGAGCTCTTTGCTGTTGTGTGCGTTGTTGTCTAGGCGGTCACCCACAGTTCAGCCAAAACTGTGTCTCAATTTTCCTTTGGTTTATAAATGCTGTCGATTATAACAATCCTTATAAAAAAATAATAAATAAATGCATACATATATACATACATACTCAAGGGGGGTTTCTGTGGGTGGTCGGGGTTGTTTTTAGGGCTGGGGCGTCAGGGTGGTTGTTAGGGCTCAGGGTTGTCAAACTTTCCAGCTTTCAGGAAAAAGCAGAGATGTAAAATAAATTGTACCACATTTTTGCATTTTCTAAAAGGTAGTCCATTTTTTCTATTTTCCTCAAGGCTGCCACCTGGAAAACTAGACATCTGGGGGAGTCCAGAGTGATATGCTTTGCATGCATCCCACACCATTTTCTTACCCACAATGCCCTGCAAACTTTAAATGTTGACTAAAAGCATACATTTCCCCCCCATTTCTGCGAGGAAAACCTCTGGAATCTGTGGGGAGCCACACATTTCCTACCACACAGCATTCCCCCAAGTCTCCTGATAAGAATGGTACCTCACTTGTGTGGGTGGGCCGAGAGACCTTGAAACAAAAGGCACTAAAATGCTACGTGGAGAGATCAGCAATAGGGATAGCTGTGGGATTTGGGGCCATGCTCAGCCGCCACCAATGGAAACCTACCAACCACAGTCATTTTTAAAAAGTAGACAACCAGGGAATTCCAGGGTGTGTGTGCCTGATGTGAATCACGTTAAGTTTTCTTACCCACAATGCCCTGCAAACCTCAAACTTTGCCTGAAATCATACATTTTCCTTACACTTCTGTGATGAAAACTTCTGGAATCAGCAGGAATCCAAAAACATTCCTAACACCCAGCATTGCCCCACTTGTCCCGATAAAAATGTTGCACAACTTGTGACCATTTTTCCGAAAATTCAACTATATTATGGCTATTTTCTTGGTCCCCTCCAGGGGATTCCACAAACTCTGGGTATCTTTAGAATCCTCAGGATGTTGGAAGAAAAAGACACAGATTTGGTGTGGATACCTTATGTGGACAAAATGTTATGGAGGCCTAAACATGAACTTCCTCAAATAGATAAAAAGGGGGTCAGGCTGAGGATGAACTTGATCCCGCACTGTTTCTTTATTTGTTGTATTGTCTTCCCCTCCGCTATTGCTCCACATCCAGCGTTGGTCTGCGCGGAGGTTTGTTAGCAGCCCTATGATGAAGCATGCCATAGATTTCTGTGGGTAGGGCAGTTTTAAAATCCTGGTGTGTTTTACCTCTAGATCACAGTGATTTCAGTTGCGAAGCCCCATTTCTACATGTGTGTGTGTGAGGATGAAAAGGCCCAGCAGTCAAGGTGTTAAGGCAAAATGTCACTCGCTCTGAAGACAGCCAATGGGTGAAGTCAGCTGACTTATTGCCCCATGCTATACATGGTGGTGAGTCAAAACAAATTGAGTTTGACACTACAACAACAAACAGCTGAAGAGACAGACTGAAAGTTCATGTAATTATGTATGTATAGGAGTATTTTTTCAAAGATTTTTTTAAGACAAAGGGCCTTGGCTAACGGCAGACCTAAAAACATAGCACTTGAAAAAAGTTACACTTTTTGTGTCTCTAAACTTTGTTAATGAACGCGTAAAATTAAAACTTTAAGGGGGATATTCACAAGGAAGTGGCGGAGAGAGGCGTTAGCCTTCTTGGCTTACCGCCTCTCTCCGCCACTTCAGAAAAGCAACGCTGCACCATATTCACAAGGGTATGGTGCAGCCTTGCGTTTCCCCCTGCGATGGCGCTAAGTTTTACAACTTAGCACCAACGCAGGCACCCTTGCACCAGAGTGCAAGGGTGTCTGCAAGCAGGGAGGTTTGTTAATGTACAGGAAGGTGTCCCTTCCTGCACATAAACAAACCTAAAATGCCAGTTTGTAACTTACATGTGTGCTGCTTCATGCAGCACACATGTAAGCTACAAAACGGCATTTTAAAAAAGGTTTGTTTATGGACAGGAAGGGACACCTTCCTGTACATTAACAAACCATGGCATTTTGCTTTTCCATGTGTGCTGCACAAGGCAGCACACATGGAAAAGCAAAACGAGGAGAAATTAAGCATTTCTCCTCGTTTCGCCATCTTAAGACCAGGGTTTTCCTGGTCTTTAACTTTGGCGCTACCTCCTATTTACGCTGCCCTTGTGAATAGGGGGTAGCGTCAAAATCAATGGGTGTTGTGGTGGAACGCCCACCACAACACCCACTGCACGCCCCTTTCACGCTAAACACAGCGTGAAGGGGGCCTTATTCACAAGGTAGCGTTAAGCCACGTTAAGTGGCTTAACTCTGCCTTGTGAATAAGGCGAGGCCCCTATCGCCACCACGACGTCACTGAAAGTGACGTTGTGGTGGCGATAGGGGCTTGTGAATATGCCCCTAAGTTTAATAAACCTATTATAAGTCTTTAGCCATATTGTCTATTAGGATGTCTGCTCATGGAAGGGAACCACTTCAGTTTTTAGCATTTATAAAATGCATCTTGTCCTGATAAACTTCAAAACAAAATAACCTGTTGATTAATATCTTTAAGGACAAACCTACAGAGAAGTGTCATACAAATAATAATTTTTTCTTGAGAAAGAATAGCC
The DNA here is from genome assembly GCA_963921515.1 of Calotriton arnoldi. Taxonomy (NCBI): domain Eukaryota; kingdom Metazoa; phylum Chordata; class Amphibia; order Caudata; family Salamandridae; genus Calotriton; species Calotriton arnoldi. The sequence continues at coordinate 37,380 of CAWUFW010012828.1, forward strand.
AAATATCCAACTACTCCAGCTTATCTATAGTATGTGGTTTAGACAACATTATTTTATTTGTTTTCTGAGAATTTGTATTCTTGGGTAGGAAGATTCCAAATATTGCGATTATAATATCAAATCCACAATAAGGGCTGCAACTCTATCATCAAGGTAAGTAGATCTATACATCCGTAAATATACTTACATTGTCAAAATAGTCTCAGGGCCTTATTATGAGTTTGGCGGTGCAGGACCACCCCGCTCCGACCCCACCAAACCCATGTACGACCCACCCGCCAGAACAGGAGTTTTCTTCTGTCTGCCGGGTGGTTTTTGGGTGTTTCCAGGGTGGTGGCTATGAAATAGGCACCGCAAAGGCAACGTCAAAGGCAGTACCTGCACGGCATGGACTGCTGCAGTCCATGTCGTGAAGGTACTGGCTTGCATGCACACAGGGGGGCACATGTTGTGCACCCCTGTGTGCATCCACATGGCATGAGTCGCCCCTTTGTTTTCTCACCACCACACTTTTCATGGCGATTGCACAGTCATGAAAAGTGTGGGAGTGAGGAAACTTGTAATACGCAGCGGCCCTGCTAAGCATATTGCGGCCTCTAGACGACTACTGCAGCAACCCCACAGACCGCCAGACTCGTAATAAGCCCCTTAGCCTTTACTGTGAATACCCCATTTTTGTGGCCGATATTAATGACTTCGATATTGTGTCATTGAGCCTTTTTTTGGCTGTAGAATAAGATGTCTTTGCGCTGTGAGAAAAGTGATAAGAATATGCCAAGTAATGAATAGAATCCCCATACCTTTACGCATGAAAGAGCTCTTGTTCAGGTCGAAATAATCACTCATAAGGGAAAAGTTGGCCATTTTGTTATCCTTCATATTTTCGAAGGTTGCATGTTTTACCACCAGATCAATGGCCTGGTCATCCAACTCTTCCCCAAGGAACTTACAGATCGTCATCACAGCTCCTCTCAGATCCTGGAAAAACAAACAAAAAATCTCATTAACACTGAAGAGCATAGGTGACTCCAGGTGACATTGTGGTTGAAAGACAGCTCCTCATGCACACAGTTTGACTACGGGTGCAATTTACGAAAGGTAGCCCTGTATTTCTGCTTTCTACACAAACATTTACATAAAAGAAGCAACCTAAACTTTGACCTTTTATAAGATGTTATATCTTCCACTAATTAACATAGTTATGTATTTTAGCCCCATTAGTATGTGTGCTTTTTAATTAGTACATCTTTTTTGAGAAGTTTTAGTGTCAAAGTGTTATGACTACAGCTCTGAAGGGGACACCTGCTGTATATTAGCATCAAATTCCAGCCTACTCAATATAATGCCTTATTTTCCTTGAGGAAGCAAACATAGTTATCACGTATCACATCATCACATCTCTTGGGGATTGTGGTGTTAGGTCTAAATATTCCAGCTTTAGAACTGGGGAACCAGGGTAGAATCCTGATGTCAACTCAACTTCTTGTGATTCTTGGCAAATTAATGAATCTCCCCATTCCTAATGTAAATTTGGCCTTGTGTAATGTAACTGACTAAAATATATTTATGTGATACTAGATAAGTCAAGTCAGAGATGTCACACCCCAAACGTTTGTTATAGTAATTGCCATTTTTTGCATTTTATAAGTAAATATTGAGATACCAGCAATCTCCGTGTGCTTGCTCTCTTTTGATGTATTGGGAGGTTGATTGAACATAAAATGAAATAATGTATGTCAACATATAAAAAATTACATTTTTGCATAAATCATATGTATACAACCACCTAAATCAGAGATAATTTATAATCTCCGGCAGAACCCAAAGGATCAGATTCCCACCCTTCCTCTCCGAACCCACAGAGATTAACTGCGGAGTACCCCAAGGATCCTCGCTCAGCCCCACGCTCTTCAACATCTACATGGCCCCCCTCGCCGCCATCGTTAGACAGCATATGCTCAACATAGTATCCTACGCCGACGACGCCCAGCTCATCCTCTCCCTCACGAAGAACCCCGAAGACACCAGACTCAGTTTCCAGGAAGGAATGAAAGACGTCGCGGCCTGGATGAGCAACAGTTGCCTAAAGCTCAACTCGGAGAAGACAGAGGTCCTCGTCCTCGGACCCTCCTCCTCCGCCTGGGACAACACCTGGTGGCCCTCCGCCCTCAGAAACTCACCCACTCCGACAGACCACGCCCGAAACCTCGGCATCATTCTAGACTCCTCCCTCACCATGACCCACCAGATCAACGCCATCGCCTCCACCTGTTTCAACTCCCTCCACATCCTCCGCAAGACCTTCAAGTGGATCCCCTCGAATGCAGAAAGACCGTCACCCACGCACTCATAACCAGCAGACTGGACTACGGTAACGCCCTCTACGCCGCAATTAACAAATTCCTGCTACACAAGCTCCAAACCATCCAGAACACTGCAGCCAGACTCGTCCTCGGAACCCCACTACATGAGCAGATGTCCCAGCACCTACAAGACCTCCACTGGCTCCCCATCAAGAAGAGAGTAACCTTCAAGCTACTCACCCACGCCTACAAATCCCTCCACAACATCGGACCCAAATACCTCAACGAAAGAGTCTCTTTCCACGTACCCATAAGGAACCTTCTCTCCGCCGACCTCGCCCTGGCAGAGACCCCATCCGGAGAACCAGAGGAGGTGGAAGAGCCTTCTCCTACGTCGCAGCAAAGGCCTGGAACAAGCTCCCAGTCAAAATCAGACGCTCCCCCACTCTGCACACCTTTAGGAAGAGCCTCAAGACCTGGCTCTTCAACTGATCCGGAGCTGCACCTCCCTCCCCAGCGCCTTGGGACCCTCATGGGTGAGTAGCACGCTTCACAAACCCCTGATTGATTGATTCAAAGGTGAAGGTCAACATGAATATTATATGATTTGGAAAATTGCATATAAGGAGCTTACACTACATAATCATAACATAGCTATTGAAATACATACCAAGGAAAAATCTCTCTGTATTAGACTTCATACACCAAGGGATAACATTCTTATAAGGGAGCATCTCAATAAATTAACAAATAAATATTTCCGACAACAATAATCCTAGGGGGACCACATCTCAGGCATCTCACAGCTAATGATTGTAATTCTTTTATTAACGAGGGCATATGATATGAACTCGTTGAGAGTATTCATTATCTACCATAAACTAATAGAGACCATCTTCATACAAGTAGCGCTGCTGTAATGATAAAATACAGTATAATACTGGAAAGCCTTTAATAACCATAATATCAAAAAAAGCAGAAATACGGCTAGTGTAGCTCGAAACACAAAAGAAAACATATTGTCAAGGTGAGACATCAGCAAAGACTCTTATCTTGAAGGATATATATATATGTATATATATATGTATTACCTACTGGCGGTTGCTAGTATGTAGTTATAGTTAGGACATAGTTTCCATAGGAAAATCATTTTTTCTTTTGCCAATATCTTTGGTGCCGTTTGACGAATCTTTGCGAAATTTTAAAAACTAATGGGTTGCTCCGGTCAGCTCCTTTCTTGAAAGTTTCAGGATGATTCGTCAAGCAGGGGCCGAAAAAAAGGGGGGTCCCAAAGCGCGTTTTCTCCATGTTAATTTCCATAGGAAAAAAATTGGCGGGATTCGCGAATCCTGGCGATTTTTTTTATTTTTTTATTTTTAAACTAAGCGCGGTCCCCCGTGCTTTGTTTAATTAAGCCCCCGGGTGGGCCAGGTCCCGGGGGCAATGGTGTAATATGTAGTGGGGGCCCCCGCTGCCCCAGGGACCGCCACCTCCCGGGGGCTATTTTAATGATATCCGGGGCTTTTTTTAAAAATAAAAGGTGTGGGAGGCTCCTGCCCACCCCCATGCTGCCCCGGGGACTGCCACCTCCCCAGGGCTTTTTTTTTTTTAATCAAAAAGGTGTCAGGGGCTGCTGACCCCCCACACTGCCCCGGGGAATATATTATGTAACGGACCCCCGGCCCCGGGTCCACCACCTCCCCGGGGCTTTAAATGTGATGGAGGGGGGCCACATGGCCCACCTCGAGGAACCCTCCATGGCTCTGGGCACCGCCATCCCCTAGGGCCGGATCCAGCAATGTCCCCGTGTGCCCAACCCCTGGACATTGAAGTTTGCTATGGCAAGCGGGAGCACTGCTTCCGCCCTGCCATAGCAAACTTCTGCTTCGCTTCATGGAAGCGAGAGCAGGAAAACTGCTCTTGCTTCCATGAAACGATGCAGATTTGCTTTTGGGCAAAGGGAGCTGCAAACATGCAGCTCCCTTAGTCCAAAAGCAATGCCAGCTCCTGCAGGAGGCGGGGAGCCGGCAAGGACTGCGGGGGCATTGGGCCTCCCTCCACGGTCCCCAACGTGAGGCCAAGCCCTGGGGGATGGGGTCCCCGGGGCCAAAAGTGGCCCGGGAGGGGGGCCACTCAGCCCCCTCCCTTTATTTAAAAAAAATGTGACGGTCGGACTCCGAGGGATGGGGCCCCCCTCCCTTAGAATAAAAAATAATGTAAAAAATGGCCAAGCCCTGGGGGATGGGGTCCCTGGGGCTGAAAATGGCCTCAGGAGGGGGGCCGTGCAGCCCCCTCCTTTAAAGATAGATTTAAAAAAAAAAAAAAAGAAATGGCAATGCCCCGGGGAATTGGGTCCCCGGGGCCGAAATCAGCCTGGGGAGGCGGGGCCACATGGCCCCCTCCCCTTTAATACAAAAACAAGGGCCTAGACCCGGGGGATGGGGTCCCTGGGGCCGTAATCGGGGGGCCTCGCGTCCCCCTCCCTTTTCAATTTAAGAAAAAAAGAAAATGGCTCAGGCCATCCCACGGAGCCCACAAGGGTCAAGGGAAGGGGGGGCCACACAGCCCCCTTCCTAAAATAAAATTTAAAAAAAGGAACCGGCAACTCGCCACAGGCCCCGCCCCCTCCCTACGCCACTCTGCAAACACGGCTCCTGGCACGCTCTGGGTTGGGGGGATGAAGTCCCCTTCACCGGTGAAGGTCCTTAGGGGCCCACTAGCCCACCAGGTACCTCCAATAAGCCCCACACAGTGGGATTGCTGAGAGGTGGTCCGAGGCCACGCCCCTTTTTACAACACTCTGCAAATGCACCTCTTGGCGCACTGCTGGTGGGTCGATGAGGTCCCCTTCTGTCCTGAGGACTACAGGACTAAAGTGGACAGAGGGGCGTGGTTTGACGCCCATGAGCATGGTGGCTGGTTGACGCCGCTCCGTGTCGCAATCCGAGGAATGTGAATTTCTCATCCGGTGGAAGCTTTCCGACACCTGTTTTGAGCCTAGGACTTGCTGGCTGAAACATTCCTACATCTAAGGATGCCTTTTGCTAAGCGCGGTAAGACCGCATTTTCGCGCTTTTAGTCATAAACCTGCGGCACGTTCTGTGACTGGATTGCAGCCGCCATTTTGTTTCCTTCAGAGCGTTTTCCTCACGGAACTGGCTCCTCACAAACAGTATTTTCATGAAGGACAAAGTATACCAGGATGTACTACGAGTTTCCTACTACATATCCTCTCAGCATAGTCTTCCTCTAATGTCGAGGGTTTCATATATTTAAAATGTAAACTCCCTGAATTTTACTGCAACAGCTAACGCTCTCACATTAGGATTGCTAAATTCTCAGCTGGTTGTACTACGTCACTGCAACAGCTAATATCAGCACATAAGGCTTACGGAACTTCAACTGGTTGTATTTTCTCTGCCTCATAACGTTGTTTTGCGTCCATTTCTTTGCATTTCTTCACACAGACTGCACTTTGTTGTTTGAGTATACATGTCTATGGGGAGAATCAAATCTGGTCGAGGCACTGCTTCATCATTTACTTCTACTCTGCGTCCTAAGTCCACGGCAGTGCCTACCTCTAACCCCATTTCAGTATTACAAAGCAACATGGATGACTCAACACCAACCACAATGCCCCATCTTGGAGAGTCGTCTCCCATTACATCTATGTTTACGCCTACTTCTAGTTCTCTTTCGCCTCTAGTAAGGGGCAAAAATGTGTCTAAACCAACTTCTGCGTCAGTGCTGCCTCCACTAAGCGAGTAAAAAAAGACCCTCCTTCGCCAACCACCTCTCCTCCACCAACTTCCTTGGAGTTGCTTCTGGATGAAATATGGGTTCTCAAACCATATCTGGAGGAGACAAACACTCGTCTAAAAGGCTAAGAGGATAATTGGTCTACTCTTCAAAGCAAGATTACTTCAGTGGAGTGTCAGGTCGAATCTTTACAAGCCTCTTCACAGCAGATACTTCCTATGAAAGCAGAAATCCTCCAACTCCAGAAACAAGTGGAAAACCTCGAAAATCGTAGTAGATGCAATAACCTACGAACCTATGGTTTAGCTGAAGGTTTGTAAGGTTCCAACCCAATATCTTTCTTCCAATCTTTTCTTCCTCAGGTACTGGATGAATAAATACTTTTATTTGATCTATTAAAATCATAAAAAGAGTGGAACATACCACCATGATGAGAACTTCATAATTCAAATACAGAATAAAAATTGCATTAAAACATTTTTAGTTGTCGTAACCCTCATGTGATATGAAAACCAAAGAACAGCAGATTATTATAACAGCAATGTAAACATATCCATACTTTCTGTTGTAATTAAAGTGCTAATGCCAACGGAAAATGGGGAGGGAGCAAAGTTCGGAGCTGCTATGCAGAATTTTCTATCCAGTTTCTGAAGTCACTATGGTTTCCTGTCCCGGAACATTTACTAGTATGATCGTGTTTGTGCCGTGGGCTTGTCATAGAAAAGAGCTTTGAAAGAAAGGGAGTACAAAAAAAGGTCTGATAAAGACTTAGGCCGGCTACTTTATACCCTTCTGCCAAATTCTTATTTTGGTGTTTCATTCTTTCCAAGGTTTTGTGCGGTTTCTTTCTTTTCTAGTTCTTGTGCTACTAGTGACAAAAATTTGACGGTGTTACAAGACAGTTGAACTAAAGAACCGCTGAGGCATTTTATGACGGCCGCTCTGCAGGTACTGGAATTTCCGGACTCTCCTTCATTGAATATACAAAGAGCGCACAGACTTGGTCGTACTCCACATACATCGTCACCTCAACGTAATCCAAGGGGCGTAATACTCTACTTCCTAGAATATACTGATTTGTTGAAAGTTTTGCAGGCAGTCAAATTTAAACGTCGCATTTCCAGGCAAGGCTCCCAGTTATTTTTCTCACAATACTACGCCAAAGTCACAGCAGACAAACAGAGAAGTTTTCTAGCAATGAGACCAGCACTACGTGATTTAAATGCCAGATTTGGTTTAATCTATCCTTGCCTCTTTAAAGTGACTTATAAAAATAAAACAATCACCTACGAGGATCCAGCTTTACTTCAACGTTTTCTTGACAACTGTAGAGAGGAAGCTATGGAGTTTACAAGATCGTCTTCTACTTGAAAATACCACCTTTTTCCTGTGACAACTGTAATTGTACATTGGTTTCCACTTCTTTTTCAGGACAGAACTTCATTAATTGTCTTTTTTCCTTGTGTTTCCCTTTTCCAGGTGTCGGTCTCCCCTGTTTCCATCCTCCACTGTATAGTCTTGTCTGGAACATTTCCCTCCTCGTGATTTCCCCCGGAGTTGTTTTGCTGGCTGTTCATCTTCTCTTTGTGGCCTCAAAGAGGTTATTCTGATTACTGCAGATTTTTTTACTGTGTTCATGTTTGCTGTAAGTTTTTGTGCATTTTTCTCTTTTCCTTATATTTTTTGATAAATGATGCTCCATGTTATTTCCTGGAATGTCAAAGGTTTGGGTACACCTATCAAAAGACGAGGGTTCTTACCCATTTAGCTAATCTAAAAGCGGATATTGTTTTCTTACAAGAATCCCATCTAGTTACTTCAGAAGTTTTAAAACTTAAACGTCAATGGGTGGGGACTGTCTTTTCCTCTCCCGGTACAAGCAAGAAGAAAGGGACATTTATTCTTTGTCACAAGAAACTTAAAATTTCCCTTCTATCTGAGGACTCAGACGATGAAGGAAGTTGGTTAATTGTTCACCTTAAAGTTAATAATATTCCCATCTCTTTGTTTAATATATATGCTCCTACTAAGCCTGACAATAATTTTTGGCCTCACATATCCACTCTTTTGATGTCTATTCCTACACCATATGTTATTTTTGGCGGTGATTGTAACTTATCGGTCGACCCATACATAAACGGTTCCTACAAGGCACCCTTTATCCCCTCTCCAATGCACCAACATTTCAACACCTTAATTTGCCATAGGTCCATTGTTGACTCTTGGAGATTCTGCAACCCACAACTTCGTGAATACACTTTTTTCTCACGCACTCACCTTTCCCAATCACGCATAGACTATTTATTGGTTTCCAATTCACTAACACAACAAATAATACAAGCAGACATTGGTTCTATTTTGATTTCTGACCATGCCCCAGTAATCTTAGATCTGGAGTAACTCCCTGTTAATGTGATCAACAAAAGGTGGCGATTTAATACTTCCTTATTAATTGATCAGACTTTTACTTCCTCTTTTGAGACCTTTATCACCGATTTCTTTAATCGTAATATATCTTCGGTTTCATCTTTCGTTGTTGTATGGGATGCTTTTAAATCTTCTGCCAGAGATTTTATTATCTCATATGTCGCTAAAAAGAAAAAACAAAATTCCCAAAAGGCTCTTGAAATTCTTAAAAATATTAAGTTGTTAGAAACACTTTACACTGCCACTAATTCTAAAGCCAATCTCAACCTTATCATAGAAAAATTTAAATATAACAAACTATCTACAAAAAATGCCAGCTCCTATCTTCTTAGAGGTAGTGCTCGATACTATGGTGGGCAGAATAAAGCTGGCAAACTTCTTGCCTCATATGTTAAGGTCAGGAAAGACCGTACAAATATTGACTATCTCCTAAACTCTGATTCATCTACAGTGTCTAAAAATTTCGATATTTTAGAGGAGTTCAGAAAATATTATGTCTCTCTTTATAATCCTAAAGTCACCACAGACTCTATTGAAGTATAGAAGTATCTTGATTCGATACAGAAGCATTTTCCCACTGATATTGACTTTTCATGCCTGGAACAAGACATCTCTGTTCAGGATATTTCCCATACATTAAAACTCATCAAAACTGGGAAGGCACCTGGTCCAGTCGGGTTCCCTGTAGAATTTTATTCCCACTTTTCCAAATCGTTTCTACGGCATCTCCACTCTCTATTTACATATTTCATTTCTTCTAATGCCTCTAATGGTACTTTTCAGGACGCTCTTATTTGCCTAATCCCTAAAGAAGGGAGAGACCCTCATTTTTGTAAAAACTACAGACCGATATCTTAAGTTAATTCCGATTATAAAATACTTGCCAAATTACTCGCCCTTTGATTAGAGTCATTTTTACCATCTATCATTTGTACAGAACAATCTGGCTTCATTAAAGGTAGATCCATCTCTGATAATACTAGGACTTTCTTTAACATTTTACATAAATCAAACAAATAACCTCATTCACTCGCGCTATTTCTCTTGATGCGGAGAAAGCTTTTGGTCACATGGAACGGTCTTTTATTTTTCAAGCACTCTCCTGGTTTGGTTTAGGACCTAAATTTATTTCTTATATTTCTTTATTATATACGTCACCCAAAGCTTCTATTTTTGCTAACGGTTCTATTTCCAATTCTTTCACTTTGCACAGAGGTGTCCGCCAGGGATGTCCCCTTTCCCCACTTCTTTTTATTCTTGCATTGGAACCTTTTCTTGCTAAAATTAAACAAAACCCAAATATTCATGGTTTCCAAAATGGTAAAACCCATATTAAAATGAGTGTCTATGCGGATGATATCTTGTTATATCTATCGAAGCCAGAACTTTCTCTTCTAGCCTTCACTACAGAGGTTACTGCCTTTTACTAACTTTGTGGTTATAAATTAAATCCAGATAAATGCGAAATCCTTCCTCTCAATTTTTTGTTTTAGACAAGACGTTCTTTCCACTAAATTTGCATGGAACTCCCAAAAAATCAAATATCTAGGGGGCATATTCACAAGGAGCTATCGCCGAATTAACGGCACTTTATCGCAGCCAAAGTCGTGATAAATTTACCTCCCCATTCACAAGCCGGTGTTAACAGCCCACAGCACCAGTTTACCCGCGATAGCAGCCGCAAAAAACATCGCCACAGAGGACCCCCGCAACTATCGCTAATGAGATGCAGAGTGGGCGTTCCCGTGCCAAAAGGCGCGACAACATCACACCTCAACATTCTCAACGACCAGCCACATCGGCGATAAAAACACAAAACAGGGGATAAAGCGCGTTAGCACCAGGAAATCTACACCTGCTCTGACCTGGTGTAAAGTCAGACGGCAGCCTGCAAACCAAAAGGGAGCACAGCCCAGGGCTACATCGGAAGGGCATCAGATGCCATGGAGCCACCCATAATGCGGCCCGGACACCCAAGAGGACCACAACACCCACAGCCACCACCCCCAGGACCACCCCTCCCTGGCACCCCCGACCAAAGACATGCCACATCAGCCACACCTAAACATGTACAAAATATTCCGCTTGATGTCGCACAATCACAACTGGTGACATGCATGTGTCATCACAGAAATGAGCAGCACACATCCACTTCCGAAGCAACAAATGAAACTTTATTAAAATGAACACCGAAATGAAATGAAGACACATGGCCGCTCCCCTTGGGACAATACGTAGGTCACAGCCTGTAAGACAAAAAACATGATGAGAAGGTGTGTCCTGCGCACATCAGAGGACAGAGCGAGAGCGAAGGAGAGAGAGAGGAAGAGAGGGAGAGAGAGAGAGAGGGGAAGAGAGGGAGAGGGAGAGAGAGAAAGAGAGGGAGAGAGAGAGAGAGAGAGAGAGAGAGTGCCGCCCCTGCGCACCCAGGCCACAATGCTCACCTGCTGCCACCCGTGTCTCTCCAACCACGTGCCGGTATGTATAGCAGGACACCAGGTCACACATCTAAGTCAGAGCCGTCAGCTGAAACAGAGTCCAGATACATGACTGGCACAGTACACACACTTGCACAAGACAACATCGCCCGCCCGCCCATGCACACCCAGGCAGAGGCACCCCAACCCCTCCCGCCGCCCATCAGAGCATGCCCGCCCATGCACACCCAGGCCTCAATGCTCACCTTCTGCCACCGGCGCATAGACAGGAGGTCCCACCACGTGCCGCTGCAAGCCACAAGCCCGGGGCCCGCGGACATGGCACCCTCCACATCATGCAGCCCCGCTCCGCAGGCCACCAGGTCTCACGTTTGGTGCTGGGTCTTGATTACTCCATGGCAGTGGACATACCAGTGCACCCGGCACCATCGCAGGCTGCACACCAGCTCAGCCCAATGGGTGCCACCAACTCTGGGATCCCGGAAGCGACGCCACGTGGCGGTAGGCCCGCGCTGCCCGCTGGCTCTGGTCTACACTGCGGTCCAGCAGGGCACACAAAACCTGAGCTGTCCGGACCGCCGGGGAGGGGCATCATCGCAGGCTGCACACCCGCTCGGCAGCTTAAGGTGCCACTGACTCAGTGCACCCAAAGTCACCGTCCCATGGCGGGGTGCCTGTGCCGTCCGCAAGGCCCCGTGTGCCACTAACCCTGTGCAACCCCAGTCTGCGCCACGTGGTGGTAGGCCCGTGCCATCCACAAGGCCTCGTGTGCCACTAACCCTGTGCACAAAAACTCATGGGCCCTTAATGATTGAGAACCGTGGAGCGTCTGTCATCCAGTCACCACCGGCAGAGGGGAATGTGACGTCGTCGGCCCCTTACATTGGTGGAGTCACATGGCCTGTGACGCCTGTGCTGGATGGGTGTGGTGTGTGTGAAAACCTGCCCTCAGGGAGTGGCCGTGACATGCTGACAACTAGACCAGTGACCTGCACACCACCAGCGAGTATGGCTGCGACGGGTAGCAATGAGGGCCCCCCTTCGGGGCGTTAGCGGAGTGGTCTGGCCTGCCGTACGCCGGACCAGTGCAGGGCTTGCAACAATGACTCGTGGGCTCTGGGCATGGTCCAGTCCATGTCCGGACAAGGAAGTGACTGATGCGTGTGTCCCTGTTGTAGTGTTCACGGGACCCGGTACACAAAATGCAATGTCGCACCCTCTGACTGGCATCCCACAGGATGAACATCATTGACGCAAGGGAAGGCACTGTCTCCACATTCATCCACACATCCATACATGAATGACGTAAGACATTACACAGCAGTGCGTCACTGGATGTTTATTTGCACATCCAGTGCAGTCATGCAGCTGGAGCAGTACAGGGCAATGCCGAGCATACTACACAATATGGGCCCGTGGAGGGCCAGCCAGTGTACATCCGGGGATGACCTGTACTGCGGAAGAGGAAGGGTACAGTCCGCAGTCTGTCTGCCATGTCATTGGTCGTCAGACAGGATGTGGCAGTCCATGTCGCTGTCCAAGGTGAGTGCATCGGAGTGTATCGGGGGTCAGTGGTAGGTCTTGAGGCCATGTGCGGCACCAAGCAGAAAAAGGCATGGTGGCGGAAATTAATGCTAGTGCCTCCTTCTGATCTTAATCCCATCCACGTCCTCGTCCCCAGATGTGTGCTCTGCCCCACCTGTGGGTGTTGCAGTTCCAGCTGCGGCACTGTGTGCCACTGACACATCAGGGGCCGGAGGAGGATTGTCGGCCGCACTGTGTGGCAGTGACACATCAGGTGCCGGAGTGGATACGCCTGCCGCACTGGGAGGCACTGACACACCAGGGGGCAGAGATGTGGATGGTGTGGGGTCAGCAGCATTCATCATCGCCACGCCTTGTGGCAGCAATGCCATGATGAGGACATGCAGGGCCTGGTAGATGGCAGCTACATTTCGCTGATGTGCGGCGGTGGCTGCCATCCTTTCCGCCTCCATCCGCACCATGTTCTCCATGAGCCTCTGCATGTGTGCCAGCTCACGGCTGGGATCGCTGGAGCCACTCTGAGCGGACAGGTATTCTTCCCTCCGCGTCATGACTCCAGTGATGTCAGTCAGGGCTTGTTGGAGACCATGGGGCGGACATAGACACCCAAGGATGGCGTCCAGTTTGGTAGCCATGAGCTCGAACCCCACCCGCACCTGCTCGGCCGTCTCCCTCTGGCCCTCCAGCACACGGCGTTGGAAGGCCATTTGTTGTTCCTGGGGGACTTGGGAGGGTGCCGGGGGTGTGGGTGCCTCCTGCTGGGTGGTTTGGGTGGTAGGTGGGGTCTCATCGATGTAGCTGGGCTGCCCTGCTCCTGGAGGTGAGTGGCGGATGAGGTCAATGATGTCTTGGATGGTTTTGGTGTCGATGCTGGTGTTGTCCTCCTCATCATCAGTGAAGAGTGGCTGGGACTGCTCTGCAGGAGGTGTTGACGATGCCCCTAGGATGTGAAGGGGAGATGGTGTATTACAATGTGTCCACATGTATGTAGCTGCATGGTACAGGTTGACATTCAGACTGCATGGCATTGTACATTGTGACAGTCTGTGGGTCTGGGCAAGGACCCAGGGTCATTGTGGGTGTGCACTGTGCCCTGCTTGCTTGTGCATGTGTGCCATTGTGGCCATCTCCCTCCATCCCCCCAGTACTTGGTGGTCACTCACCCTGTTGCAGTTGTGTTGTGTCCTGTCGAGCAGTGTCCAGTCCCCCGACTCCAGCCACAGTCTCCACACTGATGACTGTCGACACCAGCTCCTCCATGTCATCCGGCTCCAGCTGTGGCGCTGGGCCCCCACCTCCGGTCTGCATTGCTGCCTTCTGGTTGGCGGTGAGTTTCTCCTTGGTCTTCCGCTTGATGTCATTCCATCGCCTCTTGACCTCGTCCATTGTCCGCTTGTGCTCTCCAACGGCATTCACCTTGTCGACGATGTCCCGCCATATTCCATTTTTGGTGCCCAATGACACGTTGGAGGTGACGAAGAGTTGTTGATGTTGTTCCATCACCTCAGTGACTATGATCCTGTTCACCTGCGGACTGAACTTGGTCTTCCTCGTCTTCTTGTCCTTGCCCTTCCCTGTCCCCGAGGTCCAAGGCTGGTCGTCCGGGGTGCTTGTGGGGTTGCGCTCGTCCTCTGCGCCTGCTCCGGCTGCCTCCATGGTGCTTGGGTGTTGGTCAGTTTGTGTGTGGCAAATATGTATTAAGTGGAAATCTGAAAATTCACCGACCTTTGCTGAATGTTTAAAGAGTGTTATATCAGCAAGTGAATCAGATATGGCCTGTGATCCAGAAAGTAGAGACAAGATCTGGACCTTACTGTTGGAATGGAGAGAAAGGACAAGCGGGTCCAATGATTAAGCCTAAAAGTGCTGGCGGTTCTGGTCTCTCTAAGGGGCGTACAGGGAGAAGTGGAGATGGGACCAGAAACAGCATCCCTCTTAGCGAGTACTCCATCTCCTCTCAGACGGTCTTCATACGGAATGTAGAGAGAGAGGAGGAGACTCAGTATGAGAGTTGGCAAAATGAGGACAAAAAAAAAAAAATTTTGTGTGTGGCTGTTTAGTCTACTTTTATGGTGATTTTTTATGCCTGCCAGGTGTGTGTTGCTTGTCGCTGGTTTCCTCATCGCGCTTTGGCCCATCGCGTGTTTTTTGGTGTTGTGGTTTGTGTTTTTATCTCCATCGTGGTGGTTGTATCGCGGACATTAGCTGCGGTTTAGGCAGACTATCGCTTGCTACCGCCTTGTTGTGACGTTGTGACGTTGACACGGGGTTATTTTCCCGCAATAGGCTGCGATATAGAAAGTTGCGTTACGCTATTCTTGCGGTAGTTATCGCAAGTTCTTGTGAATATACCCCAAGGTCTATGGTTTGCTCCTTCTATCAAACTCACTTTATCACTGAATATGACTCAAGTTCTTACCACGCTATCCAATTCTATTTCTAAATGGCATCCTCTATATTTATCCTGGTGGGGCACACTTGATACTATCAAAATGATGCTTGTTCCTATTATTCTCTATACTATCTCTGCTATCCCACTTACTATTCCCTCATATTTTTCAAAAAAATGTATTCTATCTTATCTGTCTTTTTGTGGAATAAAAAAAAACACGTATGTCCCTTGGTATGCTTAAACGTAATAAATCACACGGTGGAGTTAATTTCCCTGATTTACAGGCTTATCATAAGGCCTTTCTTCTTAAACAACGTAAGTAAAAAAATGTAAGTCCGTTTTTATATAGCGCAGCTACTCACCCTTACGGGTCTCAAGGCGCTGGGGGCCGTAGTGGAAATTAAGTGAGCTATTGCCCAGAGTCACATGGTGCTGAGCTGAGCTGCCACCGGAGCCGGGGATCGAACCGTGAACCCTGTGCTGCGAAGTCAGCTGCCGTGGCCGCTGCACCACAACTCTCCAAATGTTTGAATCAGTAAACTTCAGATACATCTCCACTATGGAAAGATGTTGAGCTCTCTTTTCTTTCTCAATCCAAGAAACTCTTACATTCACCCACAAGACCCAACTTTCATCTTCGCCTATACATAAAACTTCTCATAAGCTAATTCAATCTATACATACTTCACACCGCTCTGATACTGACCGCTTTCTTAACTCTTCGATTTGGCATAATCGCTTTATAACAATTAACAACAAACCTATATTCTGGAAGACGAGACAAAGGTTTGCTTTGGGTTCACTAACTTTACTCACATGATACCTTTCTTACTTTTTCTGAAGCACAAATCACTCTATGGCCTTCCAAATTCATATTCTAATAAATGTAAGGCATTGATTCACTCTGTACTCTTTTCTTTGTCTTCTCAAGCTTTGATCTCACCCCCTTATCATCTCAACGTAATATCCTTCCCATATTAAGTGCCCAATCAAGTGCTTCCTCTATCTATAAATTCCTCACCAAACTCCCAGAACAAAGAAATAAAACCAATATTGAACTACAATGGGAACGCGATCTTCACACTTCATGGTCCACTACGTCTTTGGATAAATTATGGCTCAAAATTCGTAAGACCTCAAGATTGGCTAGTACACCGCAAACACATTCTATACAATGGTGTAAAAAGGGGGCGTGGCCTCTGACCACTCTCAGCAATCCAGCTGTGTGGAGCTTACTAGAGGTAACAGGAGGGCTCGTTGGCCCCCAGGGACCCTCAGGAGGCAAGGAGACTTCATCCCCCAACAAAGAGCGCGCCAGGAGATGCATTTGCAGAGTGGTGGAGAAAGGGGGCATGGCCTGTGTCAACCTCTCAGCAATCCCACTGTGTGGGGCTTAGTGGAGGTAACAGGTAGGCTAGTTGGCCCCTGAGGACCCCCAGTAGCGAATGGACTTCAATCCCCATCCAAGAGCTCGCCATGAAGCGCGTTTGCAGAGTGGTGGGCAAAGGGGGTGTGGCCTGCTATGAGAACTTAGCAATCCTGCTGTGTGGGACTTACTGGAGGTAATAGGAGGGGTAGTTGGCCCCCAAGCATGTCCTTGGGGGCCAACTTCTCCCCTCTGTTACCTCCAGTATGTCCCACATAGTGGGATTGCTAAGAGGTCTTCGGAGGCCATGCCCCGCCCCTTTCTCCACCGCTCCGCAAATGTGCCTCCTGGTAAACTACTGGTTGGGGGATGAAGTCCAATTTACTCCGGAAGGACTTTGGGGGCCAAGAAGCCCTCCTGGTACCTCCTGTAAGTCCTACGCAGCGGAATTCCTGAGCGCTGGTCGGAGGCCCAGCCCCCTTTCTCCACCACTCTGCAAACGCGACTACTAGTTAAAGAAGCATTTGCAATGTAATAGGTCTCGCATTTGAGAGAGTTAGAGCTATTGGCGTTGTAAATGTAAAAGTACTTTACTACTGTTTTTTTAAGTTGAGTGGTTGTATGTTGTGTGTACTGGAATTATGTGGTATGTTGTGCAGTGAAATTATGTGTATAATGGACCTCTGGACCTAGTCAGAGGTATGAGCAGGGCCACTGGAATTATGCAACAGTTCGGCTGCACCGATTTTCACATAATTAAACATTTTTCACATTTGCCACATAATCCATCATCTGCTGCATAATCTGCAGATTTGAACAAAAATCCTTGTTTCTAGCTTAGACGGCTCAAAAGTTACAAAAAATGCAGCGACAAGTGTTACAGCGCGGTGGAAGGCCCTTTGCAAAGCTGGAATGGTCACCTCTTACTTATTGCTAAATATCTGTGTTAAATTGGTACTAATGGTGCACAAACCACTATTGCTTCTTTCTGCACCTCTCTTGCCTCTTTCTGCACCTCTTTAGTTTCTTTCTGCAACTCTCTTGTCTTTCATCACCTCTGTTGCTTCTTTCAGCACTTCTCTTGCCTCTTTCTGCACTTCTCTTACCTGTTTCTGCACCTCTTGCCTCTTTCTGCACCTCTGCTGCCTGTATCTGCACCTCACTTGCTTCTTTCTGCACCCCTCTTGCCTCTTTCTACACCCCTCTTCCCTCTTTCTGCACCTCTCTTGCATCTTTCTGCACCCCTGTTCCCTTTCTGCACCTCTTGCCTGTTTCTGCGCTCTTGTCTCTTTCTGCACTTCTCTTGCCTCTTTCTGCACCTCTATTGCTTCTTTCTGCACTTCTCTTGCATCTTTCTGCATTTCTGTTGCTTCTTTCTGCACTTCTCTAACCTCTTTCTGCACTTCTCTTGCCTCTTTCTGCACACCTCTTGCCTCTTTCTGCACTTCTCTTGCCTCTTTCTGCATCTCTGTAGCTTCTTTCTGCACCACCCCTGCCTCTTTCTGCACCCCTCTTGCCCGTTTCTGCACCTCACTTGCCTCTTTCTGCACCTCTCTTGCATCTTTCTGCAGTTCTCTTGCCTCTTTCTGCACCTCTGTTGCTTATTTCTGCACTTCTCTTGCCTCTGTCTGCACCCCTTTTGCCTCTTTCTGCACCGCTGTTGGTTCTTTCTGCACCCCTCCTGCCTCTTTCTGCACCTCTCTTGCCTTTTTCTGCACCTGTTCCCTCTTTTTGCTTCTCACTTGCCTGTTTCTGCACCTCGCTTGCCTTTTTCTGCACTTCTCTTGCCTCTTTTTGCACCTCTGTTGCTTCTTTCTGCACTTCTCCTGCCTCTTTCTGCATTTCTGTTGCCTCGTTCTGCACTTCTCTTGCTTCTTTCTACATTTCTGTTGCTTCTTTCTGCACTTCTCTTGCCTCTTTCTGCACCCCTCTTGCCTCTTTCTGCACCTCTATTGATTCTTTCTGCACTTCTCCTGTCTTTCTGCATCTCACTTGCTTCTTTCTGCACCACTCTTGCCTCTTTCTGCACCACTCTTCCCTCTTTCTTAACTTCTCTTGCCTCTTTCTGCATCTCTCCTGCCTCTTTCTGCAGTTCTCTTGCCTCTTTCTGCACCTCTGTTGCTTCTTTCTGCACATCTCATGCCTCTTTCTGCACCCCTCTAGCCTCTTTCTGCACCTCTGTTGCTTCTTTCTGCAATTATCTTGCATCTTTCTGCATCTCACTTGCTTCTTTCTGCACGCCTCTTGCCTTGTTCTGCACCCCTTGCCTCTTTCTTCACCCTGTTCTTCTTTCTGCACTTCTCTTGCCTCTTTCTGCACCTCTCCTGCCTCTTTCTGCAGTTCTCTTGCATCTTTCTATACCTCTGTTGCTACTTTCTGTATTTCTCTTGCCTCTTTCTACACCCCTCTTGCCTCTTTCTGCACCTCTGTTGGTTCTTTCTGCACTTCTCTTGCTTCTTTCTGCCCCCTGTTCCCTCTTTCTGCACCTCTCTTGCCTGTTTCTGCACCTCTCTTGCCTGTTTCTGCACCTCTCTTGCCTCTTTATGCACTTCTCTTGCCTCTTTATGCACCTCTGTTGCTTCTTTCTGCACTTCTCTTACGTCTTTCTGCATCTCACTTGCTTCTTTCTGCACCCCTCTTCCTTCTTTCTGCACCCCTCTTCCCTCTTTCTACACTTCTCTTGCCTCTTTCTGCACCCCTTTTCCCTTTTTGCACCTCTCTTGCCTCTGTCTGCCCCCTGTTCCCTCTTTCTGCACCTCTCTTGCCTGTTTCTGCACCTCTCTTGCCTGTTTCTGCACCCCTCTTGCCTGTTTCTGCACCCCTCTTGCCTCTTTATGCACTTCTCTTGCCTCTTTATGCACCTCTGTTGCTTCTTTCTGTACTTCTCTTCCGTCTTTCTGCATCTCACTTGCTTCTTTCTGCACCCCTCTTCCTTCTTTCTGCACCCCTCTTCCCTCTTTCTGTACTTCTCTTGCCTCTTTCTGCATCTCTCCTGCCTCTTTCTTCAGTTCTCTTGCCTCTTTCTGCACGTCTGTTTCTTTCCCCACTTCTCTTGCCTCTTTCTACTCCCCTCTTGCCTCTTTCTGCACCTCTGTTGCTTCTTTCTGCCTCTCACTTGCTTCTTTCTGCACTTCTCTTGCCTCTTTCTGCACCTCTCCTGCCTCTTTCTGCAGGTCTCTTGCCTCTTTCTGCACCTCTGTTGCTTCTTTCTGCACCTCTCTTGCCTCTTTCTGCACCTCACTTGCCTCTTTCTGCACCTCTCTTGCCTCTTTCTGCACCTCTCTTGCCTCTTTCTGCACTTCTCTTGCTTCTTTCTGCACCTCTCTTCCTTCTTTCTGCATGCCTCTTCCCTCTTTCTGCACCTCTGTTGCTTCTTTCTGCACTTATCTCGCCTCTTTCCGCATTCCTGTTGCTTCTTTCTGTACTTCCCTTGCCTCTTTCTACACCCTTCTTGCCTCTTTCTGCACCTCTGTTGCTTCTTTCAGCACTTCTCTTGCTTCTTTCTGTACTTCTCTTGCATCTTTCTGCACCCCTCTTGCCTCTTTCTGCACCTCTATTGCTTCTTTCTGTACTTCTCTTATGTATTTCTGCATCTCACTTGCTTCTTTCTGCACTACTCTTGCCTCTTTCTGCACCTCTCTTGACTGTCTGTACCTGTTCCCTCTTTCTTCACCTCTCTTGCCTGTTTCTGCACCTCTCTTGCCTGTTTCTGCACCTCTCTTGCCTGTTCCTGCACCTCACTTGCCTCTTTATGCACTTCTCTTGCGTCTATCTGCATCTCACTTGTATCTTTCTGCACCCCTCTTGTCTTTCTTCACCCCTCTTGCTTTTTTCTGCACCCCTCTTGCCTCTTTCTGTACCTCTGTTGCTTCTATCCACACTTCTCTTGCATCTTTCAGCATCTCACTTGCTTCTTTCTGCAGTTCTCTTGCCTCTTTCTGCTCCTTTTGCTTCTTTCTGCACTTCTCTTGCTTCTTTATGCACCTCTCTTGCTTCTTTCTGCACATCTCCTGCTTCTTTCTGCACCCGTTCCCTCTTTCTGCACCTCTCTTGCCTATTTCTGCACCTCTCTTACCTGTTTCTGCACCTCTCTTGCCTCTTTATGCACCTCTTGCCTCTTTATGCACTTCTCTTCCCTCCTTAAGCACCCCTGTTGCTTCTTTCTACACTTCTCTTACGTCTTTCTGCATCTCACTTGCTTCTTTCTGCACCCCTCTTCCTTCTTTCTGCACCCCTCTTCCCTGTTTCAGTACTTCTCTTGCCTCTTTCTGCATCTCTCCTGCCTCTTTCTGCAGTTCTCTTACCTCTTTCTGCACCTCTGTTGCTTCTTTCTGCACTTCTCTTGCTTCTTTCTGCATCTCACTTGCTTCTTTCTGCACCCCTCTTGCCTCTTTCTGCACCCCTCTTGCCTCTTTCTGCACCCCTCTTGCCTCTTTCTGCACCCCTCTTGCCTCTTTCTGCACCTCTCCTGCCTCTTTCTGCAGTTCTCTTGGCTCTTTCAGCACCTCTGTTGCTTCTTTCTGCACTTCTCTTGCGTCTTTCTGTACCCCTCTTGCCTCCTTCTGCACCTCTGTCGGTTCTTCCTGCACTTCTCCTGCCTCTTTCGTCACCTCTGTTGCTTCTTTCAGCACTTCTATTGCCTCTTTCTGCATTTCTTTTGCCTCTTCTGTACCCCTCTTGCCTCTTTCTGCACCTATGTTGGTTCTTTCTGCACTTCTCTTGCTTCTTTCTGTACCTCTTGTGCTTCTTTCTGTACCCCTGCCTCTTTCTGCACCCCTCTTCCCTCTTTCTGCACTTCTCTTACTTCTTTCCGCACCTCTCCTGCCTCTTTCTGAAGTTCTCTTGGCTCTTTCAGCACCTCTGTTGCTTCTTTCTGCACTTCTCTTGCGTCTTTCTGTACCCCTCTTGCCTCCTTCTGCACCTCTGTCGGTTCTTCCTGCACTTCTCCTGCCTCTTTCTTCACCTCTGTTGCTTCTTTTAGCACTTCTATTGCCTCTTTCTGCATTTCTTTTGCCTCTTCTGTACCCCTGTTCCCTCTTTCTGCACCTCTCTTGCCTGTTTCTGCACCTCGCTTGCCTGTTCCTGCACCTCACTTGCCTCTTTATGCACTTCTCTTGACTCTTTAAGCACCTCTGCTGCTTCTTTCTGCACTTCTCTTACGTCTATCTGCATCTCACTTGCTTCTTTCTGCACCCCTCTTGCCTCTTTCTGCACCCCTCATGCCTCTTTCTTCACCCCTCTTGCCTATTTCTGCACCCCTCTTGCCTATTTCTGCACTTCTCTTGCCTCTTTCTGCACTTCTCTTGCCTCTTTCTGCAACTCTCCTGCCTATTCCTGCAGTTCTCTTGCCTCTTGCTGCACCTCTGTTGCTTCTTTCTGCACTTGTCTTGCCTCTTTCTACACCCCTCTTGCCTCTTTCTGCACCTCTGTTGGTTCTTTCTGCACTTGTCTTGCCTCTTTCTGCATCTCACTTCCTTCTTTCTGCACCCCTCTTCCTTCTTTCTGCACCCCTCTTCCCTCTTTCTGTACTTCTCTTGCCTCTTTCTGCATCTCTCCTGCTTCTTTCTGCAGTTCTCTTGCCTCTTTCTGCACTTCTCTTGCTTCTTTCTGCATCTCACTTGCTTCTTTCTGCACCCCTCTTGCCTCTTTCTGCACCCCTCTTGCCTCTTTCTGCACATCTCCAGCCTCTTTCTGCAGTTCTCTTGGCTCTTTCAGCACCTCTGTTGCTTCTTTCTGCACTTGTCTTGCGTCTTTCTGCACCCCTCTTGCCTCCTTCTGCACCTCTGTTGGTTCTTTCTGCACTTCTCTTGCTTCTTTCTGCAACCCCTCTTGCCTCTTTCTGCCTATCTGTCGTTTGTTTCTGCACCTCTCTTGCTTCTTTCTGCACCCATCTTCCCTCTTTCTGCACCTCTCTTGCCTCTTTCTGCACTTCTCTTGCCTGTTTCTGCACCTCTTACCTCTTTTTGCACCCCTCTTGCCTCTTTCTGCACCTCTGTTGCTTCCTTCAGCACTTCTCTTGCTAATTTCTGCTCTGGTCTTGCCTCTTTCTACACCTCTCTTGCCTGTTTATGTACTTCTCTTGCCTCTTTCTTCACCTCTGTTGCTTCTTTCAGCACTTCTATTGCCTCTTTCTACATTTCTCTTGCCTCTTTCTGTACCCCTCTTGCCTCTTTCTGCACCTATGTTGGTTCTTTCTGCACTTCTTTTGCTTCTTTCTGCACCTCTCTTGCTTCTTTCTGTACCCCTCTTCCCTCTTTCTGCACCTCTCTTGCCTCTTTCTGCTCTTCTCTTGCCTCTTTCTGCATTCCTGTTGCTTCTTTCTGCACTTCCCTTGCCTCTTTTTGCACCCCTCTTGCCTCTTTCGGCACCTCTGTTGCTTCTTTCAGCACTTCTCTTGCTTCTTTCTGCACTGGTCTTGCCTCTTTCTACACCTCTCTTGCCGGTTTATGCACTTCTCTTGCCTCTTTCTTCACCTCTGTTGCTTCTTTCAGCACTTCTATTGCCTCTTTCTACATTTCTCTTGCTTCTTTCTGCACCTCTTTTGCTTCTTTCTGTGCCCCTCTTCCCTCTTTCTGCACTTCTTTTGCCTCTTTCTGTACCTCTGTTGCTTCTTTCTGCATTTTTCTTGCCTCTTTCCGCACCCCTCTTGCCTCTTTCCGCACCTCTGTGTGTTCTTTCTGCATTTCTCTTGCTTCTTTCTGCACCTCTCTTTCTTCTTTCTGCACCCCTTTTGCTTCTGTCTGCACCCCTCTTCTATCGTTCTGCACCTCTCTTGCCTCTCTGCACCTCTGTTGTTTCTTTCTGCACTTTTCTTGCCTGTTTTTGCATATCTGTTGTTTGTTTCTGTACTTATCTTGCCTCTCTCTGCATTTCTCCTGCCTCTTTCTGCAGTTCTCTTGCCTCTTTCTGCACCTCTGTTGCTTCTTTCTGCACTTCTCTTGCTTCTTTCTGCATCTCACTTGCTTCTTTCTGCACCTCTTTTGCTTCTTTCTGTGCCCCTCTTCCCTCTTTCTGCACTTCTCTTGCCTCTTTCTGTACCTCTCCTGCCTCTTTCTGCAGTTCTCTTGCCTCTTTCTGTACCTGTTGCTTTTTTCTGCATTTTTCTTGCCTCTTTCCGCACCCCTCTTGCCTCTTTCCGCACCTGTGTGTTCTTTCTGCATTTCTCTTGCTTCTTTCTGTACCTCTTTCTTCTTTCTGCACCCCTTTTGCTTCTGTCTGCACCCCTCTTCCATCTTTCTGCACCTCTCTTGCCTCTCTCTGCGCCTCTGTTGTTTCTTTCTGCACTTTTCTTGCCTCTTTTTGCAACCCCTCTTGCCTCTTTCTGCATATCTGTTTGTTTCTGTACTTATCTTGCCTCTTTCTGCAGTTCTCTTGCCTCTTTCTGCACCTCAGTTGGTTCTTTCTGCACTTCTCTTGCTTCTTTCTGCACCTCTCTTGCTTCTTTCTGCACCCTCTTCCCTCTTTCTGCACCTCTCTTGCCTGTTTCTGCACCTCTCTTGCCTGTTTCTGCACCTCTCTTGCCTGTTTCTGCACTTCTCTTGCCTGTTTCTGCACCTCTCTTACCTCTTTGTGCTCTTCTCTTGCCTCTTTATGCACCTCTGTTGCTTCTTTCAGCACTTCTCTTGCTTCTTTCTGCTCTGGACTTGCCTCTTTCTACACCTCTCTTGCCTGTTTATGTACTTCTCTTGCCTCTTTCTTCACCTCTGTTGCTTCTTTCAGCACTTCTATTGCCTCTTTCTACATTTCTCTTGCCTCTTTCTGTACCCTCTTGCCTCTTTCTGCACCTATGTTGGTTCTTTCTGCACTTCTCTTGCTTCTTTTGCACCTCTTTTGCTTCTTTCTGTGCCCCTCTTCCCTCTCACTGCACTTCTCTTGCCTCTTTCTGTACCTCTCCTGCATCTGTCTGCATTTTTCTTGCCTCTTTCCACACCCCTCTTGCCTCTTTCCACACCTCTGTGTGTTTTTTCTGCACCTCTCTTTCTGCATGCCTTTTGCTTCTGTCTGCACCCCTCTTCCCTCTTTCTGCACCTCTCTTGCCTCTCTCTGCACCTCTGTTGCTTCTTTCTGCACTTCTCTTGCTGCAACCTCTCTTGCCTCTTTCTGCATATCTGTTTGTTTCTGTACTTCTCTTGCCTCTTTCTGCATCTCTCCTGCCTCTTTCTGCAGTTCTCTTGCCTCTTTCTGCACCTCTGTTGCTTCTTTCTGCACCTCTGTTGCTTCTTTCTGCATCTCACTTGCTTCTTTCTGCACCCCTCTTGCCTCTTTCAGCACCTCTCTTGCGTCTTTCTGCACCCCTCTTGTCTCGTTCTGCACTTGTCTTGCCTCTTTCTGCACCTCTCCTGCCTCTTTCTGCAGTTCTCTTGGCTCTTTCAGCACCTCTTGCTTCTTTCTGCACTTCTCTTGCCTCTTTCCGCACCCCTCTTGCCTCTTTCCACACCTCTGTGTGTTCTTTCAGCACCTCTCTTGCTTCTTTCTGCACCGCTCTTCCCTCTTTCTGCACCTCTCTTGCCTCTTTCTGCACTTCTCTTGCCTGTTTCTGCACCTCTTACCTCTTTTTGCACCCCTCTTGCCTCTTTCTGCACCTCTGTTGCTTCCTTCAGCACTTCTCTTGCTAATTTCTGCTCTGGTCTTGCCTCTTTCTACACCTCTCTTGCCTGTTTATGTACTTCTCTTGCCTCTTTCTTCACCTCTGTTGCTTCTTTCAGCACTTCTATTGCCTCTTTCTACATTTCTCTTGCCTCTTTCTGTACCCTCTTGCCTCTTTCTGCACCTATGTTGGTTCTTTCTGCACTTCTTTTGCTTCTTTCTGCACCTCTCTTGCTTCTTTCTGTACCCCTCTTCCCTCTTTCTGCACCTCTCTTGCCTCTTTCTGCTCTTCTCTTGCCTCTTTCTGCATTCCTGTTGCTTCTTTCTGCACTTCCCTTGCCTCTTTTTGCACCCCTCTTGCCTCTTTCAGCACCTCTGTTGCTTCTTTCAGCACTTCTCTTGCTTCTTTCTGCACTGGTCTTGCCTCTTTCTACACCTCTCTTGCCGGTTTATGCACTTCTCTTGCCTCTTTCTTCACCTCTGTTGCTTCTTTCAGCACTTCTATTGCCTCTTTCTACATTTCTCTTGCTTCTTTCTGCACCTCTTTTGCTTCTTTCTGTGCCCCTCTTCCCTCTTTCTGCACTTCTTTTGCCTCTTTCTGTACCTCTGTTGCTTCTTTCTGCATTTTTCTTGCCTCTTTCCGCACCCCTCTTGCCTCTTTCCGCACCTCTGTGTGTTCTTTCTGCATTTCTCTTGCTTCTTTCTGCACCTCTCTTTCTTCTTTCTGCACCCCTTTTGCTTCTGTCTGCACCCCTCTTCTATCGTTCTGCACCTCTCTTGCCTCTCTGCACCTCTGTTGTTTCTTTCTGCACTTTTCTTGCCTGTTTTTGCATATCTGTTGTTTGTTTCTGTACTTATCTTGCCTCTCTCTGCATTTCTCCTGCCTCTTTCTGCAGTTCTCTTGCCTCTTTCTGCACCTCTGTTGCTTCTTTCTGCACTTCTCTTGCTTCTTTCTGCATCTCACTTGCTTCTTTCTGCACCTCTTTTGCTTCTTTCTGTGCCCCTCTTCCCTCTTTCTGCACTTCTCTTGCCTCTTTCTGTACCTCTCCTGCCTCTTTCTGCAGTTCTCTTGCCTCTTTCTGTACCTGTTGCTTTTTTCTGCATTTTTCTTGCCTCTTTCCGCACCCCTCTTGCCTCTTTCCGCACCTGTGTGTTCTTTCTGCATTTCTCTTGCTTCTTTCTGTACCTCTTTCTTCTTTCTGCACCCTTTTGCTTCTGTCTGCACCCCTCTTCCATCTTTCTGCACCTCTCTTGCCTCTCTCTGCGCCTCTGTTGTTTCTTTCTGCACTTTTCTTGCCTCTTTTTGCAACCCCTCTTGCCTCTTTCTGCATATCTGTTTGTTTCTGTACTTATCTTGCCTCTTTCTGCAGTTCTCTTGCCTCTTTCTGCACCTCAGTTGGTTCTTTCTGCACTTCTCTTGCTTCTTTCTGCACCTCTCTTGCTTCTTTCTGCACCCCTCTTCCCTCTTTCTGCACCTCTCTTGCCTGTTTCTGCACCTCTCTTGCCTGTTTCTGCACCTCTCTTGCCTGTTTCTGCACTTCTCTTGCCTGTTTCTGCACCTCTCTTACCTCTTTGTGCTCTTCTCTTGCCTCTTTATGCACCTCTGTTGCTTCTTTCAGCACTTCTCTTGCTTCTTTCTGCTCTGGACTTGCCTCTTTCTACACCTCTCTTGCCTGTTTATGTACTTCTCTTGCCTCTTTCTTCACCTCTGTTGCTTCTTTCAGCACTTCTATTGCCTCTTTCTACATTTCTCTTGCCTCTTTCTGTACCCCTCTTGCCTCTTTCTGCACCTATGTTGGTTCTTTCTGCACTTCTCTTGCTTCTTTTTGCACCTCTTTTGCTTCTTTCTGTGCCCCTCTTCCCTCTCACTGCACTTCTCTTGCCTCTTTCTGTACCTCTCCTGCATCTTTCTGCATTTTTCTTGCCTCTTTCCACACCCCTCTTGCCTCTTTCCACACCTCTGTGTGTTTTTTCTGCACCTCTCTTTCTGCATGCCTTTTGCTTCTGTCTGCACCCCTCTTCCCTCTTTCTGCACCTCTCTTGCCTCTCTCTGCACCTCTGTTGCTTCTTTCTGCACTTCTCTTGCTGCAACCTCTCTTGCCTCTTTCTGCATATCTGTTTGTTTCTGTACTTCTCTTGCCTCTTTCTGCATCTCTCCTGCCTCTTTCTGCAGTTCTCTTGCCTCTTTCTGCACCTCTGTTGCTTCTTTCTGCACCTCTGTTGCTTCTTTCTGCATCTCACTTGCTTCTTTCTGCACCCCTCTTGCCTCTTTCAGCACCTCTCTTGCGTCTTTCTGCACCCCTCTTGTCTCGTTCTGCACTTGTCTTGCCTCTTTCTGCACCTCTCCTGCCTCTTTCTGCAGTTCTCTTGGCTCTTTCAGCACCTCTTGCTTCTTTCTGCACTTCTCTTGCCTCTTTCCGCACCCCTCTTGCCTCTTTCCACACCTCTGTGTGTTCTTTCGGCACCTCTCTTGCTTCTTTCTGCACCTCTCTTGCTTCTTTCTGCACCCCTCTTCCCTCTTTCTGCACCTCTCTTGCCTGTTTCTGCACCTCTCTTGCCTGTTTCTGCACCTCTCTTGCCTGTTTCTGCACCTCTCTTACCTCTTTATGCTCTTCTCTTGCCTCTTTATGCACCTCTGTTGCTTCTTTCTGCACTTCTCTTGCCTCTTTCTGCATTCCTGTTGCTTCTTTCTGCACTTCCCTTGCCTCTTTTTGCACCCCTCTTGCCTCTTTCTGCACCTCTGTTGCTTCCTTCAGCACTTCTCTTGCTAATTTCTGCACTGGTCTTTCCTCTTTCTACACCTCTCTTGCCTGTTTATGCACTTCTCTTGCCTCTTTCTTCACCTCTGTTGCTTCTTTCAGCACTTCTATTGCCTCGTTCTACATTTCTCTTGCCTTTCTGTACCCCTCTTGCCTCTTTCTGCACCTATGTTGGTTCTTTCTGCAGTTTTCTTGTCTTTCCCCACCCCTCTTGCCTCTTTCCGCACCTCTGTGTGTTCTTTCTGCACTTCTCTTGCTTCTTTCTGCACCTCTCTTTCTTCTTTCTGCACCCCCTTTGCTTCTGTCTGCACCCCTCTTCCCTCTTTCTGCAACCCCTCTTGCCTCTTTCTGCATATCTGTTTGTTTCTACACTTCTCTTGCTTCTTTCTGAAACTCTATTACTTCTTTCTACACCCCTCTTGCCTCTTTCTGCACACCTCTTGCCTCTTTCTGCACCTCTGTTGGTTCTTCTGTACCCCTCCTGCCTCTTTCTGTACCCGTTACCTCTTTCTGCACCTCTCTTGCCTGTTTCTGCACCTCTGTTGCTTCTTTCTGGACTTCTCTTGCCTCCTTCGTCACCTCTATTGCTTCTTTCTGCACTTCTCTTGCCTTTTTCTGTACTTCTCTTGCCTCTTTCTGTACTCAAATGGGAAGTTCAAGCTGTCAAGTTTAAAGGTCTGCATGCTCTCGTGACTGAGGTATATGTCTACTTGTACATGTGTTATGCATCTGAAGATGGCTTAAAAAGTGGGTAGCTTCTCTTATACGTGGTCAAATCTTCTCAGTTCTGCTCTGTCATTCGGTTGCACAGGCAGACATGTCTTATGTATATAGGTGTTATAGAGCCCCTCAAATATGCTATTGAATACCCATGTGCCCTGTATTATGAGCAGAAAGAAATACACACACCTTCTTGTACACAAATTTACAGAGTATGCTGTTTGAAACACGGGTATTCAAGTATTTGTATGTTTATTTTTATGTAACATGTCACTAGGTAAAAGCACAGACACACGCATGCATACCTTCACAAACTTGGTGAGACTTACAACAGTGATATGGTTTGGATTGCTGTTTTACATTTGGTAGGCGTAACATTCTGAGCCGTCGATGAATAGTGAATCTTCAAGAGAAAAGTGAGGTTTAAGACATCTTGGGAGAAGGATTAGTGATTAGGCTACTTTGTATGAGTCTGTGGTAAGGTACAGCCGAAGTAGGCCTCTTTCTGCACCTCTGTTGGTTCTTTCTGCACTTCTCTTGCTTCTTTCTGTACCTTTCTTCCTCTTTCTGGACTTCTGTTGTCTCTTTCTGTATTTCTCTTGCTTCTTTCTGCACCTTTCTTCCTCTTTCTGCACCTCTCTTGCCTCTTTCTGTACTTCTATTGCTTCTTTATGCGCCTTTCTTCCTCTTTCTGCACATGTCCTACCTATGTAGTCATAGTTAGAAATTAGCATTTAAAAAACCTTAGACATTCACTAAAAAAAACTGAGGTTTCAGTTACATTATAGGTAGTAATTCGCATCTAAAAAACCTTAAAAATTCACTGAAAAAACCACAGGTTTCAGGGACATTATAGTTAGGAATTAGCATTTAAAAAAACTTAGATATTCACTGAAAAAACCACAGGTTTCAGGGAATTTATAGTCATACAAAACCAGAGTAATTCAGCTGTTGTAGTAAGCTCAGCTAACTAACTCGCGCCCCTGCAATGCACTGCTGATGACGTCACATATTACATCACTCATGACATGGTCAGTGACATCACTGATGACATCTCAAATGACATCACTGATGACATCATCCACTTAATATCTGATGCTCCTCCTCACACCCAAATATAACCTTTCATACACCCACTTTAAAATACAGACTACCATTCTTGAAACCATAGACACACCAATACCAGTTAGTATATACTCACTGATTCATAGGTCTACACACACATGCACTCACTAACCCATGCAGTCACTCATTCACACAGTCACTCATCAACACAACCACTGATATATGCACTCATCTCCCCTTATAGACACTCACACACTGCCACTCACCCATAGTTACTCACACACCTAGTCAGTCACCCAAAGAATCAATCACACTGCCATTTACTCACCTACACAGTTATACACACACCACCTCACTTATTCATACAGATACTAACACATACTTACTCTCTTATACAATCACTGACACAAGCACACACTCATCCATACAGCCACTCTCACAATCACTCACTCTCACATATAGTCACTTATACTCCAACACTCACATATACTGCCTTTCACATATATAGTTACTGACACATATACCACTGAGATATCCATTCACTCACCAACACAGCCATACGCACACTCACTCATCCATACAGCCCCTTGCAGACGCACTCATGAACCCATACACCCAGTGAATCACCCACTCACACATCCATGCAGGAAGTCACCCACCCACCCACCCACACAGACACTCAGGCACCATACAGGTACTCAGACAACCAATCATTAACCCATATTGACACTCATGTAGCTACTCACCAACCCATGCAGCCACTTACACACCAACTGACAGACTTATACAGACATTCACACAGATGAGTCATTTACCCATGCATTCACTAAGACAGGTTTAATCACCCACTTATACAGTCAGTCACGCACCCACTAAATCATCCTTTCAGACACTCATACACCCACTCATTCTTCAATACACCTTGGCGTATATATATATATATATATATCATATATATATATATTCACTGAAAAAACCACAGGTGTCAGGGACGTTATAGTTAGGAATTAGCATTTAAAAAACCTACGAAATTCACAGAAAGGTTAGAGGGACGTTATAGTTAGTCTGACATGTCACTCGTTCAAAACCAGAAATATTCAGCCGTTCTAGTTAGCTGAGCTAACTGTAACTCGTGTCCCCACAATGCACTGCTTATGACCTCACATATTACATCACTCAAGACATGGTCAGTGACATCACTGATGACATCACTGATGACATCTCAAATTACATGACGACATCATCCACAGTATCTGACGCACCCATTCACACCCCTATAGAATCGATTATATACCCACTGTCACTCCCACACAACCATTCACAGACCCATTCACAGAGCCATACCAGTACTTACACACCCACTCACTGATTAATTGATCTATACACACATCCACTCGCTCTCCTCTACTGCCACTCATACACCCACTCACTCACTAATACAGCCATTGACATATCCACCTGTGGTTTTTTCAAGTGAATTTCTAAGGTTTTTTAACTAGCAGTCACATTTGCAGAGTGGTGGAGAAAGGGGTCTGGGCCTCCGGCCAGCTCTCAGGAATTCCATTGCGTAGGACTTACAGGAGGTACCAGGCGGGCTTTTTGGCATCCAAGGTACCTCTGGAGCAAAGAGAACTCCGAAGACCTCTTAGCAATCCCACTGTGTGGGACTTACTGGAGGTAACAGGAGGGGTAGTTGGCCCCCAAGGATGTCCTTGGGGCCAACTACCCTCCTGTTACCTCCAGTAAGTCCCACACAGCAGGATTGCTGATTTCTGATAGCAAGCCATGCCCCCTTTCTCCACCACTCTGCAAATGCGCCTCCTGGTGCGCTGCTGTTTGGGGGATGAAGTCCACTTTAGTCCTGAGGTCCTCAGGACACAAGGGGACCTCATCGCCTCACCAGCAGTGTGCCAAGAGGTGTGTTTGTAAAGTGGTGTAAAAAGGGGCATGGCCTTCGACCACCTATCAGCAATCCCACTGTGTGGGGCTTACTGGAGGTAACAGATAGGCTAGTTTGCCCCTATGGACCCTCAGCATTGACAGGGACTTCATCCCCAACTATGAGCGCACCAGGAGCTGTGTTTGCAGAGTAGTGGAGTAAGGGGGCGAAGCCTCCGGCGAGTTGCCGTTTTTTTTTTTTTTGTATTTTAGGAAGGGGGGCTCTGTGGCCCCCCTTCCCTTTCACCCTTTTGGGCCCAGGGGACCCCATACCCCGGGGCCTGACCCATTTTTTTTTTATTAAATAAAAAAGGGAGGGGGCTGCGTGGGCCCCCTCCCGATGCAGATTTCAGCCCCGGGGACCCCATCCCCCAGGGCTAGACCTATGTTCTTATTTTAATACAAAACAGGAGGGGGCCCCTGTGGCCCCCCTCCCCAGGCTGATTTCAGCCCTGGGGACCCCATTCCCTGGGGCTTGGCCATGTCTTTTAGAAAACTGTTTACTTTTTTGTAAGGGAGGAGTGGTGTGCGGCCCCCCCTCCCCAGGCTGACTTCGGCCCCGGCGACCCCATCCCCTGGGGACTGGCTATTTTTTTTATTCAAAAGAGAGGGGGGCCGAGCGCTCCCCTTCCCAGGCCATTTTCATCCCTGGGGGACCCCATCCCCCGGGGCTTTGCCATGTTGTTGGGGACCGTGGGGGGAGACTCAAGGCCCCCACGGTCCCTGCTGGCTCTCCACCTCCTGCCTGAGCCAGCATTGCTTTTGGGCAAAGGGAGCTGCTAACATGCAGCTCCCTCTGCCCAAAAGCAATTCTGCTTTGCTTCATGGAAGCAAGAGCATATTCAATGCACTCGCTTTCATGAAGCAAAGCAGAGTTTGCTATGGCATGGCGGGAGCATTGCTCCCGCCATGCCATAGCAAACTGCACTGTCCCAGGGGTGGACATTTCTGGAGCCGGCCCTGGGGGGTGGTGGTCCCCAGGGCCATGGAGGGCTCCTGGAGGGGGGCCACGCGGCCACCCTCCCATCTACATAGTAGCCCCGGGGAGGTGGTGGTCCCCGGGGCTGGGGGTCCGCAATAGACCCCCGCCTTTACTTAATTTGTGCCCCGGGTAGGTGGTAGTCCCTTGGGCTGTGTAGGGCTCCGTGGGCCCCCACATTACAGTACATTAGCCCCAGGGAGGTGGTGGTCCCCAGGGCTGTGGGGGGGCTGCGTGGCCCCCCAACATTACAATAAATTAGCCCGGGGAGGCGCGGTCCCCGAGGCTCTGTGGGGGGCTGGAGCCCCCTATGCATCTTTTCAATTTTGCCTCGGGGAGGTGGCGGTCCCCAGGGCTGTGGGGGTGACATGCCCCCCTACATTTAACATAATTAGCCCCAGGGAGGTGGCAGTCCCTGGGGCTGTGTGGGGGGCAGGAGCCCCCCTGCATTAATTTTGAAAACAAAGCCCCGGGGAAGTGGCGGTCCCAGGGACTTTGGGGGGCCCGTGTGGCCCCTCCACATTTAATATAGATAGCCCTGGGTAGGTGGCGGCCCCCGCATCTATTTTAATCATTGCCCCGGGACCTGGCCCAGCCAGGGGCTTAAAGAAAACAAAGAACTTCATTTTTTTTTTTAATCTGCCCAAATTCGCAGATTTAAAGTGAATCCCGCCAAAATGTTTTTAAAAAAATGCTTTTCTTGGCCCTGGTGGTCCTTGTTGGACCCCCTGAGCAGGCCTAGGGGTCAGGGTGTTTCTACCCTGCCACCTTTGCTTGATTTTTAATGTTTTTTCACCTTTTTTCTTGTGACTTGGTTGAACCGAGTCACAAGATGGCTGCCAACACTTCCTGGTTTGAAGTGTTGGCAGCCAATCAGATCGCAGGCTCGAGATCGGGAGGGTTCACGGATCCTTCCCAGCCATATTTCTACATCTGAGAAATGTTTGCATTTCTCAGGAACTACTGAAGGGATTTACACCACTTAAAGAGTGCACTCTGGATCAAGAGCTACCTTTCTGCTCAATTTGGTATAATTCCGTTCAGCAGTTCGGGCTGTAGCTGCGTCACCAGTTTCCTATGGAAATTAACATGGAGAAAAAGCGTTTTGGGACCCCCCCTTTTTCTCGGCCCCCGCTTGACGGATCACCCCGAAATGTTCAAGACAGCAGCTGACATAACAGCCCCATTAGTTTTGAAAATTTCGCGAAGATTCGTCAAACGGCGCCAAAGATATTGGCATAAGAAAAGACATTTTTTGAATAGAAACAAGGTCCTAACTATAACTACCTACTGGTGACTGCCAGTAAGTCATATATACATATATACATAAATATACATGTACATATAAAACCTCCTGGCAGTCACCAGTAGGTAGTTATAGTTAGGATCATGTTTCAATAGGAAAAGCATTTTTTTGACTTGCCTATAACTTTGACGCTAATAACGAATCTTCACAAAATTTTCCCATAAAAGGTGTCAAGTTGGGTCTTGTTCTTCATGAGCAGTTTTAGGGTGATCAGTCAAGCGGGGGCAAACAAAAAAGGGGGTGTCAAAAAAAAGTATGTTTCCTATGTTAATTCCCATAGAGCTTTTAGTTACACCTGCAGCCAGAACTGCTGGATGGAATGACACCAAATTTGGCAGAAAGGTAGAATTTATTCCGGAGATCAAACTTTTTATTATTTGGTGTAAATCCATTCAGACGTTTTTATAGATATTACAGAAAAACCAAATTATATATCTGGGCGGACCCTAAACACAATCTCATGGCGGGATCTGATTGGCTGCCAACACTTCAACCAGGCGGTGTTTCCAGCCATCTTGGGACCAATATACTTGATAGCACCCCATTGAAATGCATTGTAGGGAATGGCAGGTTTTGAGGGTCGCAAAAAGGGGAACGCATAATGGGTGATAACAGATTTTAGTTACAATATAAATCATTTGTGGATGGTACCATACTAATTTTAGGAACTGTGGTGTGTTCTAAGGTGATTTTACCCTGTGAGAAAGCCTTCTGCTGGAATTTCATGAATCATGTTTTAGCAAAAACAGTTTTCTCATGATTTTCCCATAGAGGCGATGGAATGCTCTCCAGAAGATAAAATGAGAGCATATTTTCAGTAAATTCACACTATCTTTCTCAGCCATATGAAAATGAAGTTGTACGTTCTCAGTAAATCATGTACATCCAACAGAAGCAGCAGGCAGTTGATTCCCTTGCGATCTACTGCAGACTCCCAGAGTGTTCTAAAGAACAATTAGGGCGCTAACAGTGTTACTTATGACAAAAGTATGGTACACCTGAAGCCATGTTGATTGAATCAAACTGGTAAAATGTAAAACATTTAATTTAGAAAGGAACAAAATGAGGGGGTCCATTTTGTCATAGAAATTATGGTTAGTGCTGTAGAAAGAAAAATTATGACACATTTTAAGTGAGTTCTCAAATATCTTCCTCTTCTATTTCATTAAAACATTCTGACATGCAGACTGAAACATGCAATTTCAACATCAGCAGCAGACTGCCAGTTTACTCCCTGGTGATCAGCAGCTTAATACAGTGCTCTAATGAGCAACTAGAGTGCTAGCATTCTGAATTTATGCCAAAAGTGTTGCACATCTGAACACCATCTTGATGGAGTGGAAAATTGAAAGCATTTTCTACTGAGGATACTGCAGTATAAATGAGGAACTTAGGTAGCTTCATGACAAATAAGTTTCCGAAGATAACCACCAGAGAAAAAAGAGCCCAAATATAGCCCAAATATCACCCAAATGTAGCCCAAGAGTAGCTCAATGACAGAAGTACAGAAGTGTGCAAAATACCTAATTAATTTTTTGGGCAGTTGTATATAGCACAAACTTGATCCAGAGGTATTGGAACACTTTACATGAGCACCAGTTTTGTTACACAAGGACACATTCATTTTGGTTTTAGGCATGAGGAGATTAAGTGAATTGCCCAAAATCAACCACTGGGGCTGACGCTGAAACTCGAACCTGGTTCCCCAGTTGCAAAGTCAGCAGCTCTGGCTGTAACACCGCATCCTCTCCCTTAAGAGCAACATATAATCAAGTGATCATCTGAATAAAAAAGACATATAGACAGCAAAATATTTAAAAGTGCTTTTTCGCTATTTGAGAACTCAGAAAATATGTCCTCCTTTTAGTTATTTAAAGCACTAACCATTATTTATATGGGAATTAGACCCTCTCATGGAGGAGGGTGCAGAGGCGACAAGTTCACCATGGTGGGCAGGCAGAAGGGGCAGTGGAAGCACAACAGACCATGGAGGGCAGGGGAAAGGGGGCAGGGACAGCAAACCAACCATGAAGTACAGGCATGAGAGGCTGTGGCAATGTAAAAGAAATTGAGGGCAGAAGGAAGTGGCAGCAGCAGTACAACCACACATGCCAAAAGACCCGATTCAGGCAAGAGAATCCTGATGTTTTTAAGCCCAAAAGAGCTTTATTTTATCTGCCTCCTGCTTAAAATCTCCTCTTTTTCAATGTAAGTTAATGGAGAAACTCAATTCCCTAGTTTTTTTTTTCAAAATCTCCCTCTTATCAAGTTCAAAACATTGGATCACGGAGGGCAGGAGTAATGGTGCCTTGAGACCCTCACGGGTGAGTAGCCATGCTTTACAAACTTCTGATTGATTGATCCTGATTGATGGTGCAGGGACATGGACTCGGATAACAGATGGCAGGAGCACCAAACTGAGCTTACTGGGCAGGCATCAGGGGCTGCAGCAGCACAATACACCACAAAGGGCAAGCAGGACAGCAGTGCAGCACAACTGTCCATGAAAAGCAATAGGGAGGGGACAAGGCCGTACACATGGACAACAGACAGCAGAGGGGAAAGAGGCAAGTGGAGCAAGCTGACCATATCGGACAGACAGGAGAGACAGTTGCATCGTAAGGGACCATGAAGGGGTGGAGGGACAGGACAGGGGCATGACAATAGACCAGACAAGGCAGGAGGGAGGGGATAGGGGTCTGCACATCGAAAATGGAGGTCAAGGGAGCAGGGTAGGAGCAGCAAGCTGACCATGGAGGGCAGGTGGGATGGGCACTAGAAGCACAACACACCATGGAGGGCAATAGTGAGACTATAATAGCATACACACAGACAACGGAGGGAAGATGAGAGGGGATCAGGGGCAGCGAACTGGCTATACAGGGCATGTGGAAGGGGCTGTGGCAGCACAGAAGACCATGCATGGCAAGTGGGAGGGTTAGTAGCAGCAACGGCCATGGTGGGCAAAAGGGAGGGGCAGGGGCATGCACAAAGGACCCTGGAGGACAGAAGGGAGGGGTAGGGGCTGGATACAGACAAAATAGGGCATGGGAAGGGGTTTCATAACAGACCACGCGGGGCAGGCAGAAGGAGCAGTCGCAGAACAACAGAGCATGGAGGGCAGAAGGGAGTGGCAGCAAAATGGACCATGGATGACAGGAGGGAACTTGGACAGGCAGGGTAGAGGTGGCAGGGACCGGCGGCAGCTATCTGACCATGCTAGGCAGGTGGAAGCGGCAGCTCAACAGAACACTCAAAGTAGATAGGAGGGTGGCAGGTCCATGGAATATGGTGGGCAGGAGCAGGCACATGCACACAGACATCAGAAGACTGGGGGAAGGAGAGTAGGGGCTGCAAGCTAAGCACAGAGGCTACACAGGAGGGCAATGATGGGGCATAGAGTTGGCCAGCGGAGGGCAGGAGGAGTGGACAGGGACATCATGCTAAATGGAAGGCAGTGGAAGCACACTTGACCATGCAGGGCAGATGGGAGGGGGACAACTGAGGGTAGGAAGGAGGTGGATGGGGCAGCAAGCTAACTGTTTAGGGCAGATGGGAGGGGAAGTGGCAGAACAAAGGCCAAACATGGCTTTAATGAGGAAGCAGGGTCATGTACTTGGGCAATGGATGGCATCGAGGAGGGGGGGCAGGAGCAGCAAGTTTGGGTGGGGGCAGCACAAAACAAGTCCAGGTCCTGTATTTAACACCCACCCCACTGTGCATTGTGATGGGCATCTTACTTACATCACTCATGATATGGTCAGTGACATCACTCATGACATCACTGATGACATATCAAATGACATCACTGATATCACTGATGACATCATCCAGTGATTGTGAGTGTTTTCTAAACGTTTATGAGTGTTAAACAGCTATACTAAGGTCCTACAAAAGTTAAATTACTAAACATTGTGTACTACTAATGAGTGATACTATTTTTAACATATATTATGTGAGTGGCTGTGTGACTGTGTGTATCCATGTGTGAGTAGATGTCAGAGCAGCTGTATAGGTGTGTGAGTGGGTGTGTAAGTGGCTGTATGGGTAAATATGTGGGTGTGTGAGTACCTGTATAGGCAAATAAGTGTGTGTGTGTCTGTGAATAACTGTATGGGCGTGGGAGTGGATGTGTGACTGGCTGCATAGGTGAGTGAGTGGGTGTGTGAGTGGCTGAATGGGTGAGTGAGTGGCTGTGTGAGTGGCTGTATGGGTGAGTGAGTGGGTGAGTGAGTGGTGTTATGGGTGAGTGGCTGTGTAAGTGGCTGTATGTGTCTGAGTAGATATGTGAGTGGCTGTATGGGTGACTAGTGGCTGTGTGAGTGGCCGTATGGCTAAATTACTGTGTGTGTAAGTGGCTGTATGGGTGATTGAGTGGGGGTTTGGTTAATTGATTTGTTGTGTGAATGGCTGTATTGGAGAGTGAGTGCCTATGTGAGTGGCTGTATGGGTGAGTGAGCATACATATGAGTGCTTGTATAGGTGTGTGAGTGGGTGTGTGGGTGGCTGTATGGGTGTGTATGTGAGTGACTGTAATGGTGAGTGAGTGGGTGTCTGAATGGCTGTACAAGTGAGTGACTGAGTATGTAGGTGGCTGTATGGGTGACTGAGTGGCTGTTTAAGTGGGTGTTTGGTTTAGTGAGTTGGTGTGTGAGTAACTGTATTGGATCGTGAGTTTCTGTGTGAATGGCTGTATGGATAAGTGAGCGGATGTGTGAGTTGCTATATGGATGTTTGAATGGGTATGTAACTGTGTGGGTGCATGAGTGAGAGGTTGTATTGGTGAATGAGTGGCTGTGTTGAGAGGCTGTATGGATGAGTGTGTGGGTGTGAGTGGCTGTATAGGTGAATAAGTGGGTGTGAGAGTAGAGGTATGGGCGAGTCTGTGGCTGGTTGTATGAGTAGCTGAATGGGTGAGTGAGCGGTTGTGTAAGTGGCTATATGAATGAGTGTGTGTGTGTGTGTGTGTGAGTGGCTCTATGGATGAGT
This sequence comes from Calotriton arnoldi, assembly GCA_963921515.1. Lineage (NCBI taxonomy): Eukaryota > Metazoa > Chordata > Amphibia > Caudata > Salamandridae > Calotriton > Calotriton arnoldi. Next base: position 75,952 of record CAWUFW010012828.1, read on the forward strand.
GAGTGGTTGTGGGAGTACTTGTATGGGTCTGTAAATGGGCATGTGAGTGTTTGTGTGGGTATGTGACTGTGTATATGGGAGGTTGTGTAGAGGTGTGTGACAGCTTCTGTGGATGATGTCACCAGTGATATCATTTAAGATATCATAAGTGATGTCATCAGTGATGTCACTGACCATGTTATGAGTGATGTAATATGTGAGGTCATATGCAGTGCATCGCAAGGGTGTAAGTTATAGTTAGCTCAGGTAACTATAACTGCTGAATTTAACTGGTTTTTCGATGCGTGAAATCTGTGCCTAACTTTAACATCCCTGTAACCTTTGGTTTTTTCAGTGAATTTCTAATGTTTTTTTAAATTCTATTTCCTAACTATAACGTTCCCGTAACCTTTGTTTTTTTCATTGAATATACATATATATATATATACACACATATATATATATATATATATATATATATATAAACACATATATATATATACATAAACATATATATCTACACATATATATATATCTACACACACACACACACATATATATATATATATATATATTCCAAATGAACGTGCTCCACCATGAAGGCGCCACACACGACGTGGAATTATCCTTCTTTATTCAGCAGACTGCAAGGTACGAAGCATTGCTCTTACATCGTACATATACCAAATTTACGCCATACGCATTATGGGCACTCCAGCCCTTGATCACTGGCTTTGGCAACTGAAGAAAGGAAGCAAGCAGTGACGCCGCACTTGCAGCATATTTGTAGATCCCGCCCCAATGGGCTAGTGCATTCTGGTCTTTATAGTCTCATCACACTGTTCTTGTAAATAACGCCTCCATTCACTTTCACAGTTTCTTAAAAACCACAGTGGGTTCGCTGCAAACTCAACAGTTCAGTACCTTGCATATCTCTGGTCTGCCAAATCGGAACACGCCGCTCCATGAGCGCACCTTCGATCACCGGCGCTCAGGACCTGCCACTTTGGCAGCGGGGTGCCTTCGCGGCCGGAGCCGGACGCTAAATATTCCAAATGAACATGCTCCCAACATGAAGGCGCCACACACGACGTGAAATTATCCTTCTTTATTCAGCAGACTGCAAGGTACGAAGCATTGCTCTTACAGTGTACATATACCAAATTTACGCCATACGGGTTACGGGCACTCCAGCCCTTGATCACTGGCTTTGACGACTGAAGAAAGGAAGCAAGCAGTGATGCCGCCATGTGGGAGCACGTTCATTTGGAATATATATATATTCACAGAAAAAACCATAGGTTTCAGGGACGTTATAGTTAGAAATTAGCATTTAAAAAACCTTGGAAATTCACTGAAAAAACCATAGGTTTCAGGGACGTTATAGTTAGTTGGACATTTCACTCATACAAAACCAGAGAAATTCGGCCGTTATAGTTAGTTGAGCTAACTAACTCGCGCCCCCGCAATCCACTGCTGATGACGTCACATATTACATCACTCATGACATCATCAGTGACATCACTGATGACATCACTGATGACATCTCAAATGACATCACTGATTACATCATCCAGTGGCTGAGTGTTTCTAAAGAGTTTAAATATGTTTTTTCAGTGAATTTCAAAGGTTTTTTAAATGCTAATTTCTAACTATGCCTACAGAGGTAGGACATGTGCAGAAAGAGGAAGAAGGTCAGTCTCTCTCTGTCAGTTAGTCTCTCTGTCAGTCAGTCTCTCTCTCAGTCAGTCTCTCTCTCTCTCTGTCAGTCTCAAACAGTCAGTCTCTCTCTCAGTCAGTCTCTCTCTGTCAGTCAGTCTCTCTCAGTCAGTCTCTCTCTCAGTCAGTCAGTCTCTCTCTCGCTCTCTCTCTCTGTCAGTCAGTCAGTCAGTCTCTCTGTCAATCAGTCTCTCTCTGTCAGTCTCTCTCAGTCAGTCAGTCTCTCTCAGTCAGTCAGTCTCTCTGTCAGTCAGTCTCTTAGTCAGTCTCTCTCAGTCAGTCAGTCTCTCTCAGTCAGTCAGTCTCTCTCAGTCAGTCAGTCTCTCTCAGTCAGTCAGTCTCTCTGTCAGTCAGTCACTCTCTCTGTCAGTCAGTCACTGTCTCTGTCAGTCAGTCACTGTCTCTGTCAGTCAGTCACTCTCTGTCAGTCAGTCACTCTCTGTCAGTCAGTCACTCTCTCTGTCAGTCAGTCTCTCTCTCTGTCAGTCAGTCAGTCAGTCTCTCTGTCAGTCAGTCAGTCAGTCTCTCTCTGTCAGTCAGTCTCTCTCTGACAGTCTCTCTCTCAGTCAGTCAGTCTCTCTCTCTCTCTCTGTCAGTCAGTCAGTCTCTCTCTGTCAGTCAGTCTCTCTCAGTCAGTCAGTCTCTCTCAGTCAGTCAGTCTCTCTCAGTCAGTCAGTCTCTCTCAGTCAGTCAGTCTCAGTCAGTCAGTCAGTCTCAGTCAGTCAGTCAATCTCAGTCAGTCTCTCTGTCAGTCAGTCTCTCTCAGTCAGTCTCTCTCAGTCTCTCTCAGTCAGTCACTCTCTCTCTGTCAGTCAGTCTCTCTCAGTCAGTCAGTGTGAGAAGTTGGCCTGGCATATGCTGTCCACTAATTATAGTGGGCACCTTGCACCAGTCCAAACAACCCCTTATTGGAGATAGGTTAAAGACAACCTTATTGAAAGCTATCCTAGTGGTAGCTATGGAGAGCAGCCTTCAGGCTAAGTTTTGAAGGAATGTAAAGCAGCTTGTTTTACCAGTCTATAATCTCTTGAGTGACCAAATGAAAGAGCACCACACCAGGTATATATTCAAAATATATGTATTTATTGCTAAACACACCCCTCTAGTCTCTTTATGAGGCTAGAGTTCGAAGTACATAAGTTATAAGTTATCAAATCACAGTAATAGCACAAATACACGTTTGGGCCCTAGGGGCGTACCAAACCATATACCAATAAAGTGGTATGCGAACCACGACTGAACTAGACACTAGGCCTAGAGCCTCTAGAAGTGCTTGGACCACAAGGAACCACCCAAGGTAGTGACACAGGGGACCTACGGGAGACGCGTGCAGTGTAAATACACAACTGCGATACGCAGTTGACTTCTATGGTGAAAGTCGGGATCGGGAAATTATAGAAAAGGGACACTTAAAAGAGGACTAGGACAAAACCCTTTGAGATCTAGGACTTTGAAGAGTCTCTACCCACGGGAGCACCGGAGTACTCGTGTTACCTCACCCAGGGAAGCCGGGTGCATAGGTGCCTTTCGGGGTCGGGTTTCGTCGTCGATTCGAATGGCGATCTGCTGCAAAGTGCTGCTGGCGGCCAAGAGAAAAGTGTCCGGGTGGATCCAAGAGTGGATTGGAGTTCTGAAGAACCTGAAAGCAGAGGGGACAGAGTCTGGGTCACTAGCCAGTGACCAGGAAGGTGATGGACAGATGCCCACCGATGTCGAGTGCTTCAGGTGCGTTGACGGTCGTCTTGACTCTTCAGCTACGAGGTCCAGGAGGCGTTGTCGGCGACCAGGAGCAGGATTCGGGCTGGTACACGATGTCTGTCGAGTGCTGAGGTGTCGGCGACCGGATTGGACCCAACAATCCTTGTCAACGGCAAGTCTCGATGCAGAGGACGATCGTCGATGGTGCAGACCAGCAAGGTCTGGGGAACTCACCCAGCGAGGGTAAGTGAGGGCAGGCCTGGAGCAACCAGGATGCCAAGTTAGAAAAAGATTGGCCTTCGTTAAGGGCTACTAGCCAACGGGCTAGCGACCGCGAAGGAGCCTCGTGACGCCGCACATGGATCTGGCTTACAGGACACTCGTGGAGTGGGGGCCAGTGATCTTCGGTGCAGGTGGTGCTGGAGGCTAGGGCTACTCGGAGCCCAAAGCACAACTTCTTGGGAGACCCAGAAGAGGATGCACTTGCAAATGTGCTTGGTGTCCAGGGGTCACAGTCTCAAGTCACCCACGATAGCCACGGGCCTCAGCTTTGCTGGGAACTCAGGGTAGCCTCGGGGAAGTCTGAGAATCTACCTCTGGTGATGCGATGACTTCGGCGTCCGACGGGAGCTTCAGAAATGCGAACCGGACAGATGCTTCTTTGGTGCCTGCCAAGCAGGGGAGTCACTCCTTGACCCCAAGGGAGATTCTTCTGTCCTCTAATCGTGAGTAGAGCGTTGAAGGTCCAGGATTCAGTTTCAGAGTTTCGTCCAGGGATAATCTAAAGTCCTAAGGACTGGGTTCCTATCTTTATACTAAAGATAGGGGTTGGACTACTCTGTGGCCCCACCTATGGGTGGGTCAGGGCAGAGGGGTGGCTACACCCCTTTGTCCAGTTCACGCCAAAGCAGGGGCTGCAAGCCCCTGATCCGGTTTGAACTGGGGTATGCACAGGGACACCAAATGTGCCCCCAGTGCAGGACTTCAAAGCACACAGATGGTGCTCCCGCCCAGCCCCAATACACATTATCCTGTCTGGGGAGGTGGTCACACCTCCCTACAACAGGAAACCTATTGTCCAGGCCTCCCCTGCCGGAGTTTCGTCCAGCAGCAGGAGGCCAGACTCGTGTCTGTGGCAGCAGCATCCATTTTGTGATGCCAGGGCTCTGGAGAGAAGTTACCGGGTTAGTCAGAGTTAACATGTCTTTCCCTCTAGAAGGGTGGAATGCTACCCCCGCCGCCAGAATTGGCGGGGGGGGGTAGTATTCCAAGATGTTTGACACCAAACACGACATGTTTAGGTGCAGCCATTCCAAAGTTAGCATTTTACCGCGAGGATATAATGCGCTTAAGAGTATATGGTCAGGCTGCACTACAAACAGCATCAGAGATTGTCTCCGAACGCTGCAGAGGGGCCCTGCTCATGCAGGGGCACCCTCTCACATAGGAACCATGCACTCTGCCTTTAGGATTGATAAGGCCTGCCTTAGGAGTGACTTATAGGTTTATATGTGTGTATGTATTTAGTGATATAGGTAACCTATATCACAGTAAGGAGTGCATGCACCACCTTACCCAGGCTGCAGTAGCAGACCTGTGGTGTCAGTTTGGATGGCCTTCCAGGGGTGGCATAATACATGCTGCAGCCCCTGGCAGGCCTCTGAGGTACCTATGCCCTTGGTACATAGTATACCATATACTAGGGACTTATAAGGGCACTCCAGATCCCAATCAGTGATGTGCCTAAGGCACATGGAAACCTTTTTACAGAGAAAGGAGATAGACTGGGGCCCTGAATAGCAGGATCCCAGTCCAACTAAGTCATAAACCAGCAAAACACCATAAAAAAAGTGGGGGCAACCATATAGTCAGATTCCACCTTCCTACAGTCAGTCTCTCTGTCAGTCAGTCACTCTCTCTGTCAGTCAGTCACTCTCTCTGTCAGTCAGTCACTCTCTCTGTCAGTCAGTCTCTCTCTCTGTCAGTCAGTCTCTCTCTCTGTCAGTCAGTCAGTCTCTCTCTGTCAGTCAGTCTCTCTCTGTCAGTCTCAGTCAGTCAGTCTCTCTCAGTCAGTCAGTCTCTCTCTGTCAGTCAGTCTCTCTCTCTGTCAGTCAGTCAGTCTCTCTCTGTCAGTCAGTCTCTCTCTCTGTCAGTCAGTCAGTCTCTCTCTGTCAGTCAGTCTCTCTCTGTCAGTCAGTCTCTCTCTGTCAGTCAGTCAGTCTCTCTCTGTCAGTCAGTCAGTCTCTCTCTGTCAGTCAGTCAGTCTCTCTCTGTCAGTCTCAGTCAGTCAGTCTCTCTCAGTCAGTCAGTCTCTCTCAGTCAGTCAGTCTCTCTCAGTCAGTCAGTCTCTCTCAGTCAGTCAGTCTCTCTGTCAGTCAGTCTCTCTCAGTCAGTCTCAGTCAGTCAGTCTCTCTCAGTCAGTCAGTCTCTCTCAGTCAGTCAGTCTCTCTCTGTCAGTCTCAGTCAGTCTCTCTCAGTCAGTCAGTCTCTCTCAGTCAGTCAGTCTCTCTCTGTCAGTCAGTCTCTCTCTGTCAGTCAGTCAGTCTCTCTCTGTCAGTCAGTCAGTCTCTCTCTGTCAGTCAGTCAGTCTCTCTCTGTCAGTCAGTCAGTCTCTCTCTGTCAGTCAGTCTCTCTCTATCAGTCAGTCAGTCTCTCTCAGTCAGTCAGTCTCTCTCTGTCAGTCAGTCAGTCGCTCTCAGTCAGGCGCTCTCAGTCAGGCGCTCTCAGTCAGGCGCTCTCAGTCAGGCGCTCTCAGTCAGGCGCTCTCAGTCAGTCTCTCTCAGTCAGTCTCTCTAAGTCAGTCTCTCTCAGTCAGTCTCTCTCAGTCAGTCTCTCTGTCAGTCTCTCTGTCAGTCTCTCTGTCAGTCTCTCAGTCAGTCTCTCAGTCAGTCTCTCAGTCAGACTCTCTCTCAGTCAGTCAGTCTCTCTCTCAGTCAGTCAGTCTCTCAGGCAGTCAGTCTCTCAGTCAGTCAGTCTCTCAGTCAGTCAGTCTCCTAGTCAGTCAGTCTCTCAGTCAGTCAGTCTCTCTCAGTCAGTCAGTCTCTCTCTCAGTCAGTCAGTCTCTCTCTCAGTCAGTCAGTCTCTCTCTGTCAGTCAGTCTCTCTCTGTCAGTCAGTCTCTCAGTCAGTCAGTCTCTCTCTCAGTCAGTCTCTCTCTCTCTCTCTGTCAGTCTCAGTCAGTCAGTCTCTCTCTGTCAGTCGGTCTCTCTCTCTGTCAGTCTCTCTCTCTCAGTCAGTCTCTCTCTGTCAGTCAGTCAGTCTCTCTCTGTCAGTCAGTCAGTCTCTCTGTCAGTCCGTCAGTCTCTCTCAGTCAGTCTTTCTCAGTCAGTCAGTCTCTCTCTGTCAGTCAGTCTCTCTCTCTGTCAGTCAGTCAGTGTCTCTCGCTCTCTGTCAGTCTCAGTCAGTCAGTCTCTCTCTCTGTCAGTCTCTCTCTCTGTCAGTCTCTCTCTCTGTCAGTCAGTCTCTCTCTCAGTCAGTCTCTCTCTCAGTCAGTCTCTCTCTCAGTCAGTCTCTCTCTCAGTCAGTCTCTCTCCCAGTCAGTCAGTCTCTCTCTGAGTCAGTCAGTCTCTCTCAGTCAGTCAGTCTCTCTCTCTCTGTCAGTCAGTCTCTCTCTCTCAGTCAGTCAGTCAGTCTCTCTCTCTCAGTCAGTCTCTCTCTCTCTGTCAGTCTCAGTCAGTCAGTCTCTCTCTCAGTCAGTCAGTCTCTCTCTCAGTCAGTCTCAGTCAGTCTCAGTCAGTCTCAGTCAGTCTCAGTCAGTCTCAGTCAGTCTCTCTCTCTGTCAGTCTCTCTCAGTCAGTCAGTCTCTCTCTCTCTCAATCAGTGCCTATCAGTCTGTCTCTCTATCAGTCAGTCTCTCTCTCAGTCAGTCAGTCTCTCTGTCAGTCAGTCTCTATCTCTCTCTGTCAGTCTCAGTCAGTCTCTCTCTGTCAGTCTCTCTCTGTCAGTCAGTCAGTCTCTCTGTCAGTCAGTCAGTCTCTCAGTCAGTCAGTCTCTCAGTCAGTCAGTCTCTCAGTCAGTCAGTCTCTCAGTCAGTCAGTCTCTCAGTCAGTCTCTCTCTCTCTGTGTGTGTGTCAGTCTGTCAGTCTCTCTCTCTCTCTATCAGTCTCTCTTGCTCTGTCAGTCTCTCTCTCTGTCAGTCAGTCTCTCTCTCTCTGTCAGTGCCTCTCTATCAGTCAGTGCCTCTCTATCAGTCAGTGCCTCTCTATCAGTCTGTGCCTCTCTATCAGTCTGTGCCTCTCTATCAGTCAGTGCCTCTCTATCAGTCAGTGCCTCTCTATCAGTCAGTGCCTCTCTATCAGTCAGTGCCTCTCTATCAGTCTGTGCCTCTCTATCAGTCAGTGCCTCTCTATCAGTCAGTGCCTCTCTATCAGTCAGTGCCTCTCTATCAGTCAGTGCCTCTCTATCAGTCAGTGCCTCTCTGTCAGTCAGTCTCTCTCTCAGTCAGTCTCTCTCTGTCAGTCAGTCTCTCTCTGTCAGTCAGTCAGTGTCTCTCTCTGTCAGTCAGTCTCTCAGACATTCAGTCAGTCTCTCAGTCAGTCAGTCTCTCAGTCAGTCTCTCTCAGTCAGTCTCTCTGTCAGTCAGTGTGAGAAGTTGGCCTGGCATATGCTGTCCACTAATTATAGTGGGCACCTTGCACCAGTCCAAACAACCCCTTATTGGAGATAGGTTAAAGACAACCTTATTGAAAGCTATCCTAGTGGTAGCTATGGAGAACAGCCTTCAGGCTAAGTCTTGAAGGAATGTAAAGCAGCTTGTTTTACCAGTCTATAATCTCTTGAGTGACCAAATGAAAGAGCACCACACCAGGTATATATTCAAAATATATGTATTTATTGCTAAACACACCCCTCTAGTCTCTTTATGAGGCTAGAGTTCGAAGTACATAAGTTGGAAGTTATTTAAACACAGTAATAGCACAAATACACGTTTGGGCCCTAGGGGCGTACCAAACCATATACCAAAAAAGTGGTATGCGAACCACGACTGAACTAGACACTAGGCCTAGAGCCTCTAGAAGTGCTTGGACCACAAGGAACCACCCAAGGTAGTGACACAGGGGACCCACGGGAGACGCGTGCAGTGTAAATACGCCGTTGACTTCTATGGAGAAAGTCGTGATCGGGAAATTAGAGAAAAGGGACACTTAAAAGAGGACTTGGACCAAACCCTTTGAGATCTAGGACTTTGAAGAGTCTCTACCCACGGGAGCACCGGAGTACTCGTGTTACCTCACCCAGGGAAGCCGGGTGCATAGGTGCCTTTCGGGGTCGGGTTTCGTTGTCGATTTGAATGGCGATCTGCTGCAAAGTGCTGCTGGCGACCAAGTGAAAAGTGTCCGGGTGGATCCAAGAGTGGATCGGAGTTCTGAAGAACCTGAAAGCAGAGGGGACAGAGTCTGGGTCACTAGCCAGTGACCAGGAAGGCGATGGACAGATGCCCACCGATGTCGAGTGCTTCAGGTGCATTGACGGTCGTCTTGACTCTTCAGCCACGAGGTCCAGGAGGCGTTGTCGGTGACCAGGAGCAGGATTCGGGCTGGTACACGAAGTCTGTCGAGTGCTGCGGTGTCGGCGACCGGATTGGACCCAACAATCCTTGGCAACGGCAAGTCTCGATGCAGAGGATGATCGTCGATGGTGCAGACCAGCAAGGTCTGGGGAACTCACCCAGCGAGGGTAAGTGAGGGCAGGCCTGGAGCAACCAGGATGCCAAGTTAGAAAAAGATTGGCCTTCGTTAAGGGCTACTAGCCAACGGGCTAGCGACCGCGAAGGAGCCTCGTGACGCCGCACATGGATCTGGCTTACAGGACACTCGTGGAGTGGGGGCCAGTGATCTTCGGTGCAGGTGGTGCTGGAGGCTAGGGCTACTCGGAGCCCAAAGCATGACTTCTTGGGAGACCCAGAAGAGGATGCACTTGCAAATGTGCTCGGTGTCCAGGGGTCACGGTCTCAAGTCACCCACGATAGCCACGGGCCTCAGCTTTGCTGGGAACTCAGGGTAGCCTCGGGGAAGTCTGAGAATCTACCTCTGGTGATGCGATGACTTCGACGTCCCACGGGAGCTTCAGAAATGCAAACCGGACAGATGCTTCTTTGGTGCCTGCCAAGCAGGGGAGTCACTCCTTGACCCCAAGGGAGATTCTTCTGTCCTCTAATCGTGAGTAGAGCGTCGAAGGTCCAGGATTCAGTTTCAGAGTTTCGTCCAGGGATAATCTAAAGTCCTAAGGACTGGGTTCCTATCTTTATACTAAAGATAGGGGTTGGACTACTCTGTGGCCCCACCTATGGGTGGGTCAGGGCAGAGGGGTGGCTACACCCCTTTCCTTTGTCCAGTTCGCGCCAAAGCAGGGGCTGCAAGCCCCTGATCTGGTTTGAACTGGGGTATGCACAGGGACACCAAATGTGCCCCCAGTGCAGGACTTCAAAGCACACAGATGGTGCTCCCACCCAGCCCCAATACACATTATCCTGTCTGGGGAGGTGGTCACACCTCCCTGCAACAGGAAACCTATTGTCCAGGCCTCCCCTGCCGGAGTTTCGTCCAGCAGCAGGAGGCCAGACTCGTGTCTGTGGCAGCAGCATCCATTTTGTGATGCCAGGGCTCTGGAGAGAAGTTACCGGGTTAGTCAGAGTTAACATGTCTTTCCCTCTAGAAGGGTGGAATGCTACCCCCACCGCCAGAATTGGCGGGGGGTAGTATTCCAAGATGTTTGACACCAAACACGACATGTTTAGGTGCAGCCATTCCAAAGTTAGCATTTTACCGCGAGGATATAATGCGCTTAAGAGTATATGGTCAGGCTGCACTACAAACAGCATCAGAGATGGTCTCCGAACGCTGCAGAGGGGCCCTGCTCATGCAGGGGCACCCTCTCACATAGGAACCATGCACTCTGCCTTTAGGATTGATAAGGCCTGCCTTAGGAGTGACTTATAGGTTTATATGTGTGTATGTATTTCGTGATATAGGTAACCTATATCACAGTAAGGGTGCATGCACCACCTTACCCAGGCTGCAGTAGCAGACCTGTGGTGTCAGTTTGGGTGGCCTCCCAGGGGTGGCATAATACATGCTGCAGCCCCTGGCAGGCCTCTGAGGTACCTATGCCCTTGGTACATAGTATACCATATACTAGGGACTTATAAGGGCACTCCAGATCCCAATCAGTGATGTGCCTAAGGCACATGGAAACCATTTTACAGAGAAAGCAGATAGACTGGGGCCCTGAATAGTAGGATCCCAGTCCAACTAAGTCATAAACCAGCAAAACACCATAAAAAAGTGGGGGCAACCATATAGTCAGATTCCACCTTCCTACATAACCCCCCAAACGAAAGGAGATAAGGCTAACCTTGGCCAGTTGAGCCTTCATTGACTAAGTGGTCATATAAGGAAGCACCTGCACTAGCATGGTTGCCCCTTGTCTTATGGCCCACTAAGCAATCCCTCACCCTAAGGGTATGAGAGGGTCTCCACCATGGGGATTCACTACCTGTGGTGTGCTTAGGTAAAGTACAAGGCGGGTGAGGTGTCTGGGTAGAGAAGTGAGGCCCTAGGAATGTTGGCCTCAGCTTCCTCAGATCACTGGTCACCATGTATGCCTGTCTTTCCATGACTGAGTTGCACTTTGCTCTAAGGGTCAACCTTTGGCTGCCTACAGCTGGGGGTTGGGTCCCTTTGGATGGACTACTGGAGGGACATGGCAGGTTTGGAACCTTCTGGTCCCAGGTTTGCCCTTGCCTACCAGAGTCCTTCTGGGGAGGTCCCTACATAGAGGTATGGGGGATCCCTCAGTGGGTAGAGGAATCTTCACCTGGCTAGGGCTACTAGACTGGGTGCCCCTAATCTGCTGATGGGGGTTCCTCTGGACAGGGGGCCCTGGGGGTCCACTGACCTCCCTGACCTCTGCAGCCCTGGGCTGACTGAGGCAGGGTAGAGAGGGGCAGGTTACCTGCTCCAGACTGGGTACCACCTTGGAAGGGTCCTCTGCCATCAGGGGGTGGTCAGGCCAGGCCTGACTACCTCTGTGGCAGTTCCTTCACTAGGGGTAGGGTCAGTTCCCTGAGGAGGCTGACCCTTACCTACTGTCTGGGGGAAGAAGACTTTTCTTCAACCCTGGTGCTCTCTTTTGGGGAGAGTGGGCCATTCTTTCAGGCTCCATCTCTCCAAATTCTTGGGCTGGGGCTGTGGCCATCACAGCCCCACTAACCTTTACAGGGACGCCCAACATCCTAAGATGGGTTTGGTGTTCAACTTCAGCCCAGGCTGAAATTTCCAAATCATTGCCCATCAGGCAATCTACAGGTAAGGTGGGGGACACTGCCACTCTCTTTGGGCCTGTGACCCCCTCCCAGCTGAGATTGACTATGGCCATGGGGTGATCTGTTCTGACACCATCAATGTTGGTCACCTGGTACTTAAACTCAGGTAAAAACTGGTGAGGGGGGACTAGTTTCCCTGCCACCACGGTGACACTAGCCCCTGTGTCCCTAAATGCCACAGCTTTCTGACCATTAATTATTGGCTCCAATCTGTACCTGCCCAATGCTATGGGACCCATGGTAAAGGTGGCAAATCCTATACCACCATCAGAGTCAGAGGAGTCTGTTGAGGGGTCCCTGTCTAAACTAGGGCCCACCTCTGTTCCTCTTGCAAAAGCACCTAACTTTTTGGGTGCACTACTCCCAACTGGAGGATTACTACTGGTAGTACCAGGAGGGGTGGTAGTAGTTGTGGGAGGAACATTTTCTTTATTGCCAATCCTGGGGCAACTGGGATCAGTTTTCCAGTGCCCAGGCTTTTTACAGACATGGCAATATGGTTTCTTTTCAGGAGAGGAAGGAGTTTGGGACCCACCCCCAGAAGAGGAATTTTGGGGCCCTGTAGGGGACTTATCCTTAGATTTATCCCCACCTTTCTCTTGGGACTTGGTAGAATCTTTCTTCTGGTCACCACCCTGATTTCTAGTTTTTACTCTGGTTCTAACCCATTTGTCTGCCTTCTTTCCCAATTCTTGGGGAGAGGTCAGATCAGAGTCCACCAGATACTGGTGCAAAAGCTGGTTTTGACAATTATTAAGGATCTGCTCCCTCATAATCAAATTGTACAATCCTAAAAAGTCATGCACTTTGTTGCCATGTATCCAACCTTCCAGAGCCTTTGTAGCACAATCTACAAAATCAACCCAGTCTTGAGTCTGAGCTTTTGGGTGTCTCTGAACTTCAACCTATACTGTTCAGTGGTTAGGCCAAACCCATCTATCAGAGCACTCTTCAAGACTGTGTAATTGTCAGCATCCTCTTCTCTTACAGTGAGGGGCTTGTCTCTACCTTTGTCTGCAAAGGAGAGCCACAAGATTGCTGCCCACTGGCTCTGGGGGACCTTCTGAACTTTACAGGCCCTCTCCAGTGCAGTTATCCATTTGTGGATGTCATCCCCACTCTGGTAGGGAGGGACAATCTTGTTTAGGTTTCTATGGTCATAAGACCTGTCCCTATCTCTAGGGATATTGTTGCCACCATGGGACTCTAGTCCCAACTTTCTTCTCTCTCTAAGGAGATCTAGGGATTCCCTATCTAAAGCCAATTGCTTTTTTCTGATTTCCAGCTGAGTTTCCTCATACCGGACCAGCCTGGCTCTCCTCTCATGAGAGGATTCCCTCCTGTGAGAGGAGACAGAGCTCCCTATAGAGGTGCCAGAGTGGTTAGACTCCTGAGAAGGAGATCTAGACTTCCTGGGCACACTCTTAATCCTTCCTGGGGGACAAAGAGGGCATCATCTTGATCATCCTCATCATCATCCACAGGAGGGATTGGGTTTTCCAGGTCAGGGTCATTGTCACCCTCCTGGCCAGTTTCAGAGGGGGCTGGGGGTATTGGTACCCCTGGCCTCCTCCTCTTCTTCTGCCCCACCCTCAGCTCCTACCCCTTCAGTCCCTACAGGCTTACTAAGGTCATAAGCCACCAACAACTCCTTGAGGTGTTGGGTGGTGGGGCTTTGGCCTGTCCTTATTTTTCTCAAGTTGCATAAAGCTCTCAATTCCAAGAATGGGAGTGTATCATACTTGGAGGGTGGAAGCTCAATGGCTTCCTGCAAGGATTCTTTGGATCCTGCCCTTAAAGACATTACTAGTGTGGTGTGGTGTATGCACTACCTACTCTAGTGTGGCCTACTAAACTCTCTTGAGTTGTAGAAAGGGTTGTGCTATCCCTTAACACACAACTCTAAGTTCAGTAGAACTTACTGTATTCTAAGCTTAAATTATATGTACCTTAGGTACCTTTAGTGGTTTTCAGTTGATCAATTCAATTGAGATTATCTGGTAAAACAATAGCAAGCTGGAATCCCACACGCTGCACACCAATGTGAGAAGTTGGCCTGGCATATGCTGTCCACTAATTATAGTGGGCACCTTGCACCAGTCCAAACAACCCCTTATTGGAGATAGGTTAAAGACAACCTTATTGAAAGCTATCCTAGTGGTAGCTATGGAGAGCAGCCTTCAGGCTAAGTCTTGAAGGAATGTAAAGCAGCTTGTTTTACCAGTCTATAATCTCTTGAGTGACCAAATGAAAGAGCACCACACCAGGTATATATTCAAAATATATGTATTTATTGCTAAACACACCCCTCTAGTCTCTTTATGAGGCTAGAGTTCGAAGTACATAAGTTGGAAGTTATTTAAACACAGTAATAGCACAAACACACGTTTGGGCCCTAGGGGCGTACCAAACCATATACCAAAAAAGTGGTATGCGAACCACGACTGAACTAGACACTAGGCCTAGAGCCTCTAGAAGTGCTTGGACCACAAGGAACCACCCAAGGTAGTGACACAGGGGACCCACGGGAGACGCGTGCAGTGTAAATACACAACCGCGATACGCCGTTGACTTCTATGGAGAAAGTCGTGATCGGGAAATTAGAGAAAAGGGACACTTAAAAGAGGACTTGGACCAAACCCTTTGAGATCTAGGACTTTGAAGAGTCTCTACCCACGGGAGCACCGGAGTACTCGTGTTACCTCACCCAGGGAAGCCGGGTGCATAGGTGCCTTTCGGGGTCGGGTTTCGTTGTCGATTTGAATGGCGATCTGCTGCAAAGTGCTGCTGGCGACCAAGTGAAAAGTGTCCGGGTGGATCCAAGAGTGGATCGGAGTTCTGAAGAACTTGAAAGCAGAGGGGACAGAGTCTGGTCACTAGCCAGTGACCAGGAAGGCGATGGACAGATGCCCACCGATGTCGAGTGCTTCAGGTGCATTGACGGTCGTCTTGACTCTTCAGCCACGAGGTCCAGGAGGCGTTGTCGGCGACCAGGAGCAGGATTCGGGCTGGTACACGATGTCTGTCGAGTGCTGAGGTGTCGGCGACCGGATTGGACCCAACAATCCTTGTCAACGGCAAGTCTCGATGCAGAGGACGATCGTCGATGGTGCAGACCAGCAAGGTCTGGGGAACTCACCCAGCGAGGGTAAGTGAGGGCAGGCCTGGAGCAACCAGGATGCCAAGTTAGAAAAGATTGGCCTTCGTTAAGGGCTACTAGCCAACGGGCTAGCGACCGCGAAGGAGCCTCGTGACGCCGCACATGGATCTGGCTTACAGGACACTCGTGGAGTGGGGGCCAGTGATCTTCGGTGCAGGTGGTGCTGGAGGCTAGGGCTACATGGAGCCCAAAGCACGACTTCTTGGGAGACCCAGAAGAGGATGCACTTGCAAATGTGCTCGGTGTCCAGGGGTCACAGTCTCAAGTCACCCACGATAGCCACGGGCCTCAGCTTTGCTGGGAACTCAGGGTAGCCTCGGGAAGTCTGAGAATCTACCTCTGGTGATGCGATGACTTCGGCGTCCGACGGGAGCTTCAGAAATGCGAACTGGACAGATGCTTCTTTGGTGCCTGCCAAGCAGGGGAGTCACTCCTTGACCCCAAGGGAGATTCTTCTGTCCTCTAATCGTGAGTAGAGCGTTGAAGGTCCAGGATTCAGTTTCAGAGTTTCGTCCAGGGATAATCTAAAGTCCTAAGGACTGGGTTCCTATCTTTATACTAAAGATAGGGGTTGGACTACTCTGTGGCCCCACCTATGGGTGGGTCAGGGCAGAGGGGTGGCTACACCCCTTTCCCTTTGTCCAGTTCGCGCCAAAGCAGGGGCTGCAAGCCCCTGATCTGGTTTGAACTGGGGTATGCACAGGGACACCAAATGTGCCCCCAGTGCAGGACTTCAAAGCACACAGATGGTGCTCCCACCCAGCCCCAATACACATTATCCTGTCTGGGGAGGTGGTCACATCTCCCTGCAACAGGAAACCTATTGTCCAGGCCTCCCCTGCCGGAGTTTCGTCCAGCAGCAGGAGGCCAGACTCGTGTCTGTGGCAGCAGCATCCATTTTGTGATGCCAGGGCTCTGGAGAGAAGTTACCGGGTTAGTCAGAGTTAACATGTCTTTCCCTCTAGAAGGGTGGAATGCTACCCCCGCCGCCAGAATTGGCGGGGGGGTAGTATTCCAAGATGTTTGACACCAAGCACGACATGTTTAGGTGCAGCCATTCCAAAGTTAGCATTTTACCGCGAGGATATAATGCGCTTTAAGAGTATATGGTCAGGCTGCACTACAAACAGCATCAGAGATGGTCTCCGAACGCTGCAGAGGGGCCCTGCTCATGCAGGGGCACCCTCTCACATAGGAACCATGCACTCTGCCTTTAGGATTGATAAGGCCTGCCTTAGGAGTGACTTATAGGTTTATATGTGTGTATGTATTTCGTGATATAGGTAACCTATATCACAGTAAGGGGTGCATGCACCACCTTACCCAGGCTGCAGTAGCAGACCTGTGGTGTCAGTTTGGGTGGCCTCCCAGGGGTGGCATAATACATGCTGCAGCCCCTGGCAGGCCTCTGAGGTACCTATGCCCTTGGTACATAGTATACCATATAATAGGGACTTATAAGGGCACTCCAGATCCCAATCAGTGATGTGCCTAAGGCACATGGAAACCATTTTACAGAGAAAGCAGATAGACTGGGGCCCTGAATAGCAGGATCCCAGTCCAACTAAGTCATAAACCAGCAAAACACCATAAAAAAAGTGGGGGCAACCATATAGTCAGATTCCACCTTCCTACAGTCAGTCTCTCTGTCAGTCAGTCTACCTACAGCACCTGGTATTCCCAGGCGGTCTCCCATCCAGGTACTAACCAGGCCCGACTCTGCTTAACTTCTGAGATCAGACTAGATCAGGTGCTTTCAGGGTGTCAGTCAGTCTCTGTCAGTCAGTCTCTCTCTGTCAGTCAGTCTCTCTCTGTCAGTCAATCTCTCTCTTAGTCAGTCTCTCTCAGTCAGTCAGTCTCAGTCAGTCAGTCTCTATCAGTCAGTCAGTCTCTCTCAGTCAGTCAGTCTCTCTCAGTCAGTCTCTCTCTCTCTCTCTGTCAGTCTCTCTCTGTCAGTTAGTCTCTCTCTCTGTCAGTTAGTCTCTCTCTCTGTCAGTTAGTCTCTCTCTCTCTCAGTCAGCCTCTCTCTGTCAGTTAGTCAGTCTCTCTCAGTCAGCCTCTCTCTCTCTCTCTGTCAGTCAGTCTCTCTCTGTCAGTCAGTCAGTCTCTCTCTGTCAGTCAGTCAGTCTCTCTCTGTCAGTCAGTCAGTCTCTCTCTGTCAGTCAGTCAGTCTCTGTCAGTCAGTCTCTCTCTGTCAGTCAGTCTCTCTCTGTCAGTCAGTCTCTCTCTGTCAGTCAGTCTCTCTCTGTCAGTCAGTCAGTCTCTCTCTGTCAGTCAGTCTCTCTCTGTCAGTCAGTCTCTCTCTGTCAGTCAGTCTCTCTCTGTCAGTCAGTCAGTCTCTGTCAGTCAGTCAGTCTCTCTCTGTCAGTCAGTCAGTCTCTCTCTGTCAGTCAGTCAGTCTCTGTCAGTCAGTCTCTCTCTGTCAGTCAGTCTCTCTCTGTCAGTCAGTCTCTCTCTGTCAGTCAGTCAGTCTCTCTCTGTCAGTCAGTCAGTCTCTCTCTGTCAGTCAGTCAGTCTCTCTCTGTCAGTCAGTCAGTCTCTCTCTGTCAGTCAGTCAGTCTCTCTCTCAGTCAGTCAGTCTCTCTCTCAGTCAGTCAGTCTCTCTCTCAGTCAGTCAGTCTCTCAGTCAGTCTCTCTCTCTGTGTGTCAGTCTCTCTCTCTCTCTCTGTCATTCTCTCTTGCTCTGTCAGTCTCTCTCTCTGTCAGTCAGTCAGTCAGTCTCTCATTCAGTCAGTCTCTCATTCAGTCAGTCTCTCATTCAATCAGTCTCTCATTCAGTCAGTCTCTCATTCAGTCAGTCTCTCATTCAGTCAGTCTCTCTGTCAGTCAGTCTCTCTGTCAGTCAGTCTCTCTGTCAGTCAGTCTCTCTGTCAGTCAGTCTCTGTCAGTCAGTATCTGTCAGTCTCTCTCTGTCAGTCAGTCTCTGTCAGTCTCTCTCTGTCAGTCTCTCTCTGTCAGTCTCTCTATCAGTCTCTCTGTCAGTCTCTCTGTCAGTCTCTCTCTGTCAGTCTCTCTCTGTCAGTCTCTCTCTCTGTCAGTCTCTCTCTCTGTCAGTCTCTCTCTCTGTCAGTCAGTCAGTCAGTCTCTCTCTCTGTCAGTCAGTCAGTCAGTCTCTCATTCAGTCAGTCTCTCATTCAGTCAGTCTCTCATTCAGTCAGTCTCTCATTCAATCAGTCTCTCATTCAGTCAGTCTCTCATTCAGTCAGTCTCTCATTCAGTCAGTCTCTCTGTCAGTCAGTCTCTCTGTCAGTCAGTCTCTCTGTCAGTCAGTCTCTCTGTCAGTCAGTCTCTGTCAGTCAGTCTCTGTCAGTCTCTCTCTCAGTCAGTCAGTGTCTCTCTCAGTCAGTCTATGTCAGTCTCTCTTAGTCAGTCTCTCTCTCCCTCTGTCAGTCTCAGTCAGTCAGTCTATCTCTTAGTCAGTCTCTCTCTGTCAGTCTTTCTCTTAGTCAGTCAGTCTCTGTCAGTCAGTCTCCCTCTGTCAGTCAGTCTCTCTTTCTCTCTCAGTCAATCTCTCTCTCAGTCAGTCAGTCTCTCTCTCTCTCTGTGTCAGTCTCAGTCAGTCAGTCTCTCTCTCTCTGTCAGTCTCAGTCAGTCAGTCTCTCTCTTAGTCAGTCAGTCTCTGTCAGTCAGTCTCTCTCTGTCAGTCAGTCTCTCTCTGTCAGTCAGTCTCTCTCTCTCTGTCAGTCAGTCTCTCTCTCTGTCAGTCAGTCAGTCTCTCAGTCAGCGAGTCTCTCTCTCAGTCAGTCAGTCTCTGTCTGTCAGTCTCTCTCTGTCAGTCAGTCAGTCAGTCTCTCTATGTCAGTCAGTCTCTCTCTCTGTCAGTCTCTCTCTCTGTCAGTCTCGCTCTCTGTCAGTCTCGCTCTCTGTCAGTGTAGGAGAGTAGGATCTGCTTCACATGGGTACCCCCACTTTTTGCTGATGCTTCACTGTTTTTCGACTTTAGTCTGGCTGGGGCCCTGCTAATCAGAACCCCAGCCTAGCTGCTTCCTCTCTAAAATGGTTTCCATGTGCCTTAGGCACATCACTGATTGGAATCTGGAGTGCCCTTATAAGTCCCTAGTATATGGTATACTATGTACCAAGGGCATAGGTACCTCAGAGGCCTGCCAGGGGCTGCAGCATGTATTATGCCACCCCTGGAAGGCCATCCAAACTGACACCACAGGTCTGCTACTGCAGCCTGGGTAAGGTGGTGCATGCACCCCTTACTGTGATATAGGTTACCTATATCACTAAATACATACACACATATAAACCTATAAGTCACTCCTAAGGCAGGCCTTATCAATCCTAAAGGCAGAGTGCATGGTTCCTATGTGAGAGGGTGCCCCTGCATGAGCAGGGCCCCTCTGCAGCATTCGGAGACCATCTCTGATGCTGTTTGTAGTGCAGCCTGACCATATACTCTTAAGCGCATTATATCCTCGCGGTAAAATGCTAACTTTGGAATGGCTGCACCTAAACATGTCGTGTTTGGTGTCAAACATCTTGGAATACTACCCCCCGCCAATTCTGGCGGCGGGGGTAGCATTCCACCCTTCTAGAGGGAAAGACATGTTAACTCTGACTAACCCGGTAACTTCTCTCCAAAGCCCTGGCATCACAAAATGGATGCTGCTGCCACAGACACGAGTCTGGCCTCCTGCTGCTGGACGAAACTCCGGCAGGGGAGGCCTGGACAATAGGTTTCCTGTCCCAGGGAGGTGTGACCACCTCCCCAGACAGGATAATGTGTATTGGGGCTGGGCGGGAGCACCATCTGTGTGCTTTGAAGTCCTGCACTGGGGGCACATTTGGTGTCCCTGTGCATACCCCAGTTCAAACCGGATCAGGGGCTTCCAGCCCCTGCTTTGGTGCGAACTGGACAAAGGGAAAGGGTGTAGCCACCCCTCTGCCCTGACCCACCCATAGGTGGGGCCACAGAGTAGTCCAACCCCTATCTTTAGTATAAAGATAGGAACCCAGTCCTTAGGACTTTAGATTATCCCTGGACGAAACTCTGAAACAGAGTCCTGGACCTTCGACGCTCTACTCACGATTAGAGGACAGAAGAATCTCCCTTGGGGTCAAGGAGTGACTCCCCTGCTTGGCAGGCACCAAAGAAGCATCTGTCCGGTTCGCATTTCTGAAGCTCCCGTCGGACGCCGAAGTCATCGCATCACCAGAGGTGGATTCTCAGACTTCTCCGAGGCTTCCCTGAGTCCCCAGCAAAGCTGAGGCCCGTGACTATCGTGGGTGACTTGAGACCGTGACCCCTGGACACCGAGCACATTTGCAAGTGCATCCTCTTCTGGGTCTTCCCCGAAGTCGTGCTTTGGGCTCCCAGTAGCCCTAGCCTCCAGCACCAACTGCACCGAAGATCACTGGCCTCCACTCCACGAGTGTCCTGTGAGCCAGATCCACGTGCGGCGTCTCGAGGCTCCTTCGCGGTCGCTAGCCCGTTGGCTAGTAGCCCTTAACGAAGGCCAATCTTTTTCTAACTTGGTATCCTGGTTGCTCCAGGCCTGCCCTCACTTACCCTTGCTGGGTGAGTTCTGCAGACCTTGCTGGTCTGCACCATCGACGGTCTACATCTTCACCGAGACTTGCCGTTGCCAAGGCTTGTTGGGTCCAATCCGGTCGCCGATACCTCAGCACTCAACAGACATTGTGTACCAGCCCGAATCCTGCTCCTGGTTGCCAACAACGCCTCCTGGACCTCGTGGCTGAAGAGTCAAGACGACCGTCAATGCACCTGAAGCACTCGACATCGGTGGGCATCTGTCCATCGCCTTCCTGGTCACTGGCTAGTGACCCAGACTCTGTCCCCTCTGCTTTCAGGTTCTTCAGAACTCCGATCCACTCTTGGATCCACCCGGACACTTTTCTCTTGGCCGCCAGCAGCACTTTGCAGCAGATCGCCATTCGAATCGACGACGAAACCCGTCCCCGAAAGGCACCTATGCACCCGGCTTCCCTGGGTGAGGTAACACGAGTACTCCGGTGCTCCCGTGGGTAGAGACTCTTCAAAGTCCTAGATCTCAAGGGGTTTTGTCCTAGTCCTCTTTTAAGTGTCCCTTTTCTCTAATTTCCCGATCCCGACTTTCTCCATAGAAGTCAACGGCGTATCGCGGTTGTGTATTTACACTGCACGCGTCTCCCGTGGGTCCCCTGTGTCACTACCTTGGGTGGTTCCTTGTGGTCCAAGCACTTCTAGAGGCTCTAGGCCTAGTGTCTAGTTCAGTCGTGGTTCGCATACCACTTTATTGGTATATGGTTTGGTACGCCCCTAGGGCCCAAACGTGTATTTGTGCTATTACTGTGATTTAATAACTTCTAACTTATGTACTTCGAACTCTAGCCTCATAAAGAGACTAGAGGGGTGTGTTTAGCAATAAATACATATATTTTGAATATATACCTGGTGTGGTGCTCTTTCATTTGGTCACTCAAGAGATTATAGACTGGTAAAACAAGCTGCTTTACATTCCTTCAAGACTTAGCCTGAAGGCTGCTCTCCATAGCTACCACTAGGATAGCTTTCAATAAGGTTGTCTTTAACCTATCTCCAATAAGGGGTTGTTTGGACTGGTGCAAGGTGCCCACTATAATTAGTGGACAGCATATGCCAGGCCAACTTCTCACAGTCAGTCTCTCTCTCTGTCAGTCAGTCAGTCTCTCTCTCTCTCTGTCAGTCAGTCAGTCAGTCACTCAGTCAGTCAGTCTCTCAGTCAGCCTCTCTCTCAGTCAGTCTCTCTCTCAGTCAGTCTCTCTCTCAGTCAGTCAGTCTCTGTCAGTCAGTCTCTCTCTCTGTCAGTCTCTCTGACTGGAGAGGTGTGGTGCAGCGGCCAGGGCAGCTGACTTCGGAGCACAGGGTTCACGGTTCGATCCCCGGCGGCAGCTCAGCACCATGTGACTCTGGGAAATAGCTCACTTAATTTCCACTCCGGCCCCCAGCGCCTTGAGACCCGTAAGGGTGAGTAGCTGCGCTATATAAAAACGGACTTACATTTTTTTCTCTCTGTCAGTGTCTCTCTCTGTCAGTCTCTCTCTGTCAGTCTCTCTCTCTGTCAGTCTCTCTCTCAGTCAGTCTCTCTGTTAGTCAGTCTCTCTGTTAGTCAGTCTCTCTGTTAGTCAGTCTCTCTCTGTCAGTCTCTCTCTGTCAGTCTCTCTCTGTCAGTCAGTCTCTGTCAGTCAGTCTCTCTCTGTCAGTCAGTCTCTCTCTGTCAGTCAGTCTCTCTCTGTCAGTCAGTCTCAGTCAGTCAGTCAGTCTCTCTCTCAGTCAGTCAGTCTCTGTCAGTCTCTCTCAGTCAGTCTCTCTCTCTCTCTCTGTCAGTCTCAGTCAGTCAGTCTCAGTCAGTCTCAGTCAGTCAGTCTCCCTCTGTCAGTCAGTCTCTCTTTCTCTCTCAGTCAATCTCTCTCAGTCAGTCTCTCTCTGTCAGTCAGTCAGTCTCTCTGTCAGTCTCTCTCTCTGTCAGTCAGTCTCTCTCTCTGTCAGTCAGTCAGTCTCTCTCTCTGTCAGTCAGTCTCTCTCTGTCAGTCAGTCACTCTCTCTCTGTCAGTCAGTCACTCTCTCTCTGTCAGTCAGTCACTCTCTCTCTGTCAGTCAGTCACTCTCTCTCTGTCAGTCAGTCTCTCATTCAGTCAGTCTCTCATTCAGTCAGTCTCTCATTCAGTCAGTCTCTCTGTCAGTCAGTCTCTCTGTCAGTCAGTCTCTCTATCAGTCAGTCTCTCTGTCAGTCAGTCTCTCTGTCAGTCAGTCTCTCTCTCAGTCAGTCTCTCTCTCAGTCAGTCTCTCTCTCAGTCAGTCAGTCTCTCAGTCAGTCAGTCTCTCAGTCAGTCAGTCAGTCAGTCTCTGTCAGTCAGTCTCTGTCAGTCAGTCTCTGTCAGTCTCTTTCTCAGTCAGTCAGTCTCTCTCTCTCTCAGTCAGTCAGTCTCAGTCAGTCAGTCTCTCTCTTAGTCAGTCAGTCTCTCTCTCTCTCAGTCAGTCAGTCTCAGTCAGTCAGTCTCTCTCTTAGTCAGTCAGTCTGTCAGTCAGTCTCTCTCTGTCAGTCAGTCTCTCTCTGTCAGTCAGTCTCTCTCTCTTTCAGTCCCTCTCTCTGTCAGTCTCTCTCTCTGTCAGTCTCTCTCTCTCTGTCAGTCTCTCTCTGGCAGTCAGTCTCTCTGTCAGTCAGTCTCTCTGTCAGTCAGTCTCTCTGTCAGTCAGTCTCTCTCTGTCAGTCAATCTCTCTGTCAGTCAGTCTCTCTCTGTCAGTCAGTCTCTCTCTGTCAGTCAGTCAGTCTCTCTCTGTCAGTCAGTCTCTCTCTGTCAGTCAGTCTCTCTCTGTCAGTCAGTCTCTCTCTGTCAGTCTCTCTCTCTGTCAGTCAGTCTCTCTCTGTCAGTCAGTCTCTCTCTGTCAGTCAGTCTCTCTCTGTCAGTCTTTCTGTCAGTCAGTCTCTCTCTCTCTCAGTCAGTCAGTCTCTCTCAGTCTCTCTCAGTCAGTCTCTCTCAGTCAGTCTCTCTCAGTCAGTCTCTCTCAGTCAGTCTCTCTCAGTCAGACTCTCTCTTAGTCAGTCTCTCTCTCAGTCAGTCAGTCTCTCTCAGTCAGTCTCTGTCAGTCAGTCTCTCTCAGTCAGTCTCTGTCAGTCAGACTCTCTCTTAGTCAGTCTCTCTCTCAGTCAGTCAGTCTCTCTCTCTGTCAGTCAGTCAGTCTCTCTCTGTCAGTCAGTCAGTCTCTCTCAGTCAGTCTCTCTCAGTCAGTCTCTCTCAGTCAGTCTCTCTCTGTCAGTCAGTCTCTCTGTCAGTCAGTCTCTCTGTCAGTCAGTCTCTCTGTCAGTCAGTCTCTCTGTCAGTCAGTCTCTCTCTGTCAGTCAGTCTCTCTCTGTCAGTCTCTCTCTCTGTCAGTCTCCCTCTCTCTCACTCTCTCTGTCAGGCTCTCGCTGTCAGTCTCTCTCTCTCTCTGTTATGTTATGTTATGTTATCCGAGTTTATAAAGCGCACAGCTGCCCCAGCAAAGAGGCGTCCCGGCGCTACCAGCGTCAGAAGGAACAAGGCCAAGAACACAACAAGTAGGCAAAGGGAACAGACAGAACCAAGAAGGACTAGACAGAAGGAAAGAGAAACGTTTTGATTGCTTTCCTGAAGTCCACCATGCGATCCAAGCTGCGAATCTGAGGGGGCAGGGAGTTCCACAACTTAGCAGCTAAATAGCGGAAGGACCGACCTCCCACCCGAAGGCGCTTCACATGGGGGACAGTTACCAAATGCTGTCCCAGAGAACGCAGCTGGCGAGTGGGGACATACAAGGTTAGCAAATTAGTCAGGAGACTGGGCGAGGCGAGCTTCAAGACCTTAAAAGAAAGGCAGAGAGCCTTAAATTGGATCCTTTTGGCCACTGGAAGCCAATGTAACCTCCTGATGGCCCCACTGGAAGGACAGTTACGTGGGAGCCCCACCAAGGCTCTGGCGGCAGCGTTTTGAACGCGCTGCAATCGCAGTATCTCAGCCTGATTAGCTCCCAAAAGGAGCGAATTAGCATAGTCCAATCTGGATAAAATGGCTGATTGAACAATCACTTGGCGAGTGGATGAATCAAAGAATTTCAACAGGGGCCTAAGTCCCCGGAGGAGGCCAAAACAGGTACCTGCAACTCTTTTGGTATGTTCTTGAAAACTAAGGGTATCGTCCATCCATACCCCCAAATTTTTTACCACCAACTTAGGTGTGGGAGAGCTACCAAGTAAGTTGGGCCACCATTGTTCACTCCAGAGGCTTCTGTCCCTCCCCATCAACAATAACTCTGTCTTAGTCGCATTCAACTGAAGACAGTTTAAAGTCATCCACTCAGCCACAGCGGTCAAGCCGCTCCGAAACCTAGAAGCATCTAGAGTGGAACCATCAGACAGGGCCACCACCAGCTGTGTATCATCTGCATACGAGACCATAGTGAGGCCCATGTTCCTAGCCACTCTAGCCAGAGGTTGAACATAAAGATTGAACAATATAGGGCTCAATGCAGAGCCCTGTGGTACCCCCTGCCCGATGGAATGAGCCTGAGAAAGAAATGGGGGGGCCGACACTCGGAAAGATCTCTCTTTCAGGAATGATCTAAACCATTCTAGTGCCAGGCCCACAACCCCGGCATCCTCCAGGCGCTGTAACAGAATTCCATGTGAAACCGTGTCAAATGCGGCACTCAGATCGAGTAAAATCAGTGCCGCCGTATGACCCGAATCAGTCTCTCTCTCTGTCAGTCTCTCTCACTCTCTCTCTGTCAGGCTCTCTCTGTCATTCAGTCTCTCTCTCAGTCAGTCTCTCTCTACCGCAGTCAGTCAGTATCTCTCTCTCTGTCAGTCAGTCTCTCTCTGTCTGTCAGTCTCTCTCTCTCCGTCAGTCTCTCTCTCTCTCTGTCAGTCTCTCTCAGTCAGTCAGTCTCTCTCAGTCAGTCAGTATCTCTGTCAGTCAGTCTCTTCCTCAGTCAGTCGCTCTCTGTCAGTGTTCCTACCCTGCCCCCTTTTCTTGTTTTTCATCTTTGTTTAACTGTTTTCTTATGACTCGGTTCAACCTAGTCCCAAGATGGCTGCCAGCATTTCATGGATGAAGTGCTGACAGCCAATCAGATTTCACGATGACATGTGTGGTTAGGCTCCGCCCAGATATCGATATTTCTTTTTCCTTTCTTTTTCTTTTAATATTTCAAAAACTACTGAACGGATTTACACCATTTTAAAAAAAGGGCTCTTTCTGAACCAAGGGCTACCTTTTTGCCAAATTTGGTGTAATTCCGTTCAGCAGTTCGGGCTGTAGCTTTGTCTAAAGTTTCCAATGGAAATTAACATGGGGAAAATGCGTTTTGGGACCCCCCTTTTTTCTTGGCCCCCGCTTGACGAATCACCACGAAACTTTCAAGACAGGAGCTGACCGGAGCGCCCCACTAGTTTTGAAATTTTCGCGAAGATTCGTCAACCGGCTCCAAAGTTATTGGGAAAAGAAAAAATGCTTTTTGAATAGAAACGAGGTCCTATAACTACCTACTGGCGAGCCCCAGTAGGATATATATATATATATATATATATATATATATATATATATATATATATATATATATATATATACATACATATACATACACATACATATACACACACACAAGTATACTGGGCACCCAGGGCATTCAGTCATTTTCGTTGGGGCCCGCAGGGGTAGCCTGAAGGCCCACACAGTCCCTGCTGGCTCCCCGCCTCCTACGGAAGCCGGAATTTCTTTTAGACATAGGGTGCTTCTGGAAAGGCAGATCCCTGTGTCTAAAAGCAATTCTGCTTCACTTCCAGCAAGCAAGAGCATATTTAGTGCTCTCGCTTCCCAGAAGCAGTGGCTTAGCAAGCCACACCAAACAGCTATGTCCCGGGGTGGGCACCCCGGGACATAGCAGGAGCCGGGCCTAGGGGTGGCGGTCCCCAGGCCCATCTATGGCTCCAGGAGGAGGCTGCGTGGCCCCCCTTCTTTCTTGATGGTGGGTCTGCCCCAGGAAGGTGACGGTCCGGGGGCTGAGAATGAGCCCCGGGACCGGGCCCACCCTCCCATCTTTACAAAAAGAAGTTGGCCACGGGAGGTGGGGATCCTCGGGGCCTGGGGGGGTTCCCTGAGGCCCCTCACCACAAACCATCAGACAATATGCTTTATTTCGGCAACTGCCATAAAAGCAAAATCAATAGGTTACAACTATAAAAATCATGAAAAAAAACACTTAAAAACATAACATGTACAATATAAAATAGTTAAGATGCGGGGAATATGACATGTAAGTAATAAAATAATTGAAATATTTAAAATACCCACAATTAAAACTATCATCATATAGGGGGAACATCATGACAATTTTAAGATGCAAAAATGAATTCTATCCAACAATTGCAATACTTATTATCTACTGTTACACAGTCTATGTGCTATGTACTTGGCCTCAATGAGGCAGTCTTTTTCTGTCTGTGTCTCCACATGTATAGTAGAAACCGGGAGACAGAAAAGACAATTAGTTGAGCTGTGTCTGCCCTGAATACCCTAGTTGCAATTTTGTAGTCCCAAATGCCCATGGTATGGCATAATGGCAGGATCCATTTCCTTCTGTGTGCATGATACTGCAGGCAAAAGTACAGGACATGATCTACAGTTTCCTTAACCTCTGGGCAAAACGGGCAGGTTAGGTCAAGTTCAGCATCAACTAGGACGCGCCGCCACTTCGCAGTAAATGATCAAAGTGGCAAGGTCCCAATTCGGAACTTGATATAAAGTGTCTTAGCACCCAGAGGCTCAATTATGTCCCTATACCTTTCCAGAGATAAGTATCTTTCAATTAAAAAAGGTAGAGGTTAAAGTACCTGCTCCCCCATGCTGGTGCAATCTATGTGTCTCCTTGAGCATAAACTTGGAAGTGCCACTAGACGTTTCCAGATGAGCCCACATTTTGCTGCACCTGATCTCCGAGTGAATTCTTATTATACCCCAACCATGGACTTCTAATGGCCCCACCACAAACTAACCACGGCCCAAGGAGGTGGTGGCCCCTAGGGCCAGGGGGGGGGGGGGTCTGAGAGGCCCACCCATAACAAATAATTAACCCCTGAAAGATGGCGGTCCCCGTGTAATGGGGGGGTCCAAGACGCCCCTCCATTTTGTTTTTGATATAGGGCCCCAGGGAGGTGATGGTTCCCGGGACCTGGGGGGTCCAAGAGGTCCCCCCCATTTTAAAATAAATAAGCTCAGAGGAGGTGGTGGTCCCAGGGCATTAATAAACTCCAGAAGTGGTGCCCCATGTGCCCCCCTCCCTTATTATCTAAATGCCCCCAGGACCTGACCCACCCGGGGCCCATTACTAAGGAAGCAGGGCCAGCCTGCGCTTTTTAAAAAAAAAAAAAAGAATTCGACTTGATCCAATTGGAATTTTTTTTAAATAACTCTGCAACTACTGAGCGGATTTACACCAATTTACAAAAAGGTCACTTTCTGGACCAACAGCTATCTTTCTGCCAATTTTGGTGTAATTTCGTTCAGCAGATCGGGCTATAGCCATGTCTAAAGTTCCTATGGAAATTGACATGGGGAAAGCGCATTTTGGGAACCCCTCCCCCCCCTTTTTCTTGATCCCACTTGACGGATCATGCTGAAACTTTCAAGACAGCAGCTGATTTGAGTGGTAAACTAGTTTTGAAAATTTCATGAGTATTCATCAAACGTCCCCAAAGTTGTTGTCTAATGAAAAAACGCTCTTCCTATGGAACATATATTTGTGCGATTGCCTTGAGAAATAAATACTTTACAAGTACATAAACAAAGACTATAGAATCTGACTTTGCTAAAAAAAAAAAGGTCAAATTATAATCTATTTGGCAGCTCTACCATGATCACACAGGAGACTGCTGAACTTAAATCCTTAAATTAGCAGATGTATATTAGCTTTAAACTGCCTGGAACAGACACACTCAAACAGCGATATATTTTGATCTATGAGAAATTAGAATCAGAGCTGAGTCAATTTCTATTTGATCCCATGTAATGCCCTCTAAAACTAAAGAGCCTTCCTTACAGTTCTGTTTAATATCAAACGGGCACCCTGACCTGTCCTATTGATGACGACTTCAAGCTTTACAACTACACCGTTATCATATCAATTCCTACATGGGATCCCTGCCCCTATTTGCATGTAAATATGTAACAGTCTGCCCCTCACTCAGCCTCCGCTGCGTGATGCTGCCCAAAGGGACTAGGAAAAGGAGTGTTGGAGAGGCCCTTACACACACGGTTTGTAAAAGTGCAGCTGGGAAACCCCAGCACTGGAGGCCACCTGGAGGGAAATGCTTCACCTCTGATCCTTTACTGGAAATGGCTACAGCTCGAGGGATCCACATCTTTCTGGACTCCAGCTTCTCTTCAGTTGTCACTTGATCCTATGCCCACCCACAGTTTTACCTCTGCATTCTAAATGATGCTGACCACACGGTAGTGGATGAAAGACTGTCCTGTCATCAGAGCAATCACTCCAAGTCAGGAATAACAATCACCTTCAATCGTGCAACCCCTTATTACTGGTGAACATGACACCTGATTTGGGAAAAATGCTTTGCTCATTCTTTTGAAAAATGGATCCAGCAAAACGTGTTTCACGCGCTTCATGGATTAAATGAAAGTAGATGCTCCTGTAGTCTGGGTGATTAAATACCAGGGTGATTAAATATCAGGAACACAAATGTAAATGAAAACTTTGGTCTAGAGAATGATTGCAGTTATTTGTCTTCCAGTACTAGCACATATTGAATGGCCACCAGATTTCATTTGATCACCAGCTTTCTTTCAACACACTTCATAGCTCCTGTGAATCTAGATTTGAACATCTCTCCCGTAAAAAAACAACAAACTGCTGTTCACAGGGGTATCCGCTGTATTCAAAGCAGTAAGAGTAGGCTGTGGAATCCTCTGGGATCGCACCATAAGTCTTCTCAATTTCGCTGAAATGCCTTCCATCAGGAAGGAGCAAGCCCTGAGGATAGACAGTAGTAGGTCACTCACTCTCCTCTTCTCCGTCCTAAGTGGCACCTAGAGGGCTCGATGGGCATGTCAGTGAAAGGTGGTGGTTGCTCGGAGTGGCTAAAGTGGAGTAAGTGGACAGGTTAGTGGTGCTATTGGGACAGGGGCCCAAGGCATGCTGCTCCAGCTCTTAGCGGGACTCTCAACCAGTGTATGACTCAGTCGGCAGCTTCCCCTTATGACACGCTGTGGGAGGGCGGGTTACTTTTAAACAAAAAATGTAAGGAGAAACGCTGGCACAGGGACTTTCTGAGTGCAGTGCTGATCAACTTTTTTTCTATCTCCTTACAATGAAATAGGGAAACAGTCCTTTGTTTAACCTGGCAACAACATGGATCAGATATTTGACTTGTCACAAATCAGTTCACGGGAAACAACTCCATAATGTTTGCCAGTAATGGCACTGCATATATTGAGGCAAATTTTAAATCAATGAATCAATCAGGGGAATTGTAAGCGCGCTACTCACCCGTGAGGGTCTCAAGGCGCGGGGGGGTAAGCAGCTCCATTCAGTCGAAAAGCCAGGTCTTGAGCGTCTTCCTGAAGATGTTCAGGGAGGGGGCACGTCTGATGTTGAGCGGGAGCTCGTTCCAGGTCTTGGCTGCGATGTAGGAGAAGGTTCTTCCTCCTGTTCTGGCTCTGCGGATGCGCAGGGTTTTGGCGAGGGTGAGGTTGGCAGATCGGAGGTTTCTCTTGGGTACGTGGAAGGAGATTCTCTTGTTGAGGTATTGGGGTCCGGTGTTGTGGAGGCATTTGTAGGCGTGGGTGAGTATCTTGAAAGTGACTCTTCTCAAAGGGAAGCCAGTAGAGGTTCCGTAGGTATTGGGTGGTGTGTTCGTGTCGAGGAATGCCGAGGACGAGTCTGGCTGCCGTGTTCTGTATGGTCTGGAGCTTGCGGAGCAGAGACTTGTTGATCCCGGCATAGAGGGCGTGTCCGTAGTCCAGTCTGCTGGTTATGAGCGTGTGGGTGACGGCCTTCCTTGATTCGGGGGGGATCCACTTGAAGGTCTTTCGGAGGATTTGGAGCGTGTTGAAACAGCTGGAGGCGACGGCATTGACATGTCGGGTCATGGGGAGGAAGGAGTTGAGTACGATGCTGAGGTTTCAGGCGTGGTTCGTGGGTGTGGGGGGGCTGCCTAGGGCGGTAGGCCACCAGGTGTTGTCCCATGCCGAGGGGAGGGACAGAGGACTTCTGTCTTCTCCGAGTTGAGCTTCAGGCAGTTTCTGCTCATCCAGGATGCAACGTTCTTCATTCCTTCCTGGAAGTTGAGTCTGGTGGTGATTGGGTCCTTGGTGAGGGAGAGGATGAGCTGGGTGTCGTCGGCGTAGGATACTATGCTGAGTCCGTGCTGTCTGACTATGGCGGCGAGGGGGGCCATGTAGATGTTGAAGAGCGTGGGGCTGAGCAATGATCCTTTGGGCACTCCACAGTTGATTTCTGTGGGATCGGAGAGGAAAGGTGGTAGTCTGATTCTTTGGGTTCTGCCGGTGAGGAACAAGCGGATCCAGTCGAGGGCAGTTCCTTGTATGCCGGCGTCGTGGAGTCTGGCGGTGAGTGTGCGGTGGGAGACGGTGTCGAGCGCTGCAGAGAGGTTGAGTAGGATCAGGGCCGTGGTGTGTCCTTGGTCGAGGAGAGTGCGGATGTCGTCTGTGGTGGCGAATAGAGCGGTTTCGGTGCTGTGGTTGCTGCCGAATCCGGATTGGGAGGCGTCGAGGATGGAGTTTTCTTTGATGAATTTGGTTAGTTGTGCATTGACGGTCTTCTTGGTGACTTTGGCCGCTTTGGCTTAAAGGCATCACCTGCAAATTCTGCCACAAAATAAGCACTGAATAAGTAGTAAATCGTTGCCTGTATGCTCTTTGAGAATAAATATAGACCAGATATTCTATTTAGGGATGATTTGGTCGTATTGCTAGATCTTGCCTAACAGGTAGTGTGTCAGTCATCCTCATTACATTAAAATATTTATTAGACTTCCTATGGAGGTACTCCATTGATTTGCAAGGGCAAAGGATCTTATAAAGTGAAACAATTTTTCAAGATCTGTTTTCTCTATCACAAAGAGTGCAAATTGCAAAAGAACGTTTATCATTGAGGCTAGACTACATGGCGTTGATTCACCAAAATACCAGAGGTAGCGGAAGTGACATCACCTATGCTTTGAACGCAGTGACTTGTTATCATGCTTCTCTCAGCTGTTGGTGAACTATTTATCTATTCTAGTATCTTTCTGTCACCTGTCTTTCTCACCTGTTGGTGACTCTTTCTCACCCCCTGTCTATCTTAACTGTGTCTTTCTCACTGATCTCCTTAGAATACATGTCTTCCTCCCCTATCTTACCTAACTTTCTCACCTGGTCTGTCTCTTTTCACCTCTATTTCATCTCTCTCTGACCTCCTCTACTCCTCTGTCTGTTTCTTTCTCACCTGTCACTGTCCCCACATTATCTACATATCTCACCTTTCTTCTTTCCTGCCTCTCCCTCAACGTGTTTTTTCAAACCCGTGTGTCAGTCAGAGACATTTAAAGGCATGGGCAAAATTGGCAATTGACCAGGGCCCCCACATTCTAAGAGGCCTCCTGGTAATGTGAGTGGACAGTCGCTATAATAATGCTGCTCATAAATAAACAGCTTCTTTTTAAAAAAAATTCTAAGTGGAGCATGCTTAACAGAAACTTAGGAGCACATTTAATAAGGATTTGCATGTGCCGCAAAGCAGCATAAACTCTTGCAAGAGTATTTGCATTTCAACACAAACGTTATTTTCTGCTGGAATGGTGCCTTTTTCTCAGGGCAAATAGTGCTTTGTGGTGCTTAGCACCACTTTCCTTCAAGAGTGCAAAATTAGAGAGATTATAGCAAATGCCCACAGTTTTATTTTTATTTTGATACAAATCCAGATACACTGCAGATAGGGGTTTATGTCAAAAACATCTCATTGGAGCAGGCACTAACATGGAAAAAAATTTTGTTTCTGCAAACATTCCACACATTGCATGTTTACTTCTCTTTACAACACATATAAAATGGAATGCTTAAGAACATGTCTAGGCACATGATTTTATACTGGAAGGGTATGCAGCAGGAGGCCATTTTTAATAATATTACTGTGCACTGCGTCCTTCGTGTTCAACTCAGCGCGACAATATCTGTTGCTGCCCTGCGTTGCACTAACAATAGATCTACCCTTTTGTGTGCGTGCCTGGCCACCCAGCCTTAATTCTCATGATCTCAGGTTGCTGGTGGCTTTTCTCAGGCTTTCTGTGTCATTTCTCTCTCCTTACTTCAATTTTCCTTAACCTGTCTCTTAACCTCTTTCTCTATCTCAACTCTCTCTACCTCACCTTTTAATACCTCACCTCTCTGTCAATATACCCAAAATATCTCACTCAACTTTATCTCTATCTCTACCTCTCTCTCATGACCTTGCTCCTCTCTCTCTGCCATTCTGTTTACCAATATCTATGTCTATCACTCTCGATCCAATCTCTCTACCTCATTTCTTTCTCTCTACTTCACTGCACTTTTTCAATCTGACCTACCTGTAGCTCTATGCCTTCTGCTTCAGTTCTCATAAAACCTAATCTCTCTTTCACTCTATGTCTCTGATACCTCACCTATCTCCGTCTCTCAGTCCTTTCTCTAGTGCACCACTCTGCCTCTCCTCTCTATCTCATTTCTTTCTCTCTACCACACTCACTACTAAACCTCTCAGTTTACCTCACCATTACTTCACTACCTCACTTCTCCACCTCCTCTTTTTCTCATTCTACATCTTTTCCCTCTCCTTCACTTAAAATCATACAGTTTTCAAGCTACCCCTATTTCTTTAGCTCTTTTTCTCTGTCATCTACTCCTTTGCATACTCCTTCTCATGGTCTTTCTCTTTTTCTCTCTCTCTCTCTCTCTTTCTCTCTCTCCCTCTATCACACAGACACACACACACACACACACACAAACACAAATCTCTCTCTGTACCTTCTTTTCCATTTCAACCTCACCTCAACTATCTCTAGTTACCCTTAAAGTGTTTTCCTGCAGTGGGATTAATAAACAGGTTAATCCTGAATTCCACATAAAATGTTGTAGTAAGAAACATCTGGATCCAAACTAAGCAATGGCTTTTTCGAAGCTTGTTTTTGCTTTCCTTTGGTACTATTGGGCTGGAGCACACCAGGCCTCTTGAGGTTTTGGCTGTTTATCTGCAGAACTGTTTCTGAATGTTTACCATATAATTCAATATTGTTAGGCCTAACAAGAGCTCAAATGAGCCAAAAGTTGAAAAAATTCTCAGGGCCCCAAAAATATTTTAAATGTCTCTGCTCTGTCTGTGTCTGTCTCTCAGCTGTGTCACTTTCATGACACTCTCTTAATTGATTCTCTTCTTTCAGCTCTCACTGTTTCACCTGTCCTTCACCCCACCTCTCTGAGCTGTTTTTATAACCTGTTTCTTTATCGTGCCTCTGTGTCACAGCTGCTTTCCCTTCTCTCTGTGCTGTCTCACACATCATTGTACTTATCAATTCTCTCAACATCTCCCCCACCGTATATCTCTCATTCACTCAGAACAGACTGTTTCTAAGTATTCTCTGTTATCTCACCTGTTGGCCACTCTTTCTAAGCAGCCTCTTTATTACTTGCCTTGCCTGTTCATTTTGAAGCTGTATATTTCCAACAAGTTCTCACCTACCTCCTTTTGCCTCTCAGATGCCCTTCACATGTCTCTTTATCACATTTTTTACAACTGTCTTTCCCTCTCTTTCCGTCACTCTTAAGTATCTCTTTCTCATCTGTCTCTATCGACATCTTTCATACTTTAATTCTCTCTCGCCAGTCTTCTCTCTATGACGTTTGACTGTCTCTTTGTCACCTATGTGTTTATCACCTATTGGTCCCATCTGTCTTGCTTTGTTTCAGGCCTTTATATATCTCTCTCATACCTGTTATTTCTCTCTAATGTCTATTTAATTCCTATTTGTCTTTGTTGCACACACCCCTTGTCTTTGTTTCTCAATCTTTCATTCTTCTCGAAGTAGTGTCATTTTCCTGCTCTTCCTTTTATTATTTTACTCTCCTTTTTCCTCAAAGTCTTTTACCATTACCGCCTCTTTCTCCCCTTTGCTCATAAAATGATGTTCTTTAAAAATAAAACAAGACAAAAGCTAGAGAATTAGCACACATAATGTATAGATAATACCTCCAGTGTGCATTCAGTAATAGTGGCGCATGTGTTGCCTTTAGATGGTGAATCAGGGCTGGACTAGAAACCCAAAGCAGAGCTGGCAAATTTTGTCAGACCAGCCCCCGTACGGTGTATAGCGAGTGCAGCGAGTTCGCCTGACCACTAGAAAGGGGGATCTCCCCTAAGAAAATTTTGGAAAAAATGGTGCATTTTACAACATATTTGTTATTATATATTTAATTGTATTAGCTTTTAAAGCATAGTAAACGATGACCTTACTGTGCACCAGGATACGACAATCTTTGTCGGGGCTCTTCAATGTTTCCCTCACTATCACCCTCCAACAGTGCCTCTCATCTCTCCTTAGCCCCTCTCTAACATGTCTTTCATCCGTTTTATAGCACCTCTCATACCAGTGTAGGATGTAGGGTGTCGGGGCACTCTACATCACACACACATACATATGTAAATCAGTGTATAGAAAATGTTACATAAGGTGAAGGGGACTACAAGGTGTAGGAATCACACGTCATCCATACTGATAGTCATTTTTTAAGAATGTTTGGTCTGAAGAAGCACAAACCGAGGATTCAGGACACAACTCAGTGGTTAGGGTTGACTTTAATAATAAGAATTTATTTCTACCCAAACAAACCATTTTTTAGCAGCATCAGAATAATGAAAGACTGGGAACAAAAACATAACTTTCTAACCTGTACCATGCAGTTTGCATGCAATTCTTTGACAGCAGTTCATAGCTCACTGTGCTAGATTGATTGTAACTCATGAACTGCACTGTAACAAAATAATCTCTGTGACAAAAGCAGTAACCCGCTGAGCTATGCACATAAAATACTGTTCTTTGATATACATGCTACACATTCTTTGCAGCAGACATATTAACCCTCTGTGTTAAGAGTTATCTTAACACTTTTATTGTTGCATGAAAAGTGCTGTATATACAACGTAATTTGCACTGCTACAAAACAGGAACCCACCCTTCCAGCCTCCCAGGGAAATGCCCGATTCCTGGTATGGCCAGTTCAGCCTTGGGGTAAATGCTTCTTGTCTTGTTTGGGCATGATTGAAGATTACCTTGATTAATAAAATTGCTGAAATATATTCCCCAGCAATGTCTTTGATTAACAACCCCCAATTAGAGATTACTAGTGAGCCAAAGGTGATAAAACGTCTCACTAACTGACAGTTGCACATTCTGGACGTATATCAATATTACATTTCTTACATTGAAAGAATACACTGCCAAGGAATCAGGCACAGCACTGGATGTGTTGCTATATCACAGGTTGCATCTCACTACCAGAGAAGTATTCCCCTTGTAACCAGAGAGGCCTGCAGAGTGGAAATTGCTAAACATGATTATATGAAACCCTGATCACAAATATATGCAGCACAATATTTAATAACAAGAGGGGGGAATAAATAAAGGCTAGAACAAATAGATCCAAGTTCTAGGACATGAGATATCAGAGATGCAGTGGGCATTCTGCTGTCCCAAAATAACAGATATCTCACCCAGTGGGTGATACATATTGATACTTTACAAATGTATTCATAGAGTACATTACATACCAGCCAGCATGGTAGAATTTGGCATGGCTTCAGATTCAATGTGTAGGTGCTGTGCTACACTTAATGCAGGCTTTATGCGTTTTGCCCGGGATTGCCTTTCAGTCTACACTTATTGGTTACAAATATTTGAAGTAATCTCTACAATGATGGAGAATAGACTGGAAAAACCGCCATTTCTGGCACTGAAAACATCCCAAATACACTGCAATGGCCATGTTGTGGGAAAATGAGGAGTTGCTCTGAGCTGAGGAGTGGAAGACCGCCCAATTTGAAGGACTGGCTCAAAGATTTATCCATGTATAATCTACAGACTAAGGTATATGTGTCCATTTTGTCAAGTGTGTCACATCCTAGAGATATTTGAGGTCCTTCATGTATGTACCAGTCCAAAGGACAACCATGACTAGGAGATATTGAAATGCTTTGCAAATTCTATTTCAAATTCAAATGTATTTTGCTGAGCACAACTAGAAACTATGGGGCATATTCTCAAGGACTTATCGCCAATTTATCGGCACATTTGCGCCGCAAAAGTGGCGATAGACTTTTCGCCCTATTCACAAGCTGGTGCAAATTGCCCATATCGCCAGTTTACCAGCGATAGCTGCCACAAAAAACATCGCCACGGATGAGAGAGACAACTAAAGCTAATGATATGCAGAGTAGGCGTTCCCGTGCAAAAACACACGAAAACACCACTTCGCGATATTCTCAACGACCAGCCAGATCTGCGATGCGACCCAAAAACAGCCGATAAGTCGCGTTAGCACCAGAGAATTAACACCTGCCGTCTGCTGGTGCTAAGCAGGACGACTACCTGCAGTATGAAAGGGAGCCCAGCCCAGAGCCACATCTGAAGACCCACAGATGCCATGGAGACAATGAACATGCAGCCTGGAGACCCAAGAGGGCCACAACACACACCGCCACCACCCCCAGGTCCACCCCCCCCCTTCGGATCCCACAGCCCCCCCGGACTACCACCGAGGCAGCGTAGGACAAGACAGCGGACCGTCCGTAAACGGCATTGGCCCTCAGCCACACAATTGCAGAATGTGGGGAGAGGTGGGAACCAAGTATGTGTGAAGGAGGCAACTCACCCATGAAGAAGAATGTACACAATGCCAAGTGTGGCGGTGATGTGCTGGACAGACCACAGAATGCAGAGCACAGACATGTCCATGTGGACATATACTGCTGGTATGTGTAGTTTTGTGGACAGTGGACGCAACCATGCCACCCCAGGCAGTGGGGAAGACCCTGGACATGTAGCTGGGCCGTCCCCCCCCGTAAGCGTAAGCGCAGTGGGCTGGGCCGGCGTACGCCACTCCAGCGTAGGAGTGCTGATAAAAAGGCCGGGCCCTGGGCGTGGTTCTCTTCCGTGATGGGCAACGCGTCTGCCAGGGCGGCGTACCTCACCCTGCCATGAGTCCGCCGCTGTGACCTCCAGACTCTGTGACACAGGACCCCAGCGCATCCAGCGGCACAGCAACACGGAGTCACATGTGTGCCGGACACTGCCTTAGTCCTACACTGCGGTCAGCAGGTCCCACAATTCAAATTGTGCCACATTTCTGTTAATGGAGGAAACCACCAGTCATCAGACATTGCCCCCAGTGCGGCCCGCCCGGATGACGCATCATCGTCGGCTGCACACCCGCTGAGCGCTCCAGGTGCCACTAACTCAGTGCACCACAAGTCATCGCCACGTGGATGTGGGCCCTCGCTGACCGCTTCCTCCAGCCTACACTGCGGTCAGCAGGTCCCCCAAGTCAAACGGCGCATCATCGTAGGCTGTGCACCTGCTGAGCGCTCCAGGTGCCACTGACCCTGTGCAACACAAGCCGACGACACGTGGCAATATTGAGGCAGAATTCAGTAGGCGAAAAACATTGCACCCAGTGCGGCCCGCACGGACGGCGCATCGTCATTGGCTGTGCACCTGCTGAATGCTCCAGGTGCCACTGACCCTGTGCAACACAAGCCGACGACACGTGGGAATATTGAGGCAGAATTCAGTAGGCGAAGAACATTGCCCCCAGTGCGGCCCGCACGGACGGCGCATCGTCGTTGGCTGTGCACCTGCTGAGCGCTCCAGGTGCCACTGACCCTGTGCAACACAAGCCGACGACACGTGGATGTGGGCCCTTGCTGACCACTGCCTCCGGCCTACACTGCGGTCAGCAGTTCTCGCTAATCAAAATGAGTCTTGATTAATTTATGGCAGAGTCCAGTAGGCCACAGACATTGCTACCAGGGCGGGCCGCCCGGACGACGCATCAGCACAGGCCACGCACTCGCCGAGCGCTCCAGGTGCCACTAACTCAGTGCACCACAAGTCATCATCACGTGGCTGTGTGCCCTTTCTGACCGCTGCCTCCGGCCTACACTGTGGTCAGCAGGGCTCGCAAACCAAATCCAATCCTGACATGCAAGGACACGCCATCATCGCTGGCTGCACACCCGCCACCACCGCCAGGACCACCTCCAACCAACAACTGCCAGAGTAGGAGTGTCACAGCCAGCCCATCTAAGTTGCTCACACCTGTCTTGGATGCCATCATCAGCTTGATCCCCTGCTCAGCTCTTCAGGTGCCACTAACTCAGTGCACCACAACACATGGACCCTTCATGATTGAGTTTTGTGCTGTGGACAGCGGACGCAACAATGTCACCTCAGGCAGTGGGGAAGACCTGGGAAGATGAAGATGAGGCAGGTGTACCACACCCCACTGCAGCTGCAGCAGGAATATCCCTAAGGGACCAAATCATTAACAATTCCTTCACATGAGCACGCTCAGCTCTGTTGCCCCTACCTCAGTGCACTGCAAGTCATGGACACTTTATGATTGAATCTGTGTGTGTGATCCGATGATCACTGTTCTAGTTGTTGCCAGCACCAACCACTCCCTGAGGGCTGGCTTACACCCACCCCACACCCATCCAGCACAGGCATCACTGGACATGTGACCCTGGTAGTAAAAGGTGGCACGTGCCAGTAGTCAGTTCAACTATCTATCTAAGTGTGTTCGTGTGGTCATTATGTATGCATGATGGGCCAGGGCCCTACCACATTACATTCTGCTGTGGACAGCGGACGCAACCATGTCACCTCAGGCAGTGGGTACGACCTTGGACACGTAGCTTTGTCTTCCCCCCCTGTAAGCATAAGCGGAGTGGGCTGGGCTGGCATACGCCAAGCCAGCGTAGGGGTGTGAAGGATTTGCCCGGGGCTCTGGGCGTGGTTCAGTTCTGGCCTGGACAAGGAAGTAACTAATGCGTGTGCCTCTGTTGTAGTGTCGGCGCCACCCAGTCCGCAATCGACAATGTTGCAATGTAGCATGCACCCAGAGGGAACGGGGAAATGAAGGAGCGCAAGACCGCTCGGGGTCTTGGCTCATACATGCCAAGTGTTGTGTGTATCTGTATTGCCACAGCATGAGCCAAATGCCTAGCCTTAACCGCAGCACGAGTTCAGCCAGGCATGAACTCTACGTCTGTGTATGCCCTATCCTTCCCACAGGCCTACACTCACGTGGCCGCCCACCTCCAACGGCCAACATCACAGCGTCGTTGTCAGGCTTGTGGACATGCGCAGACAGGCATGACAATGGTGTGCCGTAGGAGTGCCAGTGATGCAACCGCGCAGCGCACACAAGTAATTAGGCTCGGGGCGGGAGGAGCAGCTGTGAGGCAACGTTACACACAGTGATGCCGCTCATTTGCCACATGCAAGACATGTCCAACATGAATCCCAAAGTCGCACACATCCCACCCCACCCCCAACAAGCCACTTCACAGTACCTGAATGCAAGCAGATGAGAAACTAACATTAGGGATGAATGCTCCTTTGTCTGTGCTATCAGGCGGAAGCACATCTGCACCTCCGACCTCGGAATTACATGTGCACGGCACTCCCTGACAGATACTATAGCAGCTGATGACGACTCCCACACTACGCACAGCCCAACGAGAGACCAACGTATACACATCCCACACACAGAAGTCCTTGCTCGAAGTTATCTTGCATGGAATGGCCTTCACACTTACTCCCACATTAACCCAGGCCTACAACCGTTGCACACTAAAACAACTCATTGATCCGAGCAGTGGCATTTCATCCACAGAACTGGCGCAGGCCAGAACAGTGCCGCTTCAACCAGAGCCACTAACGCAATGGCAGACCATCACGGACACTTGCACAACCCCTGTCAGGTGGAACTGTACCGTGCACGTATGCTGCATTTACTGAGGGCACTGCCATTGGTAGTGCTGCGGATCAGTTACCGGCTGAGCTTCCGCCTTGCCAACGTCACCTGCGTGCAGCCTATGTTGCATTGTCGCTTGTGCATATTCGAGTGGCCCATGGATGTCTGCCTATCCAACAGGACGGTAGCCGACCTGGATTTCGACATGTGTGTGCGCCCCCTATTGGCCCACGATCATGAGTGTCACCGTGACACCTGTCTATGGGATGCCTGGATACTTGGCATACATGCTGGCAGCTGGACCTGGGAGATTGCAGAACTTCTCGTGTGCAGTGAGCAAATTGAGCCGCTCCCCTATTGGGCTGTAGTGCTAATTGGTGAAAGGGGGTGGACGCAGCACATCTGTCTGGACCTGCTAATGGTTAGCCTCGCCGTCCTGTTCGATGAAGTCGACGATGACCTCATGATGGAAATGATTGCCTACGAGGCTGCACTAGCTTTCATGGACGTGTAACTACGTACCTGCAGACACAACAGTTTGGAACACATTGCACATGTCCCGACAACTTGTTGGAACTTGGGGTTCTGGTCACATCTCCCACGGCAACAGTGGACATGTCTGCATTCGCCTGGACTCCGAATACATGAGCGGACAACAATGCGGGTTAACACACACCTGTGAAAGGTGAGGCACTCCCCCGGAGTGGACAGCAGCGCTTGGCAACGTTCCACGTTCTGACATACTGCTGCATTGGTCTGCATGTTGTGGCACTTATCTTGGCCGTACTGACACGCATATGCTAATTAAGTCTACGCACCTTCACTTGTATTCAACTGTGATGAGTGTTGATTTGCATGACAATGTGTGTCTCACTGCCTATCTGGGTCACGGCCATACATGCATTACTGCACCATCAGGGATGTGGCGTTGTACTAGTACATTATCATCTCACAGTATCCTGTTGTGCCACATGCGAATGGCCATTTTCCGCACATGAGCGGAAGCAGTTGTGTCCTCTGTTCTATTGTGCTGGTGTTGCTGTTTGTTCAACATTGTTGTAAATGTTGAGGTGCTCTGGATCTTATGTGTGTGTGCTGCATTGTAGGTGAGTTGCCCCTTCAGCTCTGATTTTGCTGGCCCTTATCCCTTTCAGGCGGTGTGGCTTTCACTTCTGTGCTTATGCAGTGCTGTGATGTTGCAGACTTGGGTGAATTGGGCTCTTGGTTGGTGTTGTGACTCTTGGGCATGGTTTGTCCACAGATGTGCTCTACTTAATTGTGCACGTGTGCCATTGTGCCCATATCCCCCCGTCCCCCCAGTCCCTGGTGGTAACTCACCCTGTTGCTGTTGTGTCGTGTCATGTTGAGCAGTGTCCGGTCCCCCAACTCCTGCCACCGTCTACACACTGATGACTGTGGTCACCATTTCCTCCATCTCATCCAGCTCCTCCTGTGGTGCTGGTCTCCCACCTCAAGTCTGCATTGCTGCCTTCTGGGTGTCTGCGAGTTTCTGCTTGGTCTTGCGCTTCACATCATTCCAGCGCCTCTTGAGCTGCGTCCATTGTCCTCCTCAGCGCTCTGACTGCATTCGCCTTGTCCAGGATGGACTGCCATGTTGTATTTTTGTT
This sequence comes from Calotriton arnoldi, assembly GCA_963921515.1. Lineage (NCBI taxonomy): Eukaryota > Metazoa > Chordata > Amphibia > Caudata > Salamandridae > Calotriton > Calotriton arnoldi. The sequence goes on from CAWUFW010012828.1 coordinate 117,983, forward strand.
GCCAATGACACAGTGGAGGTGACGTACAGTTGTTGATGGTGTTCTATCACCTCCGTGATCAGGATCCTGTTTTCCTGCGGACTGAACCGCATCTTCCTCTTCTTCTTCTCCTTGCCCTTCCATGACCCCGAGGTCCCAGGCTGGTCCTCCATGGGGCTTGTGGGGTTCTGGTTGTCCTCTGTGCTTGCTCCGGCTACCTCCATGGTGCTTCGCAGTTGTTTGTGTTTTGTTTGTGTTTTGTGTTGCCGCTTTTATTGTGCTTTTTGCAGGATGACTTGCGGGACTTGCAGGCCTGGCACTGCTTCTCGCTGGATTTTTTATCGCGGTTGCGCCCATCGCAACTTTTTTCGCGTTCGTGTTTGGATTTTCATCGCCGTCCCGGTAGTGTTATCGCAGACATTTGAGGCGTTATCGGGGTACTATCGCATGTTACCGCCGTGTTGTGAATGCCACGTTAACACGGGGTTATTTTCCCGCGATAGACGGCGATATGGAAACTTGCGTTAACCTATTTTGGCGATGTTTATCGCACGTTCTTGAGAATATCCCCCAATGAGTCACAAACTGCATTTTGTATTATGTAAAATGGTACTATAGTAGTACTACTTACTTACTACAAAATACAATTCACAAACCTACGGGTATTAGTCTCCATCAACACCCCTCCTATATTTTTGATAGGAAGATCCTAAAAAATATAGGGTTATTACTTAGTAGTAAATATGGGAGGGTCCAGGGAGAGTGGCCGGTAAAAGGGGGATACTTACTACTAAATAGGAGGTGTTTAGGAAGGAGTAGAAGGGGGTTGAGGTAAGACTGAGCAGCGGTATGGGGTGGAACAGACAACCGCTCACAAAAGAGTAACGGGCTGAATATGAGTTTGGCGGTCCATCGGACCGCCGAACCTGTGGTGGCGGTCCACCCACCGTATTACGATTACAGCAGTGGAACAACCTCAGGCCTGCCGCAACTGCCGGGGATCATGGATACCGCGTCATTGGCATGGCGGTGAGAGGCCCTAATATGCTGGTGGCGTTGCGGAGGCATCGCTGAACATAATAGGAGTTTCCTCACTGCCACAGTGAGGCCCCCATTAAAACTTTCAGGGTGGTGAGGAAACAAAGGGGGCCCTACAGGGCTATGGGGTACCATGTGTGAATTCATCCCCTTTGCTGCATGGCATTGACTGCGCAGTCCATGCCGTGCAAGAATCGCATCTGGCTCTCCCATTGCACTGCTTTTTTAATGGGCACCACTGTGGGACCACCAAGGCACCGCCCGCCAGACATGAGAAAACTCGTAATCTAGCGGTCGGTGTCTGTACGGTATGGGAGCAGGACGCTGGCATGGCGACCTGCTCCCACACCGCCAAAGTCATAATTTGGCCCTAGGGGCCCGATTACAAGTTTGGCGGTGTGGGAATGGGCCGCCACGCCACTGCTCCACTTACACACCACCAGCCGCAGTGGCACCACCAGCATATTATGAACCCCTGACCACAGCGTTACCTGGTGGATGCATTGGTCCATTGGCGGTCCAACCGCCTAAGTTGTAATAAGGCGGTCGGACTGCCGGTGTGGCGGAGGCGGGACCGCCACCACTGTGCCACCGTGAGTTTAGCGCTCCATGGACCGCCAAACTCATGATCACGCCCTAAGTCCATTGCTATTTACAAACTGCACTTCTAAAGATACTGCAGCCAAAAAGACCCCAAAACCATAGTAAATGCATTCGCACTCAGACCTGGAGATAGTAAATGGACAACCACTAGCACTAGTACAACACACTCCCATAAAAAAAAAAGGAGACAGGGACTTAAAATAGAATCCCTTTCATAGCAAATAATGTTAAAATAAATGAATGGATATGGACTTTTTAAAACTAAACATACATTTAAATGAATGTTTTGAATATTATATATAAATAAAAAGAAAATATTCCTTTATCATAAAACCTTTTTAAAATTAAAAAATACAAGTAACAATGTTTTATAAAAATAAATCAATCAATTGTATTTAATTTTAATGTTTTGTCATTTTTAATATATGTGTAAAAATAAGAATTTTACTTTAGGTGGAAGTTTTTAATACACCTTAAAAATGAAAATGTAATTTAATTTAATGCATTTAAATTAATTAAATATTTAATTCAAAATTAAATTGATATTGTTGTTTTATTTTGTTCTGCAATTTCAATTGTTCTACCTTGGATATACATTAATCAATTAAATAAATAATATAAATAGATAAATATGATTTGCATAAATATTTCATATAAAACATATTTACAATTTTTTCAAAGTTTATTGAACTTTTAATATTTTCCATATACTTTACCATAGGGAGTGGAAAACTCTGCTTACATGTGAACAGTTGCTGGTAGTAATTTTACACCATTTACTTTATTTTGAATTCATTATTTAATTAATGTAAACTTAAAGGGAAAAGTCTGTATTGACTTGTATTTATATATATTTACTTACAATGGATTACATTTACAAAAAGTTATGCACAGAATTATTTTAAATTAATGTAATTATTAAGAAATTATGGGCCCGATTTCGGGCGGAAAGCCATCTGACAGCTTGTCGAATGCTTTCCGCCCGACATCGATGGTTTCCCTCTGGAGCCCGCCGGAGCGTCAGAATGACATTGCAATGGCCATGGCAGCGCAGCGGTCCTATGGCGGTCCGACCGGCAAACTCATAATACTGAGGTCGGACCGCCGATGCCCGCACCTTCACCATGGCTACGGCAGTCCATCAGACCACCGTAGTCATCATCAGGCCCTTAAACACCACCCAAATGTTTAGGGGAAGATACAAAGCTCCACCGACAACAGCCATTGTTAAACAATGCAAAATGTTAAAAAAGCAACACCAGAAAGAGATTTCTTAGGGATATCATTTTCCTAAACACTTACCACACCATTTTAAATTAAATACATAGTACCAGAAATAGTTGTTTTCAAAACCATTCAGAGGGGTGAACAAAGTATACTCAGAATATTGAAACAAAGAATGGTGGTGCTTGGGAGAAGCTAAAAACCTTGGTAGGTGTACACTATTACTCACTAGAGGAACGGGAGCTTTAAAAAGTTGTGCACTCTAGTTTTAGTAGTTTGAGTCTAAGTGAAGGTGACTAAATACTAGAAAGTGTCTTCAGACTCGTTCAAACTGTCACTAAACAGAAAAAGACTAAAAACACGCCACAGGTAAGTAGGTCCCACTCAGTGTTCCTTCACTCCTTCTGTAAGGAGAAAAGAGCAAGCTTTCAGGTGTTTACTGAAGTGTCTGTATCCACTTGGGTTTCCACACCTAACTGGTAATGCATGACTTGTATGTGGTTTTAATATCATGCAAGTGCCAAAGGAAGCAGATAGAGTATCTACTGGTCCCATTCGTAACATGGGCTGGTGGCAGGTCCAATGATGGTAACCAAGATCCATTCCTATAGGCTCTCCTATTTGAATAAAATGGGCTTTTTCTCCCAGGAATTAAAAGTCACCTTTCAGGAAACGCACCACTTATTTCCACCTTTACAGCTGAATCTTCAATTCTGTAAAATCTCTGGGGATTACACTTGACAAAAAATTTACCATGAAAGGCTGCATTAATGCCTCAGCTAAAAGTACCTAATGCCTCAGCTAAAAGGGCCTTCTACGCATTACAACACCTGATAAAAATCAAACCCTTCATCCCCAGTGAATCTCTAGTCCTCTCAAACTGGACTTCGGTAATGTGATGATGACGGGCACCCCAAAAACACACTTCGCTCACTTCAAAGTCACACTCCATGCTGCGGCCAGAGTTCTATCGGGGGAAAGTTGCTTCGACCACATCACTCCCACTCTTATGAAACTCCGCTGGCCACCAATCGAGGCAAGGTGTATATTCAAAACTGCTTGCATAACCCACAAAGCTCTCTACTTGAAAAAAACTGTTTACCTCGCAAGCAAACTATTAAAAGCCGGACAAAAGAGCCCCATTCGAAGCTCTAAAAATTTGCTCCCGAGTCTGCCAAAATTCAAGAAAGAAAAATTGTGCACTAGCTCCTTCTCCAGGAATGCTCCCAGAATTTGGAACCCGTTACCTCAGGACCTACGTGACAATCTTATTCCCTCATTTCAAGAAGAAACTTTATTTTTTCTACTCAATAAATACCTAAACCCTCCCCACAAAAAAATCTGATTGGCCTAGTGCGTTCTCCCCACACCCTCCTTCTAAGCTGAAGTACACCTGCCTCGGAAAAACAGTGACTCCACCACCGCAACTCCCACCATATCTACCTCAAAAGTATATTGTTTGCATAGCCTACTGTTTGTAAGTATACCTCCTTGTATATGATCACTATGCATCCCTATGAACTCTCATTGTCACTTGAGTAATTGCTGCTAAACAGTACACATACCACATTGTCTACCATACACCTTTTTTATATTGTTCCTAGTTACTGTTACTTGCTTTTCATATGATCTCACGTATTTGCTGCTACTATACATATATCCTGCTATCTATCGTGTACTCCTTGTCATGATATTACTAGGTACTATTGTTTGGACTGATCTTGCTCTTGTAACTGCTGCTGTGCATGCACATAGGTACCTGCATGGCATGGACATTCGAGTCCTTGCCGTGCAGGAACCTGTTGTACGGTCCCATTGTGGTGCCTTTTTCAAAGGCAAGGCTGCCTTTGAAAGAGGCACCTCCCCACGACTGCCACGCTGCCCCCCTGACTACTTAAAAGGCGACCTTCAGCGGGGCGGTGGCGCGGCAGTTTGCACTGTCGTGCCACTGCTTCTCCAAATGTTGTAATCAGGCCCTTAGTGAAAGTTCAGGTTTTACTCTTCAACTGTTTTTTTGCAAATAAAGCAAGCACTGGCAAAGCCAATAGGCACTGCCTTTTAAAGGTAATTGCAGAGTAATTGGGTTTGCCAGTACATGGATGCATCTACACAAAATTTCAAAATGGTTGCAGATGTTTCATGATGTTAAACACTCCATGGCTCCAGGCCACAGGAACTCATACTGGGGAGCAATCAACCTCACCTGGGAGGCAGTTGGGCATGGGAGTCAAAGGTATGGGTGGAGTTGGTGGCCACTGTGTCAGCATTGTAGCTGTTGTGCTGCGGCCCTGCACTCTTTTCCTGGAATCACGCTCCAAACTCGAATATATGATGTTACTTAGCATACCGTTACTCCGCAGGTATTTACTGCGAAGTTTTTACTTCGCAAATACCATTACTACGAATGATTTTAGTGCGCATGCTTTTACTTCGCAAATATATACAAATACATTAAAAATGCTTTTACTTCGCAGTTAATTATTACACATACCGTTACAACGCGTTATTGGTACCCTAAAACATCAAATGAATCGTAATAGTAACCTATCCACTGGCACCGGATGCCAGGGAAATAGGGGTTTTGGGTGGGGAAGTATTTTAAAAATACTTCTTCAAAATTAAGACTCGGGTATTATTTTAATTACCTGAGTACTTTTTTTAATACTCATTTTTACAATTCTTATATTTTTTTTACATATGTCCGACATCCAATAATCCGACGATATTACTCTCGTCTTGTTTTTCACTTGAGCAGCGCGCGCCCCCATCGTCGTGGTCACCTCCCCCCTCAAATAACCCTCATTATTTTATCGATCCTAATGAGTGCCAGGCCTCTTGATTAATGTATGCAGATTAGCACCGCCCGAGGCAGGTGGGCACTGTATATCTGTGACTAAAACCGCACGTGATGACAGCAATATTAATCACTTTCGTGGAGAGGGGGGACAATACCCATATGGACCATACCATTCTAATGGGGGCGTCAAATACACACGACGCTCCTTTGGAAACGGAGATCTCCGACTCCCACCCACCCCACACCCCCACACCCCACCTACTTATCAGTACTAGGAGGGCACAGGAGCGTACCCACAAAGAACAGACGGTACCAGACTTTATCACTTCGCCCCCTTCTCTTACTTGGGACGCGGATGGTAGATCCCTATTTTTGAAGCGGGGAGACATATTTAGAAGGGCGAGAGTGGGTGTGCGGGCGATGGCTGTCAGCTATCCGCAGAAATTGAATATATGTATATTTTCACTGTTGACGAAGTTTGTGTGTCACAGCCCGTAATACAAGCAAGGGCCTCCCCCCTATATAAATATATTCGCTAGGACAAGGGAGAAGGAGAGAAACTGGCAGAGGGAAACACTGACACTGGCGATGTAGGTGATACACAAGGTCCTTTTGTCAAAGTGACAAGGGTTTATCGAAAGACATAACACCCTATACAAACAAACAACAGACACAACGGGATAGCCAACACCCACCAGACGATATCCTGCTTAAGAGAATATATGATGTATTTTTTTTAAGTACCCTGTGTTGTTCATCAGAGTGGTATTTTTTGGGAGAACCGTTTTTGTTAAATATTTTTTGTTGTTCATCCGTGCGGCACAGTATTTTCTAAATTAATTCTCGGGTATTTTTTTTAGAACATCCCGTTTTGCACTAAATATTTTGTGCTTAAATTGGCACAGTAACTCCATTATGCGTAGTAAGTGCATGCTAAGTAATGGAACATGCGTAGTAAACGCATGCTAAGTAAATGCATGCTAAGTAATGGCATCTGCGAACTAAAATATGCGTAGTAATGGTAATACAAAGTAATGACCGCTTAGTAAAGGTAGAATACCTACAAACTCTCGCAGGAAGGAGAATGGAGGTTGAGGCTCTCTGGAAGTTTGACATGGTGCTGTGCTTGGGTGGGGGCAAAGTTATTTGTTGGCCATATTATCCATCCCTATACATATTTATATATCTTACAGAGTGCCGGTAGCCACTCTGTAGTTATAGTTAGGGTTACCAGAAATAGGAATTCCTCTGATTTTTGTCCTTAATAACTTTGCACCCATGTGACGAATCTATGGAACACTTTGCAGACCTATTGCACCTGTTACATTGGTGAAGGATTGAAAGTCTGGCGGTGTTTGGTCAAGCAGGTGCAATGAATAAAGGTGGTTCCCAAAACACACTTACACTCCAAAACAGTTTACATAGACATTTGTATTTCACGTAGCGGCAAACTGAACAGATTGTGGTAAAGTGTCACAGCAATCTACATTTTAGTATGTAGATGATTCTTTTTGCTATTACAAGTGATGTTATGAAGTTATAAGGGTCAATATCTTAGTGATATCTGTGTAGCACAATACTACTAAAATTAGTAAGGAAGTCAAACAATGAACTAGACTGGGTATGTAAAGTTAAGATTTACTACTTAAACAACTGAAATATGGTAGATTTAAGAAAGAATGCTAGATTTACGTAACCACTCGGTTAAAATGGGAATGCTGAGAAGACCACCTTGATCAAAACCATCAAAAGCATCACATCACACGAAGTACAGATTGTCAAAGCAAATTACAACAAGGCCCAAAAAAAGGCAAAAATAACCTGCCATACACAAGTATGGGTCTATTTTGGAAGCCGTTTGAACAGGAAATCAGACAATCTTTTGGCGTAAAATTGGCCATCGTGACAAATCTATAAGGATGAGATCATAGTCTAATATTCTACCACAGGACTGGTTAGCACACTTTCAGGCTCTTTACAGTAAGGGAAATTATATCAACACAGGCCATAGAATACCAGATACTGACCCAAAAATATTTTGCAAGCAAATTTTGGCCAAATTGTTGTCCTGGGTGGAGGACAGCAAGATAGTATCCCAATTTCAGGCCGGATTTTGTTGCAAAACAAGTACAATAGATCAAGTCTTTAGATTCCAGCTACTAAGATGGAAAATGGTGGACATAAACTGGGGCATCCTTTACGTACAATTTGTTGGCCGGAAGGCCGCTTTTGATATGGTCTCTAAAGGAAGACTCTGGCGTATCCTAAGAGACGCTGGGCTACCACCATCCTTACTGGACATCATAGTTTGCCTCCACACAGATAACTACGCACAAACTAGATGGGGTGCTAATGGGGAAATAACTGACCGATTATTGGTCAACAAAGGTGTCAGGCAAGGCTGTGTTCTTGCCCCCACCTTATTTCTGCTGAGTGGAATCCATGTTAAGCTTTGCCAAGAACACCTCTTTTCATCCTATATCCCGCTTAATGGAAATTAGAGCCCAAGCTGTGGTCGCTGCTGTACACGGCTCTGAACTGTGGGAGCATAGCAATGTAGAGCCTTTGGGGGTTGCTGAGAACAAATTCCTGAGAACCGCAATAAAACTCCCACAAAGTACTCCATTTATTTCTTCACAATGGATCTGGCCATACAACCAATAACTGCCAAACTCAGGCTTAAGCCTATCCTATATTAGCTGTGGATTTGGCTAATTGGTGAGGTAGAACCCTACGGAACTGGACTGAAAGACATCCTGAATAACCAGGGTTCAGTTTCACTCCCCTGGCTGAAATATGTTAGACAGACCCTTTTTAACCTGGGCTTGCCAGATCTGTGGAAATATCTCTTATCCATCACCAACTCTTCCATCAAACTGGTGAAACTGACCTTTTGGGAAAATGAAAAGGAAAAATAATCAGATTATCGCACCACGTAGATTGACTGATCGGCTCTTATAAATTAAGATTACACCATCATTTGAGAATTTCCTTGATGAACTAGAACCTCAGTTTACTAGGCTGGGGACTTTACCACTGCCAGCCCACACCAGCAAATGGAGGCGACACTCAGAGGTATGTTCCCTCTGTCCTGTGTGTAGGGAGGCAAACAAGTCTGAGGTACATCTTCTTTCCCTTACACTACACAACGCAAGAATTGGATTGTGCTGCTCTGCAGATTCCTGAGAGTTTGTCAGCACAAGTTAGCCCTAAGAATTTGTAGGTCTTACTCCATATTGTGTATATTCTTTTCTATTGTGAAATACCTTGGAGCTATATGGCCCATTAGAATTAAGATTTTGAAGCAGCTGGCACTTTATTCTGATTCAGCCTAGTAACACTACAGGCTGTTAGATTGCCTATGGGATCACTGATATGTACATAATTGTTTATTGCACTTTATTCCCCAGGCATTTCCTATAATGTTTTTATTGCTATGGTCTTTTTTCTGATGCTAGTGATTTTAATTTACCAGAATACAGTTGCACTAAATTGTCTAGTCCTGATCATTTTTACATTATTCTTATACTGTATTTTATGCTTGAGTTTACTGTTTATATCTCATAATTGTGTTTTAGACCTGTTTTTGGCTACAATCCTTGTGACCATGTTGCTTTCTGGTAAACTGAATGAACCATGTAATGTTTTATCAATATCCTGCTTTTATAGTCCTTGACCAAAATAATGTATTTTAAATACTGAATACTGAAAGACCCATTTATGGTTACATGCTAATGGAAACCTATAAGCAAATGCATAATAAATAGAATATATCTTAATCTACATGAGTTATTCTTTGCATGCACTCAGCTCACACAAAAAAACTGCAGAACAAGCCAATCTAAAATCATCTTCCTTATGTACCCCTGCGCAACAAAATGAAAATGTGACCTAACAGTGAGTTACACAAACTACTATTTGGAGGACATGATTATTGGCCACTAAGGAAAAAAATAATAATCTCGATTTTTATAGCAACGATATTTTTTTCTTTCATTCCCTTTGGGCTTCATATATAGCACAATCCTACTAAAAGTAGCAAGGAAGCCCAAAAATACTTTACATATATAAAATTTAAGAATTACTACATGAATACCTAAGACACATTTATGGTCACATGATTATGTAAACCAATGAAAAAATGCATAAGAAATAAAATAGAGAAAAATAAAATCACATTAAATCTGATTGCCACTCTTTAGTTATAGGTGGTATTTCCAGAGATAGAAATTCCCCGGATTTTAGCTCTGTAATAACTTTGCACTCATTTGACGAAGCACCTAAAACTTTCCAGACCTACAGCATTTTCTGCATTTTGAGATGATGCAAATTTTTGTACTGAGTTGTTGAGGGGTGCAAATATAAAAGGGGGCCCAAAAATGCGTTTTTCCACCAATGCATTTTCCATAGACTATTGTATTTGACATTGCTTGAAAATGGCTGAACGGATTTATATGAAATGTGGCAGGATTATACATTATGGTGCACAAATGATACTTTTTGAGTACTGCAGTTAAGTAGGGTAAGTATTTTTTAAGATATAAGGCATTTAAACTTAGCTATATCTGTACGCCCACAGACACAACATACAAGGGATGTCACTCAGATAAGACAAATGCACTAAATATCAGAAATGTGAGAGGAATGCTTCTCAAAAACTAGGGATAACATATTTGAGCAGCATTCTATTACTTTTTTAAGCTCATCTAATTATTATAAAAGATAATAATTCAATTATTTATTAATAAGCGAGTCACATAAATAAGTCACTTAAACCATGCATTTAAAGGTACAAAAGTCTTGAACTGTTTGGCCGGTTTCACTCTGCATGACGTAACAAGCAACGCCAAATGAATTACAATTGGAAATCTCGTTTACACTGTAGATAGATGAAAACACTTGCTGGGTATTTTGTAAATGCAAAAAAGTAAAATGATCAATGTAAATAATTCTATATTCAAATTTAAATCAGTGTCCAGAAACAGCTTGTCAGAATACTTGCTGCAAAATTGTTAACATTCTCGTCAAAGTGTTGGTTTCTTTCAGTTCCGAGATGAACCTTACCTGCTTAAGATCATCGTATGTAAGCAAAAGGAAATTTTTTTGGCCACACATTTTCATCCATCCATTGACGTGATCAAACCAGGAACCATAAGGAACTAATTGAAAAAACAAAAACACAAGAAAGTGGTGCTGATGTTTATATGTAACATGAAATATTGTAGACTGAAGAGAAACATTTATCCCTTTACATGCGTCGAACGGCCAGGAGCCATCCAATGCTACAGTGCTCCAGGCCGTCCGCGCACATGGCACAAGAAATCCCTCTGGTGCGGGCACCAGAGGGATTTCCTTTCAATCAAAACAGCCTCGGGAGCTGGGGAAGAGAATCCCCAGCTCCAGAGGCTGTTCTGATTCTTTCACTGAAATGACGATAAGCACACATGTCGCGCTGACGTCATTTCAGTGAAACCGAAACTGGAATGAGCCGATCGGCTAATTTCAGTTTCACTGCATCTGTGCTTAGGGGGCTATCTCAGCCGAGAGCCCAGAGGCAGATGGGAAAGGTATCGCTTGAAAGGGGAGAAGCACCCCTAGTGGATGCCTGCTTGGAGATCGCCGCAGGAGGGTGATACACAAGCAGAGATCCACCCACATTTTTGGGCCATATTCAGTCTTTCTGCCCCCCCTGGGGGTGCATATGGGGGCAATAGCCCCCGACCTGCCCCCCCGGGGGGACAGAAAGCACACTAGCCACCAGGGATTTTTTAATGTAAATATAGGGGTGGGGCTGCCCAAAATGGGCATGCCTATGCCCCCAACCTCCCCAAACAAACTGGACAGTCTTTTTACCCTCCCTGGGGGGCAGATAGGGGATGTTACCCCCCATCTGCCCCCCGGTGGCAGAAAACCCACTAGGCACCAGGGATTTACTTTTTTTATATAAATGAGGGGTGGAGGCTTCCCCTACCCAAACCTAGTTGCAAACAGTCTTTCTGCCCCCCCCCCCGGGAGGCAGATGGGAGTAACAGCCCCTGATCTGCCCCCAGGGTGGGCAGAAATCACACTAAGCACCAGGGATTTATTTATTTTCTGTATATAGGGGTGGGGCTACCTAAAATAGGCATGCCAATGCCCCTCCCCCCAAAACTCCACAGTCTTTATGCCCCCAGGAGGCCGATGGGGTCAATAGCCCCCGATCTGCCCCCCAGGGGGTAGAAAGCACATTAGGCACCAGAGATTTATTTATTTTATGTATATAGGGTTGGGGGCTGCCCAAAATAGGCATGCCAATGCCCCTACACCCCCCAAAAATTCCACAGTCTTTCTGCCCCCCCAGGAGGCAGATGGTTAGCCCCCGATCTGCCCCGCTGGGGGACAGAAAGCACACTAGGCACCATGGACTTATTTATTTTATGTATATAGGGGTGGGGGCTGCCCAAAATGGGCATGCCAATGCCCCCACCCCCCAAAAATATGGCCACAGTCTTTCTGCCTCCTTGGTAGGCAAATGGGGGCAATAGCCCCTGATCTGCCCCCCTAGGCAGAAAGCCCACTAGGCACAAGGGAGTATATTGTTTTTTTATACGTAGGGGTGGGGACTGCCCAAAATGGGCATGCCAATGCTCCCACCCCCCCAAATAAATTGCCACAGTCTTTCTGCCTCCCCAGGCAGCAAATGGGGTAAATAGCCTCTGGATCTGCCCCCCTAGGCAGAAAGCCCACTAGGCACAAGGGATTATGTTGTTTTTTATACGTAGGGGCTGCCCAAAATGGGCATGCCAATGCTCCCACCCCCCAAAGAAAATTGCCACAGTCTTTCTGCCTCCCCCGGGCAGCAAATGGAGGCAATAGCCTCTGATCTGCCCCCCCAGGGGGACAGAAAACCCACTAGGCACCAGGGATTATTTTTTTATACGTAGAGGTGGGGGCTGCCCAGAATGGGCATGCTAATGTCCCCACCCCCCCAAAAAGTCTTTCTGCCCCCCTGGGAGGCAGATCAGGGCAATAGTCCCTTATATGCCCCCATGGGGGGGCAGAAATCCCACTAGGCACCAGGGATATAATGATGGACATGTCAGGGAGAAGCCCCCATAGGCAAGGGTCGCTCCCCTTTTTTTTGGCACACATTTTGGCTGTTTCAGTGATATTTTTAATCAAATCTGCCCCCAAGTGAGGGCAGAAAACCACTAGAAACCAGGGAAAGTTTGTGTCTGTGTGAACTGGAGTTTGGCTGATGGTCAGCATGTACTGACCTTTGGCTGGCATTTTTGCTGGCGGTGTGTGTGGACTTGGCTAATGGTGTGTGTGGACTCACGCTTGATGACAGTATGTGTAGATTGGCGCTTGCCTGGTGGTGTGCGTGGAGTGGCACTTGGCTGGCAGTGAACGTGGACTGGCACTTGGCTGACAGTGTGCATGGCTGGTGCTTGGGTAGCGGTGTGCAGCGATAGTGCTTGGCTGACGTAGTGCTTGAGTGGCACTTGGCTGGCGGTGTGCATGGATAATGCTTGGCTGGCAGTGTGCATGGATGGCGCTTGGCTGGAGAAGTACGCGGATGGCGCTTGGCTGGCGGTGTGCGTGGATGGCGCTTGGCTGGCTGTGTGCGTGGATGGTGCTTTGCTGGTGGTGTGCGTGGATGTTGGTGTGCATGATCTGACTCTTGATTAGCAGTGTGGCTTGCATGGATACACCAGCGTTTTCTTACACAGAATCCCCTGCAAACCTCAAATGTACTTAAAAAACATTATTTGCCACACATTTCTGTGTGGGAAAGTTGTAGGATCATCGTGCAGGTGCAAATTGCCTACCACCCAGCATTCCCCTTGGTCTTCCGAGAACAATTATACCTCACTTGTGTTGGTGCCCAAAGTAGCATCAGCCTAAAAATGTATAAACAAATCGCACTTTTGGACCCGCTTTGGGCCCCCCTCAATCTCTACACATTTTTGGCCCTTCCATGTCACAGGCACTTGGCCCATCCACACAAGTAAGGTATCATTTTTATCGGGAGATTGAAGGGAACACTGAATGGTAGGAAATTTGTGCCGTGTTGTGATCGCATGACTTTCCCACACAGATATTCGAGGAAAATGTGACTTTTTAGCTAATTTTGAGGTTTGCAGCGGATTGTGGGAAGGAAAATGTTGGGGTCTAGTTTTCAGAAATGTCTGGGTTTTTTAGGTTCCCACAGATGTCTGCAAACCCAGGACCAAAAACACAGGTGCCCACCTATCTACCTCCAAACAACCTGGTTTTTCAAGGGGGTCACCAGTGTTTTTAGTCCCGGGCTCAGCGGCCATCTAGGGAAACCTGCCAAACCCAGACATTTCTGAATAATAGACACCCGGGGAGTCCAGGGAGGTGTGGATTGTGTTGATCTCCCAACATTTTCCTACCCAGAATCCCCTGCAAACCTCAAATTTAGGTTTAAAAAACAATTTTTCTCTCTTTTCTGTGTGGGAAAGTTGTGGGATTACCGGGCCACCACAAATTTACATCCACCCAGCGTTCCCCCAGGTCTCCCGATAAAAATGGTACTTCAATTGTGTGGGTAGGCCACGTGCCCACAACAGGAAATGGCCCAAAACTTACTGTGGAGACTTCAAAATGATTGATCGCAAAACTACCTGGTTTTGTAAGGGAGTCACCTGCGCTTTTGGTCCCAGGCTCAGCAGCCATCAAGGGAAACCTACCAAACCCAGACATTTCTGAAAACTTGACACCCAGAGAAGTCCAGAAAGGTGCAGCTTGCGTGGATCTCCCAACATTTTCCTACCTAGAATCCTCTCCAAACCTCAAATTTAGCTAAAACAAAATCTCATTTTCCTCACTTTTCTGTGTGGATTGACCGCCCCGGCACAACTTTCCTACCACCCAGCATTCCCCTCAGTCTCCAGAGTACGATACCTCACTTGTGTGGGAGGGCCAAGAGCCTGTGACTGAGAAGGGCCAAAAATGTAGAGATTGAGGGGATAGCACCGCGAGCTATAAGCTCTATATTTTTTTTTATACGTTTTAGGCTGGCTCTGCATTGAACACCCATACAAGTGAGGTAGCATTTTTATTGGAAAACCGAGGGGAACGCTGGGTGGTAGGAAATGTGTGCTGGCGTGGTGATCCCACACAGAAATGTGAGAAAAATTTGATTTATTTTAGCTAAATTAGAGGTTTGCAGGGGATTCTGGATAGGAAAACATTGGGAGATCAACACAAGCCACACCTCCCTGGACTCCCCTGGGTCTCTAGTTTTCAGAAATATTTGGGGTTGGCACGTTTCTTTAGATGCTCACCAAGCCCGGGACCAAAAACGCAGGTGTCTCCCTCGCAAAACCAAGTCTTTTTGTGATTGATAATTTTGAAGTTTCCACAGTACATTTTGGGGTGTTTCATGTCGTGGGCACAAGGCCTACCCACACAAGTGAGGTACCATTTTTATCAGGAGACTTCAGGAAATGCTGGGTGGGCAGAGGTTTGTGACTCCATGCAGATTCCAGAACTTTCCATCACAGAATTGTGAGAAAAATGTGTTTTTTGGGCCAAAGTTTGAGGTTTGCAAGAGATTCTTGGTACCAGAACCTGGTGAGAGCTACACAAGTCACCACATCTTGGATTTCCCTGGGTGTCGTGTTTTAAAAAAATGTACAAGATTGTAACGTTTCCCTACATGCCGGTTGAGCTAGGGTCCAAAATCCACTGCTAGGCACATTGCGAAAAAAGGGTCAGTTTTCACTGGAAAAGTGTGATGTGCCCACGTTGCGTTTTGGGCAGTTTCCTGTCACAGGCAATAGGCCTACCCACACAAGTGACGATATACGAGCAGTGGTTCTGCCATGAAAGAAACCGTTAGGTATAGTACTTTGTCCTCACAGTGGTAGGACCATCAATTTATGATCCAACAAAGCACAACAATGATTACACTGACAAAAAACTCCAACTAAATTGAAAAAGTGTTAATAGATATATTAAAGAAAATCAAATATCTTAAGAAATTGGTGATAAACAACAGGACTGATGCACAATGAATATAACTACAATAAACAGATTTTAACAATACTTGTGCCGAAAAAAAACGGAATGGACTAAGGTGATATTTCACATGTATCAACAGTACAAATTAAACATAACAAATATAACACATACAACATAAATTAATTGAAGAGCGTTGAATTAACAATGAAAAAAGCCCTAAAGAGACCTATGACTTATCATCTCCATTGTTTAGGTGTAATTGGGCAATAACGCTTGTATTGTGAACATCGACGTTTCGACCCCCTGAATACGTGTGTGTATTGGAAGACATCACCGTTGGGTCTTCATCAGGACTATAAATCAATTGTGTACAGCCTGTGTAAGAGAGAGGGAAGTTTGTTTAGACGACAGTGTGTGGAAGATTTCATAAGGGGTGAGTACACTGTACTCTTGCTCACCTTAGGAATAGAATTTTCTCTGGAAAATTGAGAAGCGGCAAGCCTCTTTATCAATCACTGTAGATGACCTGCACATAAAACTTGTGTAAATACATAGACAATCCATGTTCCTTGAGGAGTTGTACACACTGGATAAATCAAGGTTCTTACCTCAATATCCAGATACGTTAGACCCAAATGTCTGATCGTAAAAGAACCATTAAAAGGCATTCAAAGGTGTTGGTAGTGAAGTTATAGGGAACAATCTTCCTCCTACCATGAAAAATAAGGACAGGTTTAATGAGTTATCTATGTATATAGAGTGTTAATAAGTAGTTCATTGAAGGACTACAGTTCATACCTCACCGTCCAGAATTTTCGGTGGAGGTGTAAGAAGCCACTACGGCTTTCTGTAAACTTTGGAGAAATCAAAAGCGAAGAACAAGGAGTAACCCGTACTTCCTTGGATCTTATTGTAAGACACAGGGGGAAAAAAAGAACAATAATTGTTGAAATCTACCCGGTCAAGAGCCTGTTCAGAGATCCAAGACCTGTCGTGGATAAAAACTTACCTCCGGCGTCTCACGCTCGGAGTTCTCTGGCAAAGTGTCCTCCATTAGAGAAGGAGCATACACATTGAAATAGAGTTCACGGGACTGCGTCCGCATGCACGTCAGGCACATCAGGAATGCAAGGTCGTTGTCATGGCGCCCTCCTTGTTGTCGAGGCAGCTCTCCTTTCAAAACCGCCGGCATTGGCGTTAATAAAATGATATGTTGCCAATCTCTGAAGGCTAAAAATAAAAAATAAAATATCGATGACTATTTCTATGACTTTAGGTGAGCTGTCAAAACCGTGAAGCAATGTTCACGGCACCTCCCGAAAATCACAACAATCTCCGTCTAGTCATAGAAAGAGAAGACAATCTCATTTCAATACAAAATTGCCGACACTGGCATTATGAAAAAAGGGGGGGAAAGGAATCGCACGAATGTTAAAGGCTCGCACAAGAGTGTAGTATAATGAAGGTAGTCGAATCCAAGTAGTTTTCCATGAAGGTTTATTGAGTGGCAAGTTACATAGGAGAGAGCCCCACCAGGAGCAGCCTCCCTGCTGCTCAGCCCATGCACCAACTGACTTAGGCACTCCAACATTCCAAATACCAACATTCTCTCACGCAGTCATTCTGGCTGAGCAGCAGGATACCACATATCTCCCTCCTTTACAATGGAAAGGAAGGAACTATTAAAAGGCATCAGAAAAGAAGCAAGAAGAATGAGAAGAAAATACACTGAAACAAAGCATGGAAATAAAAGGTGGAAAGGTAGGAACAGGAAAAGAAAATACAACCGACTCATGCACCAAGAAAAGAAAATACAAACGACTCATGCACCAACTACCTTTCTCACACAAATACAACCCACACACTCCCTCACACAAACAACAAAACAACCCAGGTGCAAATAACATGCAAGCTGGCCAGGCAAACATGAGAAAATACAAGGGCATAAGCAACCAGGTGAAGGAGAGAACAAAACACAGAAGCAAGAGAACAGTGAAAGGGTAGAAGACAGCCGCAAATAGAACAAGCAAGAGGATAGTTGCCTTTAACTCAAGCAAGAGCATGGGGAAAAGTCCCCAGAAAGACAGCAAATCCTAGGTGTGGCAGAAAGTGCCACACAGTACATTGCAATATACAGGAATGCAGAACTAGGTGTGGCGGAAAGTACCACATGGCACAATGCAATAATGAACAAGGTATGGCGGAGAATACCACACGGTACATTGCAATATGTGCGAACAGCAGAAATAGGTGTGGTGGAAAATACCACACAGTACAATGCAATATGTACGAACATCAGAACCAGGCGTGGGGAAAAAACCACACAGTACAATACAGAACTAGGTGTGGTGGAAAATACCACACGGTACAATGCAATACAAGAAACGTAAAACTAGGTGTGGTGGAAAATACCACACAGTACAACGCAAGGTGTGGCGTAAAATACCACACAGTACAGTGCAATATGTAGGAATAGCAAACTAGGTGTGGTAGGAAATGCCACACAGTACAGTGCAAAATGCAGTAACTTCAGAAGTAGGTGTGGCGTAAAATACCACACGTTATAAATGCCCCAAACAAAAGCTGGGGTGGAAGGTGTGGCAACTAGCCACACTGCAGAACGAACAAGAACAGAGCATACGTGTTTTGTACTTCCGCAAAACAGGTAAAGAAAGGATCCTTAGCAAACAAATGAGAGCAAGTAAGAGCAACAGCAAGTAGACATGTGAATATACATTTCTAGAATAACAGCCCTTGCAGGGGTAACGGAATGGTCTAAAACACATTAAGGAGAATAGGAAAGCAAGTCAAACCAGGAATTAATTCTTGAAAACAAAGTAAAAAGGTTGCCCACAAAAGTTTATGTAGATTGCAGGATGACGCTGAGTTAACTCCAAGTAATGTAGCAGACAAAGTTAATGTACTAGGTGGCACAGTGGAGAAATGAAAGTCCAGTACTTTGACTGCGCCAAATGTAATACAGTTGAACAAATTGCAGGAGTTACGTTAAGTTCCATTAGTGCAAGACCAGAAAACCAATGTAGGAGGAGCAGCAGGTTTACAAAAACAACAGTACCTGCCGTGAAGCACGATGATCTACTACAGCGATCAGATGTTTATGAAGAAATCCATGCGTCAGGAGAAAACCGCAGAAACGGAAGGAGGCACGACAGGGGAGCCTTGAGGGGAACTACAGGCGGCGATGACGTTCACGAAGACAACTTGAATAAACTTTATTGGTAGGCACGGTACGATGGCAGAGCACGTAGAGTGCTGGGAGCTGCATGTTAAATGATGGAAGGCGCCAAAGACAAGATGGCGGCACGCACTGGTGACGCCGCGCCGGATGGCTCCCTTCATCACCGTGCATCCAAACGTCACTAAATGGTAGGAAGACTTGGCAGGCACACGTCACAGAAGAAGATGAGGAGGTATTGCAGGAATGCGTGGAACAGGTAAGGCTGCACGCGCTATGTGTATATGCGCTTTAGGCAGCTCGTGCCAATTTAAAATGTACGCAGCGGTTCAACTGCCATGACGGGAGCACAGAAAGAGGTAATATGAAAAACATAAAGTACTCACAATTGGTGTTCGGAAGACAGTAACGGGTCCCTGTCACCGCAGATACTTACAAAATCCCCCTATTTATGAAGGTGTAAGCGGTTAGCATCACAAAGCAGAACAGGAAGAGCAGACACGGTGGTTACCACATAGGAGCTTGCAAGTGCGTGTAAGGAAAGCAACAGGCAAGACGAACAATACGTGTTTGCTGAGGGCAGACAACTGGGTTGGATCAACCAGGAACATTAGGTCTTCTCCACAGTAGTAGGCTTTAAGGACACTTGAAAGCAGAAAAGTAGAGAGGGCTGGAACAGCTCTCCAAAGGCAGCAGAAAAGGCAGGCAGCAAGACAGCAGGCAGGCAGCAACTGGCAGGCAGCAGGAGTTGGTAGACTTAAATTGTAACTGGCACGTTTGGGTTGTGGGCGACCCATGGAAGGTCACTGGTGGGGATCAGACGTGCCAGTTAACTTGAAGTGCTCAGCGTTAGTTTCAAAGAAAGTCCTTTAGCTTGATCGTGGGTTGCCGGTTTCGTCAGCCTCTTCAAGTTTAGGAATGGCTTGATGTTTGAAATATCAGTAGTTCTTTTGCAGACCATAGTTAGACACTCTTGGTACCAAAATGTAGTATAATGAAGGTAGTCGAATCCAAGTAATTTTCCATGAAGGTTTATTGAGTGGCAAGTTACATAGGAGAGAGCTCCACCAGGAGCAGCCTCCCTGCTGCTCAGGCCATGCACCAACTGACTTATGCACTCCAACATTCCAAATACCAACATTCTCTCACGCAGTCATTCTGGCTGAGCAGCAGGATACCACAAAGAGGCTCAAATTATAGTTCCATTGGGTATTTTAATTTGCTGAGGTGTCAAAAACGTGAAACACTGTTCACGGCACCTCCCGAGTATCAGAAGCACGGAAAGAGAGCCTTTCACCAGAGCATGTCCATGGACTTGCACGTAGCAAGTTGGTGTATTACTTACACGCCAGGACTGCGCACCGGATTAAGGTCAAACAAAAATATATACACAAATTCTAGTATAGAAAGTAACTTGGATAGAAATATATATAAATGTATGTAGCTTCTGTGAGACTGCGTGATGTAAAAACCTATTGTCAAAACCTTAAAGAGCAATTGAGATATAAAGATGAGATGTAAAAACCTAAAAGGGGGTATTCATAGAAAACCAACAATCAATATGATTCTTTTCAATTATAACAAAGATTTCGATTGTATGTACACACTGAAGTGGTATACTGTTCAGGCAAAATAGTGTATCTATATTCATTATGAAAACACATCCATGGATACTAGTATCAGCATCTTATATAACAATTAACAGTTAACAATCTGGAAAGCCAAAAATATGTCCAGTTGGCAAGCAATGTCATAAGTTACACAACCAGAAACAGCTAGCCAAACAATATATGTTTCAGTACATTTATCCTGTGCATAACAGAGAAACTTGTCTCGAAATCTCTTCGGATTCACTCAATCCCTTGTTGACTGAATCCAGGAGATGCATCTACTTGCAATCACGTAAGTTTAGAGTGGCTGTCCGATCTCCACCCCTAGGGTTCTGTAGAATTTTTTTCAAGACCCACCACTTCAAAATGTTTATAGGGTGATGCCTTGCATTGAAGTGTTCCACTAATGGTGCACCCTGAACCTTGCAGCGTATCCTTGAACAGTGCTGCAGGATTCTGGTCTTAATCTCTTGTCTGGTCTGACCCACATATACCTTGCTGCAAGGACACATGATGATGTAGATTACATCTTTTGTATTTCAGTTGGTATGATGTTGGAGAAGAAACTGTTTACCAGCATACAAAAAGTCTTTTTTTTCAATCGTCAGTTTGCATGCCTTACAGTGACCACATCTAAAGTGGCCCTGCAGGGGTGGTAGCATCAGTTGGGATTGTAAGTCAGGGGATGGTTTGGCCCTGAGGTATGAGCTGACTACATCATCCTTAATGTTTCTTCCTCTTTTAAAAGCAAGGAGTGGTAAATCTGTAGTGCCTATCTCGTCAGATACAAGTGACCAATGATGATTAATAATCTTTTTTATTTTATTACTTCTGCTCCCAAAAGTAGAGACACAGACCACTCTGTCATTTGTAGATTTATTATCCTGTTTGACTTCTAAAAGTGTCTCTCTGTGGCAGTTATTTCTTCACCGAAGTGTATATTAGAAAAAAGGAAGAAGTACTAGTTGAAATATCTTTTTTAATAGAACCATATTCTTATTACAATTACAATATGTTAGACCTGTCAGCTTTAGGATAATCTTCCCCAAACATTTTTACTTCACCCCTTCTATTTTTGCTGATCTTGTTTTTGCTGGCCTTAGGACTCTGCACACTTTACCACTGCTATCCAGTGCTAAAGTGCAGGTGCTTGTGCTCTCTCCTTAAAACATAGTTGAATTGGCTCAAACCAAATTGGCGCATTTAATTTTCTTATACGTCTGTAGTAGAGTGGTACCACATGTACCTAGGGCCTGTAAATTAAATGCTACTATTGGGTCTGCAGCACTGATTGTGCCACCTATTCAAGTAGCCTTTATAATCATATCCAAGGACTGCTATTGCAGCCTTGATGGGCAGTTTTAAGCTTCCATTTCGACCTGGCAAGATAGACACCTTGCCAGGCTCAAACCTTTCTTTTTAATACATATATGTCACCACTAGGGTAGGCCCCACACAGCCCAGCGGGCAGGGTGCATTGTATTTAAAATGTTGGATATGTACCATTCAGTTTTACACACCCTGGTAATGAAAAAGGAGCTACCTTTTTCTACCTAACCAAGCTAAATCTCTCATTGTGCTTAGTTCCATACTCAGTAGGTTGGACTACTGCAATGTCCTATTACTTGGATCTCCTGACTATTTGACCAATAGACTGCATAGAGTCTAAGTGGCAGCAGCTAAATATGCTTTAAACAGACCCTGTAGATCTTCGGCATCCAAATAACTGAAGGATTTGCAATGGCTTCCACTGAGGCAGAGGATCATCTTTCAAGCCATGTGTATTGTGTTTAAGGCTCTACATGGCAAGGGTTCTGTGCCTTTACAACATAGACTGAAATGATAAACTCCTGGGAGATATCTTTGCTTGAGTTCTGCAAATCTCATTTGCATACATACCTTTTGTAAAATAAGACAAGGTGGTCGGGCTTTTATAGTTAAGACGGCCCAGTTGTGGAATGAATTGCCACCCACTCTTAGGTCATGAACGGAATTGCTGCAATTCAGGAAAACTTTAAAGACCAGGCTTTTTCCTAAGTAACTCTGCTCCTCATTCTTACTTTTTAATCTAGCAGTGCTGTGCCTATACATAAACTTTTGTGTTACAGCAAACAAATGATGGACGGAATGCTGACAATGCAAACATTCTCCCCCAGTCAAAAGATCTGGGTTAAATCCATCGTTCTTTTGCCCACTACGCCACCCCAGTTTGGAACCAGCCATATGCAAATCAGTCTTGACCCTGTGCCCCATGGGAACAGTCCAGACCGAACTGCCAGGCCAGGTCCTCCCTGGACCGGAAACAAGCATCCTGGGACCGGTTTCAGGGTATGTCACTCTTCTTCAGCCAGGCTAGCTTGAATCCAGTGGCACAGTGAGCAAGGGACCCACGTCTGGGCATACCCATCCCACTTAGGGCGAAAAGTGTTACAGCAAACAAATGATGGACGGAATGCTGACAATGCAAACATTCTCCCCCAGTCAAAAGATCTGGGTTAAATCCATCGTTCTTTTGCCCACTACGCCACCCCAGTTTGGACCCAGCCATATGCAAATCAGTCTTGACCCTGTGCCCCATGGGAACAGTCCAGACCGAACTGCCAGGCCAGGTCCTCCCTGGACCGGAAACAAGCATCCTGGGACCGGTTTCAGGGTATGTCACCCTTCTTCAGCCAGGCTAGCTTGAATCCAGTGGCACAGTGAGCAAGGGACCCACGATGGATTTAGGCCCAGATCTCTGTACTGGGGTGAATGTACGACATTGTTCTGCATTCTGTCCATCAATTGTTGTTTTTGCATTTGTCACCTCGAGTGGGACGGGTATGCCCAGACGTGGGTCCCGTGCTCTCCATGCCACTGGAGTCAAGCTATCCTGGCTGATGAGGGCTGAAAGCCCGAAACAGGTCCTAGGATGCTTGTTTCCAGTCCATGGAGGACCTGGCCTGGCAGTTCGGGCTGGACTGTTCCCATTGGGCACAGGGTCAAGACTGATTTGCATATGGCTGGGTCCAAACTGGAATGGCATGGTGAGCAAAAAAACGATGGATTTAGGCCCAGATCTCTGTACTGGGGTGAATGTACGACATTGTTCTGCATTCTGTCCATCAATTGTTGTTTTTGCATTTGTCACCCTGAGTGGGTCGGGTATGCCCAGACGTGGGTCCCGTGCTCTCCATGCCACTGGATTCAAGCTATCCTGGCTGATGAGGGCTGAAAGCCCGAAACCGGTCCTAGGATGCTTGTTTCCAGTCCAGGGAGGACCTGGCCTGGCAGTTCGGGCTGGACTGTTCCCATTGGGCGCAGGGTCAAGACTGATTTGCATAAGGCTGGGTCCAAACTGGAATGGCATGGTGAGCAAAAACGATGGATTTAGGCCCAGATCTCTGTACTGGGGTGAATGTACGACATTGTTCTGCATTCTGTCCATCAATTGTTGTTTTTGCATTATATATAAACTTTTAGCACCAGGATACCAGTTTGGTGAAAATATGCGCTTTACACATG
The DNA here is from genome assembly GCA_963921515.1 of Calotriton arnoldi. Taxonomy (NCBI): domain Eukaryota; kingdom Metazoa; phylum Chordata; class Amphibia; order Caudata; family Salamandridae; genus Calotriton; species Calotriton arnoldi. The sequence goes on from CAWUFW010012828.1 coordinate 141,906, forward strand.
CTTTAAATTAAACAAATGAAAACTCCCAAATTCCTTTTTCACTACTACAAGGTCTACCTCTCCCACAAGATAATATTGGAGTAACATTATTACTATTAATAAACAGTGACTTCTAATTGGGAGTAAGTAGACAGGTCGAGTTTGGTGTCTAAAGATTGAGTGTGTAATTAAAAGCTCTCTTTAATGGCAAGGTCAGATTTTTAATCACAATTCTGAATATGGTACTTTTATACAATCTGGGGCCAGGGCAGGGAAGCAGGGAATACCAAGCACCTCTGTGGGTTGGAATCATCTGAAAGCTTCTACCACTTTAAAGTGGGCACCAGGTATAAATATTGGACCTCAGATACCAACTCTTCAGTACACTTCTGGACCTGTGGTCTCTGCTAAGAAGAAAGACTGCCATGCTGCTGAAAGGACTGCCACTCTACTAGTATCCTGCTCTGAAGGACTGCTGCGCTGCTGCCTGGGTGAGAAGGAATTGACCCGCAACTCTGAACCCAAGACCCTTGAGTGACTCCAAGGACTAGTTGACTGGCCTTCTGATCAGAAGCCTCAGAGAGATAACAGGCTTCCAACAACATTGAACCCAGTACCTGGACTCTGCCATCTGTTAGTCCTACCCTGCCAAGCGGTGCCACCTCACTCCTGTACTCTTGGCCCGAAGGTGCTCTGCCAGCCCATCCATGGGCCCTGCAGAACCGACCCATCTCCTCTGCTGCACAAGCCCAAGCTGAACCAACGCATCGCCTCTGCTACACAGACTATCAAAGCGCTAGGACTTTGCATCGTCCTTGCAGCCCACAGCCTCATCAGAACCGCCTCTGTGCAATGCATCCCTAATGCAGGACCTTTCATCACTGCCTCACAGCCCATTGGAACCAATGCTGCATGATGCCTCGCCAACCCGGACCTCACATCACCTTGGCTGTGCAATGCATCTTCGATGCGGGACTCTGCAAAACAGGATTTAAGGTACTCTTGTACAGCTGGCCTAACTGGGACCCTGTAGCCAGCCCACACTGCATTGCGGTCGGACTGAACTTGTGACTTTGTCTCGGTCTAGCGTAACCAGATACCCGGAGTTGGTGCCTTGTGCTTTTTGGCACTATTTCCACTTAAATCTTTAAAATTGCATAGCTCCAGTTCTACTGAATTGTTTTTGGCATTTTGGTCTTTAATTATTTATTAAACTTTACTCTAGTTTTCTAAATTGGTGTGGGATTGTTCTTGTGTTGTGTTCTATCTTTATTACTGTTTGAAGTGCTGCATAAATACTTTACACAATGCTACTAAGATAAGTTAGGCCTGCTTCTCTATGCCAAGCTACCAGAGGGGTAAGAACAGGTTAATTTAGGGTTGCTTGTGACTTCACCCTGACAAGGATTGCTGTTTCTGCTTGAGCAGGGTTTCATCCCCCTCAACCAGTAACCCAATTTCCTACACAACACATATACATATTAAAAATATAATCCAAATTAGAATATCTATAGAAAAGCAAATATTTGCCCATGCCAATTAGATTTAAGAGAGAAGTGATAAAAATATGCTCTACTGCATAAAGTCTATAAAGGAAATGTGATTATAACTGTTGATATGTTGGCTTGATATCTAATAGAAATTGTATTATATGCTCTGTGAAAACTGTAGAAAGAATGTTTAGTCACCATGGAAAAAAGTGTATGCCAATCAAATACATGTTGACTTTAATGTTTAGCTAGTCCGTGATCAATAAGCTATGATGGAAGTTTCTCTTGAATATTATATTTGAGAAGGTCGATTAGCTTAACACTGTCTCGCAGACTACAAGTCGGACTATTGATACATTTATATAATTTTTTGCCATCTAAAGAGACCTATTCATGTATTGATTAGCTACAAACTAGTTTACGTACTAAACGTTAGTGCCAAATGGTGTTTCATTTGAACCTTTTCAGATTTATTCAATTCCAGAAGACCTTCATCATGAATGCTGAACATAGAACAATGTACAAAGGGATCAGTATGTGTTACATAGGAACCTATTAATTAGTGGGGGTATCAAGCATTTATTGAGGCTGAAGAGGGTAATACATGATGATGAGTCCAAGAGTTTAAAGTCTTTCAAGCCAGAGGCTGACCTGTTGAACCATTTGTTGGTTAGCAATATAAGTGTTCCAGGGCAGCCTCTCTGTTCACTCCAGCGCATCCTTCTTGGTTAGCACGTTGGAATGTTTGCTAGCCTCCCTGCAGGCGCCATCATAGGTGCCAGGATGTTTTGCCATGCATTTTTTCCAAGTGTTACAGCAAACAAATGATGGACGGAATGCTGACAATGCAAACATTCTCCCCCAGTCAAAAGATCTGGGTTAAATCCATTGTTCTTTTGCCCACTACGCCACCCCAGTTTGGACACAGCCATAAGCAAATCAGTCTTGACCCTGTGCCCAATGGGAACAGTCCAGACCGAACTGCCAGGCCAGGTCCTCCCTGGACCGGAAACAAGCATCCTGGGACCGGTTTCGGAGTATGTCACCCTTCTTCAGCCATGCATTTTTTCCAAAGCAACCGAAAAAAGCAAACCTGAAAATATAGGTTGCTTATAAACATACATCAGATACTTACCTTCCCCTTTAAGGAAGAGCTCAAAAACTGTTCAAAGGTCCCAGGGTCTTTGTAGAAAATGGTCATTTTGGAAAAGTAGTAGAGAGAGACCAGGACATCTCTTGGGTCTCTCACAGTGTAAATAATCTAAACATAAGACATGATAACAGTTATGAGGACAAAAGGAACACCAATATCTTTACATGTCAGACTTTCACATTAGAAGTAAAATATATTGCACTTTTGCATTCTAGCTTGTTTTGAAATAGGGTTCAACAATAGTTTATTTGAAGCCTTTAAAGTGACAGGCACTGGGCTCCAACATCCTACTGCACATATGATCTTTTCTTTTTATTCACATTGAATTTTCCGTATCATCAAATTGCAATTTCATGACCTACCATACCTCAAGAAATAGGACAGCCAAACCGTCATGCACACTTAGACCACTCCAACCTAAGCTCTGCTGCACAGCCGGGTGGAGAACAAGCAGTGGCTCCCAGGCCCTAACTGAGTGTTAAACCAGCCCACTCAGACCAATCATAGTGCTGCTCCCATGCATTACCAGCATGAGAGCAGCACCATGATTGACATAGGGGACTGGGAACCTTGCATGGACTGCCGGGAGTCGAGAGGAGAGGTGCAGATGATCACCAAGTTGGCGGGCAGCAGGTAAGTGCTTTTTTATTTATTTATTTTTTATTTACCCTCTACGCTGCCCCTTCCTTTCTCCTGCGCTACCCCACCACTTTTATTTCACAGCAACCGCCACTGCCTCCTTTCCTGATATCGTCATTCTTCCTTACCAGTCTTCATCATCCTGTGACATGCTGCATTCTTCAATTAAAGGCATACCTCCAGTCTTTTCTTCACTTTTCCCCAGGCCCGAGTTTGGCCCCTCAATGTTGGTTTATTGTTGAACTCATGCTTCTTAAGCCCTTTCCTACCTTCCTTAACTCATGTTAGTGAAGCAATTTGTCAGGTTTTAGTGTTGCTAATACTACAATTACAGAATTTCTGACTGAAATGATGAGCACTGTTTGTTTGTCTTAAACAATATTTATTGAAAAGCTGACTGTGCATTCAATTAATATACAGCAATAAGAAAAGCAAAAGGAAAATCTAAAGAGCTTCCCAGAAGGAGGAGGTGGCGTAAGTCCGTTTTTATATAGCGCAGCTACTCACCCTCACGGGTCTCAAGGCGCTGGGGGCCGTAGTGGAAATTAAGTGAGCTATTGCCCAGAGTCACATGGTGCTGAGCTGAGCTGCCGCCGGAGCCGGGGATCAAACCGTGAACCCTGTGCTCCGAAGTCAGCTGCCCTGGCCGCTGCACCACACCTCTCCACGCGTACGCAATAAGCGCTCTTAATTCCTGTAAAGCAGTAGGAGCCCAACAGACTCCACTTAGAATGAGATAAACTTGCAGCCCCAGATTTGGCACTCCGCCTCCCGAGCATGTTCCTCGGTAGCCGAGAGGCCGGTGTGCTGCAGAGAGATCAAAGAGTGGCTACTATAGTGGTGATCCACAAGGACGACAAAACACCTGCGGAATGTGCCTCATTCAGGCCCATTTCGTTACTGAACACAGAAGATAAAATACTTGCCAAACTTCTGGCCACGTGTTTGATTCAAGTGATTAGCCCAGTTTGTCCATACGGATCAGTTTGGCTTCATGCGGGGTAGGAGCACAGTGCTTAGCCTGAGTTACTTACATGGTGTCTTGGGACGAGCAGAGCTGATCTGAGAGGACGCAATTACACTGTCCCTGGATGCACGTATAGCTTTCGACACGATAGAGTGGTCCTTTATATACATTTATATATGCAGTGTTGGAAAAGTTTGGATTCGGCCCTTATTTCCTGTCCTGGATTCGGATACTGTATTCTGATCCACTGGCCCAGGTGGCAGTGAATGGGGGTACGTCGGCTCCGTTTTCACTGCAACGAGGCACAAGGCAGGCTTGAACTCTTTCTCCCTTGATTTTTGCCCTGGTGCTGGAGCCACTGACGGCATGGGCGAGAACCAATGCTATGATTAGAGGACTGAGATGGACAGCGGAGTGGGAAGATAGAATCTCCCACTATGCAGATGAACTTCTGCTGACACCCACAGACTCCCTGGAAAGAATCATACAGTTGTTTACTATATACCAGAAATACTAAGACTATTGGCACAAGTCACTAATATATATAATCAGTGGTAGGACTCCATTGTTACCGAATACTTGTGAGGCCCAAATGGTGACGGGTGGCTTCAAATATTTGTGTATTTTTATCACACGCGATCCTGGGGTTTTCTACGCCCGTAACCTAGAGCCGCCCATATGTAGGCTGATAAAGGATATCCGACACTGTAGAGCCCTGCCTTTGTCTCTTTTGAGGACAGAGGCCATCTTCAAGATGATGACCCTGCCCCGATTCTTGTATGCGCTCCTAAACACACCGGTCCCAGCGACTTATATCCAGACCATCAATGGTCATGTGCTCAGCCGTCTCTGGGATGGGGGTCTCCAACGGATTGCTTTCCATAAACTGACTTGGAGTTGGTTTGAAGGGGGTATAGCCCAACCCAACATAAAAAAGTACTTTTGGGTGGCACAGCTGATAGCTGTAAACCACTGAGTCCATCTCCCAGGGGGGGAACCGGCATATAGGATGGATAAGGAGAACATGAATTCGGGTGGCCATCTTCGAGCCCTTTATGGAGGTCCTGGGCTGTGCCTACCATTAACCCTACTGCTAACATAGTGACTCTGTGGCATACCGCACTTCACATCATGGGGTAGAGAGACAAAATTACACGGGCCACCCCCTTGTGGAATATGGCGAAGTTAGACACCCTAGCTACACATAGAGGGTTTGATAAACGGGATTTGATAGATCTGTCAAGGGTGGGTGATCTGTGGTGACAGGGAGATGTAATTTAATTCCCCGAGCTGCAGAGGGAGTACCAGCTGGCCCCAACCGAGACCTTCCGATACCTACAGGTCAGGATTCATTCGGAGGACAATCCCTAGGGGGACAGACCTCCTAGAGTCTTCTCCACTTGAGGATGACTACATGCCGAGGCAGGCAATCTCGCTCACCTACCGCAAATTAATTAATAACTCTCCTGACCCCCTGAGCAGGCTGCGAACGAGTTGGGAGTGAGATCTGGGAGATCCAGAGGAGGATGAGTGGCTTGAAACCTTGGCCTCCCCTAGAGAGGTGGCCATATGCTCCAGATTTCGACAGGTGCAACAGAAAATACGCCATTGCAGCTATTATGCATGTATTACCCTGGTTAAAATGGGCAGATCGGATCATGCAGGGTGCCCTAGGGGGTGTGGTCAGGATGGTTCTTTTTTCCCTATGGTGTGGAGTTGTCCCATGCTTCAACATTATTGGGAGAGGGTACTGACCTGCCTCAATGAAGTGGTGGAAAGTGATCTGACACTATCTGCCAAGTGGTGCCTTCTCAATGTGTGGGCTTAAACAGACCTCGTCTTATGGATTGTCTTTGGGTCACCTTGGGACTGATGATGGCCAAGTGCAATATAGCTCACATGTGGAGATCTGAATTGAGCCCAAGTCTTGGGGACTGGAAAAAGGACATGGATTGGTGCATGTTGGCAGAGAGGTTGGTATATGTGGGAAGGGGGCGCCCAAATAAATGGATTAGAATATGGGGTAAGTGGAATGAGTATAGGGAAGGTATCTATGAACCTCTGGATGGGACTGGTGATGATGCCTAGTAATGTTGATGCTTTTACTACCGACCTGTGGAACACTGCTGTAATGGTCCAATTTTGGAATGTGTCTGACTTTTACGGTCTTTGTAGATGGCTTTTGCTGTGTTTCTTTATTAGCTACAATGTCTGTCACCACAGTTTATTTTGTTTAATAGTTCAATAAATAGAACTTTAAAAAAGTGCTGCCCATTTCTTGAAATACAAAATGAAGAGCAGCTGCAAACCAATTAGTTGAGCACGTAAAAAACCACATAAATGAAGAAAATAATTATTTTCTCTATTTCAGTATTTGTTTTCTCTTTCAGAGTTGGATTAAAAACCTTTTTTACTGCTGCTACTTGATGTCTTTGGTGATAAGTCAAGGCAGTTCCTGTTCCAAACACAATTTACTACTGTATTATGAAAACAGGGTTCTAGAGGTAGTAACATAAGGCAAGAAAATGTGTGCATATTTGTTGTGAGCACCTTTTTCTTCTGGTGGTGATGCGTTATTCTGTTTTTTATGCTGCTGTGTTTTTTGTGCTGCATTCTTACAATGTGATGGTGTTGTGTTCAGTTTTGACTATTGTGATGTGCCCTGTTCTGTTTTATCCCCTTAACTGCTGAGCCCACTTCATTGATGAGCTCTTTTTTGGCTGTTTGAAGTCCTTTTTTCACAACATCATGTGAGTTGTATAGGTACACAGGGTTTGTGGATTCCCCTGGAGTGGGCTGAGAAAATAGCCAAACTATAGCTAAATGTTTGTTTTTTGGGGGGGAAAAGTACTCCACAAAAATGTGTCTGTTTTTTTTCCTAAACATGAGATCAGCGAAAATGGTGTTACTCTGCTGAAAACACCTCGCTTGAGTGGCTCGGCATAGTCCTCATGACAAGAAACGGCTCAAAATCCAATGTGGAGTGATCAACTATTTCTAACTAAAAATCTACCCTTTTCTGCAGTGCTGGCGGCTGTGGAATTTGGGCTCTAACTCAGCCGGCACCCAGGGAAACCTACCAAACCCGCACTTTTTAATAAACTAGGCACCAGGGGGTGTCCAGGGTGGTTAGACTCATGTGATCCTGATTTGATCCATACCTGTCGTGGGCACTAGGCCCAGCCACACAAGTGAGGTAGTGTTTATATCAGAAAAAGTGGGGGAAAGCTGAGTGGTAGGAATTGTTTAGCTCCTGGCAGATTCAGCAAGTTTACATCACAGAAATGGAAGGAAGTTAAGCGATTTTAGGCAAAGTTTGAGATTTACTGGGCATTGTGGGTAAGAAACCTTTGTAAGATCCACCACCACCTTGGACTTCCCCGGGTGCCTAGTTTTTCAGAAATGTCTAAGCTTGGTAGATTTTCCTAGGTAACCGTCCAACCTGGGCTCAAACACTGCTGCTACTCCTATTGCCAATTTCTCCTTGTTACATTCTGGGGCCTTTTGTGTTGCGAGTGTTAGGGTCAGCCACACACGTGGGGGCAGTGTTTTTATCGGGACAAGTGGGGGAACTCTGGGTGGTAGGAATTTGTGATTCCCCACAGATTCTGGAACTTTCTTTCACAAAAATGTGAGGAAAATGTGTGCATATTTGTTGTGAGCGCCTTTTTCTTCTAGTGGTGACGCGTTAGTCTGTTTTTTGTGCTGCATTCTTACAATGTGATGGTGTTGCGTTCAGTTTTTCAGAAATGTCTAAGCTTGGTAGATTTTCCTAGGTAGCCATCCAACCTGGGCACAAACACTGCTGCTACTCCTATTGCCAATTTCTCCTTGTGAGGGAACTCTGGGTGGTAGGAATGTGTGATTCCCCACAGATTCTAGAACTTTCTTTCACAAAAATGTGAAGAAAATTCATGATTTGGGGCAAAGTTTGGGTAATCAAGTGCGCTGTGGCAAAGAAAACATTGTGGGGTCAATGCAAGGCACACCATCCTGGAGTCCCCTCGGTGTCTCGTTTTCAAAATGGTTGGGTTTAGTTGGTTTCCCTGGATGACAGAGCATGGTCCAGCATAGTGTAACCATCCACCATTTCAAACAGAAGGAAATTAGGTTTTATTCCAATTTTGCCGCTTCATATGTCAAAACTTCAGCCAAAAGAATCAACATAGCCTCTTGGTTATCATGGGAATGGGGCTCTGCCCCCCACCTGGGGGAGCAGAGCAATTGTTGGGATTTTCTGGCTGGAATAGGCCCAATAGAATAGTCCACCCACACACCATTATTATTTTTTGACATCAGTAAAAATATATCCCTGGTTTTTAGTGGGCTTCCTACCACCCTGGGAGGGAGGGCAGATTGGTGTTGATAACCCCCATTTACTACTGGGGGCAGAAAGTCTAATGAGGCCCGAGTTGGGTGGGAACGTTGCCCTATGCCCAGGGGGCTGCTGCCCTCAAAAAAGTACTGTGAAATGGCAGTCTCTGGTGTCTAGTCGGTTTCTGCTCCACAGAAGGCAGAGTGGAGGGTGAATACCCTCATTCAACCCCGGGGGGACAGAAAGTCTAATGTGCCCCAGAGTGGGGGATAGCATGGGCCTATGCCCCGGGGGGTTGTTCTCCCCAAACAAATACTGTAGTCCTGGGTGTCTAGTAGAGCTTTTAGATCCCCCGCTTGTATCAGACGGGGGTGAATACCCCCATCAACCCCCCCCCCTCCGAGAAGCAGAACATGTAATGGGTCCAGAGGTGGTGGGAGCACAGGCCCAGGCCCAGAGGGATGACCCGTCCTCCCAAACATACTGCAAAACTGCAGTCCCTGGTGTCTAGTGGGCAGTCTGTCCCCTCAGAAGGGCAGATTGGTGTAAATGCCCAATTTACCCCCTCCCCAGGGAGTTAGAAAGACTAATGAGCCTCTAGTCGGAGGAGAACAGGCCTATGCCCAGGGGAACTGCTCCCCCGCCTCAATCCTATCCGTGGTGTCTAGTGGACAGATTCCTGCTTGGGGATTGCCCTCCTGCGGCAAAATTCCTAAGCAGGAATCCACTAAGGAGAGATATAATTGGAAAGAAGAGGTGTCTCCTGTTTCTAATGATATCTCCTCCATGCAAATAGGTGCTCAGGGTTGAGATATGCCCCTTAGCATCAATCTAGTGAAAGTGAAATGAGCTGATCTGTTCAGAACTCCATGCATGTGTGTCGCCATTTCACACAAAAAATTAAAAAAGCATTGGCATAGCCAATAGGTCTCGCCTTTGGGACCTTATAAGTGATTAGGCATGCAGCACATTAGCCTGGGTGCTGGGCCACTAGGAATTGATGAGCTATACAATTGCTACACACTGGGTCATGCAGTCTGATTCAGGAATACATGTTGTATCCCATGTTAAAAATAGCTTAGTTCTCAAATGCCTAATATGGCAGATTCCAGACAGGCTGTTTTGGGCTCCAAGATCTGGCATAAGAAGAAATATGCAGATATGTATCAGCACAAGAAATGCACCCATCATATGTCGAAGTGTCACAGACTACATATGTTCAGCACGTACAATTGGAGGTAATTCGTAAAAGATTAAAAAAATACTTTACAAATTGTTACCCTGGAAGTTTTACTCTTCTGAAAAAAATGTGACATAATTAAAATTGGATACAGTTAACTAAATAAATATATAGAAAACTAGGGCAGGAAAAGGTAAGGAAAACAGAAGTTACCAATGAACAAGAACCATTGATTCCAAGACTAAGTCCAGGCAATTGGAATATATTCTTTTGCGATGATGGGGATGCATTTGAAATATATGATCTTGTACAACTATGTGAATGCCATTATAGTGACTGTAGTCTGTGGACACCAGCCATGTCTGCACGTTTTGTTTTTGTCTACAAAATAACAAATAAAAATACATTAAAAAATGATCAACAAGAACCACCCATATCTATAGGATCTAGCAAAAACAGAAAGTGCATCTTTAGTCGCTTGTGAATTTAGGCCCTCATAAAACACATCATACATGACCTCATTAATCCTTGCACTAATGCATCCATTCATTGATAAACTGACACGTTTGCATTCATCTATCCACAAAAAATACACAAATACAAAAATATGCCTGATAGATTAAAACAAGGTACAAAAATAAACACGTCACCCCTTAAATGTAGCAGGAATAGGCTTGCAATTAGAAAATTAAGAAGTTAAAGATAGCAGTGGGCAGTAACCTTGAAATGGTATTGTGCAATGTTTATCATTGTTGTACTGATAGAAGATGACAGACGTGTTCACTCTAAATGTGGTGGCTACATTGGAACAGTAAAACAAAGATGCATTCTGGAGAATAGCATTCCAAGCCGGATGCTCTGTTTAGAAGCAGTCACCGTGTAAGATGAGCACACTGTAGATCAGATAAGCTGCACCTGAGCAGCCCAGTGGCGCTGTCAGGGGAACTTCAAGGTGCTTTAAATGCGAAGCAAAGAAATCAAAGGGTACTTGTAAAAGACGAAAATGGAAAGTAAAAGAATGGCCCTCGAACCCTAGTAGTGAAGCGCACTCGTTTTGAGACAGGCATGCACATGTGAGTAGGCAAAATGCTGTGACTCAGTGTGCTGACTTATTGCCCTCATGGTGGATACAGAATGTAAATGACACTCAAACAGACCAATAGCTGAAATGGACTAACCTGAATCCTGGCTATGTATGACTATGTATTTTTAGGTCGAGCATCAGTGATGACCTGTTGTATCTCTCTGTGTGGCTTTTGCAAATCGACCAATTGCCATTGGTTCTTTCTTGTGCCATTCCGAAATGATGGCTTTCTATTGGTCCATTCCCCTCAATTCTCCCTCCTTCCAGTGATTGTTTCAGCAGAGGCAATTTCACTAAGTGACTGCTTTTGTTAGCCATCACAGCTTCCTCCTGCACAGTGTGTGTGTGATGGCCCCTCTCCCCTCTGGCCATTGCAGTCTGTTACAGACTGAAACTGTCTGGGTGGACTTTTGGTTGGCACATGGATAATCGCAACACACATGATTCACTTTAATAAACCATGCATTTTAACATGCTGTTTTATATAGCGCTAACTCAACCGTAAGGTATCAAAGCCCATTAAGTGAGCACCAGTTGCTTTACAAGCGGACACATTCATTTTTAGGCCCAGAATCACAGGATGTTTGAGCGTCAGTGCTGAGACTCAAACCGGGTTGTCAAGCTTCGAAGTCCGACGCTCTAGCCGTTCTGCTATGTTGCTGTACAGCCAAGTACATGTATAATCCGGAGCTCTTGTTGACGTGCTTCTGCTCTGACAGGTGAGGGCGCCACGACAAGCGACATCGACATGTGTCTGGGGCCGCAGGACCTGAATGAGCTAAGCGACGATTCCCTGCCACAAGAAGACTACATGAGGTCAGCATAGGGGCGCGATCTGGTGGATTTATACAAAGGACCCCTAGAATCGTTTGCATTGCTGATGCCTTGTTTTTTCTGGAGCAGGATGTGACTGTAAATGCCTCGCGCAGCCGCACTGTAGCATATTAATGCCCATCGCCCCCTCAGGGGGGGGGCATGAATGTGGGACCCAGGCTTGTCGCTAGTTTATGTATATTTTTTTGCTTTGGTTTAGGGAAAACATCCTTTGTCTATATTTAATTTGGGGTGAAAGTATTTCCGTCTTCCTAGTCAAAATACTTCTTGTTGAACTTTTCGGCATTAAAAACACTGCACCTTAGTTAAATATTTAGGGGCAGATTTACAAGCCCCTTGCGCCACTTTTGCGTTACTTTTCCCATGTTAAAAATGACGCAAAAGTGGCGCAAGGGCATTGTAAATTAGCCCCTTAATATGAAAGTTAATCAGAGCCGGTCATTATAAACAATCTAATAAACCATTCTGACCCCCAAGAGGCGCAGCCTGCCAGTGTGCAGAGCACCATGGGTCATTAGTGCGAACTGGTTTCAGCCACGAGCGCAGCCAGAGCCATTACAGCATAAACAAAGCACTCTCATCACCTAATTGAGTGGATGCAAGACGTGCTTGCAACCAAATCATATTCAGGGCACTTCCCAGTAATTGGCCTTTGCGGTATTGCGGTTCACTGCTAGAAAACATTGTCTGGCTTCTCTCTTTCTTTGGCAAACCGCTTCTTTCCGAGATCACCCATTTTTTTTGACTGACATAATCCAACACCTTGTGTTTTAAATAAATATATATGCACTATGCAAGCTTTCTTACAATGCCTTTCAGTGAGCCCTCTTCATCCATTGTTCTGCCGAAGTCTCTCTCACAGTTTCTGCCCACCCACCACAGCATGGGGAGACAACCCAGGGATTACTTTTCTAATGTGTGGTTTTACATAAGAAATACTTATATATTTTAGATTATACACAATGCTTCTTCTATCTGTAACAATACGCAATATCGTCGGTACAGCTTTGGAGCAAGTGCATAATCAGAGCTACATACTTTGGAACTGGGTTCGAGGCTTGACTTCGGCTCAACATCCTGTGATTCTGGGCAAATCACTTAATCTCACGTGCCTAAAAGGGAATCGGACCTTGCATAATATAACTGGTGCTCAGGTAAAGCACTCAAATACCTTCGGGTTGAGCTTGCTGTATATAAAATTGCAAAAAAAGAAAAGGGAAGGGAGGGGCTCCAGTCTTTCACACCATGAGCTAACTTCCTGCACCTTTGATATACACATAACGAAGAGCCTGTGCCGCTTGGAACCTGGCATTTTATTATTGTATTTATATACTACCCTTATAAGCCATTGTAACACCTTAAAAATAGGTTTCATGTACAGGGCAATGTGTAAGGCTGAATAATGATTGTGCAGTTTGATGGCCAGTCTGAAACTTTATCACTTACTAGGGATACACAATATGCTTCTTGAGAAATTCCTTAGAAAACAATGCAGCATGTTGTACCATCAAATAAACGAGACTGAAAAAAAAACCATCCTGTAACCCAGCACAGTGTGAAATGTTTCTCTTTCTTAAAATGGATTTCTACAGTAGCTGCAGACGTATCTCATTTTATGAGCAAATCGAGTATTCTGCATTGTATTGTACGAGAATTTGTTTTAGACATCAGAGGTTCACAGTGAATTATTCTTTTAATGTGTATCCTGTCACTACCAGGTTTTTCTTTTATTTATCAAGACTAGGTAGTGGTTTTCTTTTCTTAAAACGATGCGTTATGCGTTATCACAAGTAGAGCATCAGCTCCCTTCGCCCCCCAGCAACTGTCTGGTTTCAGGTTGAATGCTTTAACTTGTGGTGTTCAGTGGATCAATTAATGAACATTACGGAAGGTGTTCCAATAATAACATTTCAAAAATCACAAGAATCATTCAATCAATCACAAGTTCAGACTACCATTTGTACAGAAATAACACTTTAAATAAATACTTCTCAATGCAGTGCTATAATGTGCCTATTAGTGTCAAAACTTCCATTTTATAGACCAGTAAATGTTGTAGCATCCAGGATAATGTGTTGCATAGCTAAATACTTACAAGGCCCCAAAGGCGAGACCTATTGGCTATGCCAATGCTTGTTTATGATTGTTTTTATTACAGAACCTGGCAGACATTAAAGTAGTCAAGCAAGACCTATGAAGTACTTCAGTACACCCACAGTAAAATTCTAAAATACAATTAGAGAAACAATATACAACACCTCAGATGAGGGTCTGGCAACGATTATCACAGTTTATATCTTCTACACCCGGAGTTTGTTGGAGGGAGCACATAACACCAAAATCTTTGCCTACTTGGGTAAACTGTGAGAGCTCTTGCATCACAATACCTCTGTATAGGCCTTACTACAGTGCAATACAATCCACACCTATAAGCATATTAACATAACATATACATTTGAAAATAATTTTAAAAAAAAGAAAGTCAAAAGATAGAGAAAAATAAAATGAATTACGCAAAGGAAAAAGGGGGCTACTGAGATAAAAATGAGAAGTGATAAGACTAATAAAACACACTGGATAAAATAACCAAAGTTATACTATTTAGAAGTGAAAAAAAACAATAGACAAAACAAGGTAAAATCCTACTTTATGGCTTGCAATAACGGGAGACTGGCCTTTAGGGGAAGAGGTAGACTTCGAAACAGGGGCATGCCTCTCAAAGGCCAGCCGAGCAGTGGCAGATGTGGTCACATTTCAGGCTCTGAAACACACAAAAAAGTCCTCGGGTCCAGGGTCACACAAGGCGTATGGTGTGTGGAACAGACTATGCTAAGAGGAGGAAGGGGGGAGTCCCTTTTTAGGACGATTTCCCTCACACACCAGAGGTGTCATGCTTCATCATCGGGATACCTCCTCGCGTCACGAACCTAGTCATGACACGGGCTACGACCCCCTCAGCTGCGCTGCAACAAAAGCGGGAGCTCCGTCAGTTATGCAATTTGACAAAGTGTTCATTAATTTCTAAAAAGACCAGGGAGATTTTACCTGATCCGTAGCCGGTTCACTTTCAATAGCGCAAACGCTGGCCCCCGGAGGGTGGTGATTAATGTGTGTAATGCAAACCGGATATCCGGAAACCTGTTGGTAACATGACTGTGGTTTAAAGTGCATTCTGGGATTTGAAGTAGTTCTCACATTCGGAACTGATGTGAAGATATGAAAGTTAAATCATCAGAGAAAACCTTCATATCTTCACATCAGTTCCGAATGTGAGAACTACTTCAAATCCCAGTCATGTCAAATTGCATAACTCCCGCTTTTGTTTCAGCGCGCCTGAGGATTGGTTGCTGGGTCAAATATCGGCAACATTGTTTCTTGCTGAGCCATTTTTCCATTTATATTGCATTCGTTGGCATGATCTTAATTAGGAAAACTCTACATTGCACCAAGTAAGTGCGCTTTCACTCATTTCGCACAGTTTGGAACTTGGTTTCGAAATAAGATGTGACCACGGGGCATATTAACAACAGCCAGCGATAATTATCGCTGGCCGTGCTTAGCGATAAATATATTATCGCAGGCTATCTCTGGCATTTATCGCCCTGGTAGCGCGTTATTAACAACGCGTTACTCCAGGGCGATAAAAATTCCAGAGATAGCGAGGTTATCGCCCTTTTGCAGGGAACATCGCTGGTTTTCCAGCGATGTTCCCTACAAAAGCGATACCTTGCTGATACGACCCTGTGGTCGTATCAGCAGAATCCACCTCCTATGCCTAACATAGGTAAGTCAGGATTATAGCAGACGTTAGATTTTGGCGAAACGTCCGTTTTCGCCAAAATCTAACGTCTGCTATAATCCTGTGGGCTACCTTGTAAATATCGCGATGTGAACATCGGCGATATTTGCAACGTAGCCCATCCGGAGTACGCCAGTAACGCCCACCTTGCATCTCATTAGAGATGCAAGGATGGGCGTTGGGGAAAGGGCGATAGTGCAAGGATTCACGCGATAGCGTGACCTTGCTGATTAGGCGATAGAATTATCGCCGCTTTCCGTCCGAAAACGGACGCTAAAGCGGCGATAATTGCTTATCGCCTCGTTGTTAATATGCCCCCACGTTACAAACATCGTGTCCGATAAAAAGAACGAAATTTGTTGACAACAGCCGCCATTCCTTTTGTGTTCCTTTGGATAAACCGGAAAGTAAGTCCAATACTTCATGACCTTAATGAACTGATTAAAACGACGTTATTTAGTATTAAATAGTTCATAGATTTCTT
Source organism: Calotriton arnoldi (assembly GCA_963921515.1). Lineage (NCBI taxonomy): Eukaryota > Metazoa > Chordata > Amphibia > Caudata > Salamandridae > Calotriton > Calotriton arnoldi. The sequence continues at coordinate 157,830 of CAWUFW010012828.1, forward strand.
TTCAATAATTTTTCCATTATTCAGAAATTCTTTCCGGTCTCACACAAGACTCGAGTTGAATAATTCAGGTACTTTTTCGCCTCTCAGAACCATGTATAGTAATAATAGCACTTTCAGCTTTGTTGTGTACATTTACTGAAATACTTCTGGAATATATTGTTATTTCTTGTAGAGTCGCCAGTCACAAGCCCTGAAGAGAACCCTCAAAATGCAATAGGGACTCGAAACGCGTCGGCGTTTAACCCCTACTGGGTTGTTAAAGTGATTAATGTCCATGCTGAGCATTATGTTTCAAATGTTTTTTGCCTGCTAGGCATCTAAATGTATGCCCAGTAGTCGAACAGTCACAGTAGTCTGTTTTGAACCATGATGTATTAACATTGACACATGTGGTTGTTCTGGTATGAATTCACAAGACTGGTTTACAAGTTTGTTTTCATAATGTTTGTGCTGTTATTTGGTTTGTTTTGTGTACATATGTTAAAAATTGTCTAGATTTGTCATAACATACTGTATCTTTTGAGGAGACATGGCCTCAAAATGTTTCATTGATATGAATGGTTTCAACCGGAAAAAAAGTAATTAAATTGCGTTAGACCATTCGAATGAGATAAAGGTCTTAGACTGTTTTATTTCTAAAACAGCATCACTGAATAGCCGGTCAGGTTCTTGCTCAGTTTATTGTTCAAAAGGTTCTTCCTGACCGTAGTAGGACCAAACATCCTTTTGGATAGACTCTCATAGAGTGTGCCACTGGAAATAAAACAAGAACCAGAAGTATGGCAGTAGTAAGTGCCAGCTTCAGGAGTATCACAGCCCTAAACTATGGTGTGGGCCAGTCTCAGAAGAAGGCCGGTGCTGTTTTCACTTGCCTACCTCGAGAGCAGAAAAGCTTTGCTAGCAGAAAAAAGTACAAATGCTACAGTGCAATTGAAATTGAAATGTTACTGTATAAGAAATAATAAAATATCAGTAAAACTAAATATTAAAATAAATAAAACACAGCTTATACTTGTACAAGCTATCACTTGTAGTAGCAGCCTGTTTGAACAAGAATGAAGTCCATGTGAGACAGATGAACTAAACCGGCATCTTTCAGAACCCCTGTGCATGGGAAGCCTGGCAGTGCTGATGGCCCCTGTAAAGTGACCAGACATCGCCCGTGTGCAGAGGAGGCAGTGCCTGACTGAAGCACTGTGCCCGAAGGAGAGTTCTGGGCAGAGCTGGAAGTAGCAGACCTGACTACTAGGAGCCGGGCAATGTGAGCGGCAGCCCTGTGCAGAGGAGATAAAACCGGGCCAGAGCACTGGCATACAGGGAGGTTCTTGCTGGGCTAGAAGCAACTGTGCTGTCTGCCCATACAGTGTAAGAAACAGCCCTGTGCAGCAAGGGAAGAACTCGGCTGAAGCACAGTGATATGCGGAGCTGGAAGGGGGAGCAGGCCTGGCTGCCAGGGCCGAGACAGTGTGAGCAGCAGCCCTGTGCAGAGGCAGGGGTCTAACAGAAAATGATGGCCACTCCTGCCTAAATGCGAAGAGTAGCCTTTGGGCTATATGGGGCTCCTAGAGGGCTAGGGGGACCTCTGACTGCAGGTGCTGCATGGACCCGCGTTATGCCCCCCGTGAGATAAAGCCGGGCTGGAGCACTGGCATGCAGAGGGGTTCTCTGCTCGGCTAGAAGCAACAGTGTCTGTCAGCCAGTGCCCGTGCAGTGTGGGCAACAGCCCTGTGCAGTAAGGGAAGAGCTCGGCCGAAGCACTGTGAACTGCAGGGAGGCACATGCAGAGCTAGAAGGGGCAACACTATGTGACAAGGGGGACTTTAGTATCAGCAGAGGTGCTGTTCAGTGGAGGTAGAGCCAGGCTGAAGCACTGTCCTACAAGAAGGTTCTCTGTTGGGCTAGAAGCAGCAGTGTCTGTCTGCCAGGGCCCGTGCTGTGTAAGCGGCAGCTTTGTGCATTAAAAGCAGAATGAAGTAATGTGGCCCGCAGGAAAGTACATGCAGAGATAGAAGAAGGGGCAGTGCTATCTTCCAAGGGCGCTCTAGCGTCAGCAGTGGATGTAGAGCCAGGCTGAAGCACTGTTCTACAGGATGGTTCTGTGCTGTTCAGTTCTAGAAAGGGCAGTGCTCAGTGGCGTGTCTTTAGAATGAGCAAGTCGTGGTGGTAGGAACTGACGTGTTGAAACACAGATTGATAGTGTTTCTTTCCCTGTCTTGAGTGGTCTCCTGTCCCAAAATCCTCTGCACGAAATGCTGGGTTACCATCCCAGTGGAAAAGATCAGGAGCCAGCACTAAATCACCTTATGTAGTTTTCCCCCTCCCCAACACCCCTCATTACCCCAAAGGCCAACTACCCTAACCGCAGGAACGCGGCTGTGCTCACTGCCTGAAAAAAGTGCACACAGCGTCAGGGTGCGCACCTGTGCCTCGTCTCCTGCACAGCACGTGTTTGTGTGATGGGCGAGGGAGATTCATTTCATCAGTCGAAATGAAGCGGGGTTTTTCAGGTTGGAAACTGGTGGGTTGGTGCAAAAAACTGGGCACCAGCCAGCTGGCACAGGTCAGAAAGCGCATCCTCACAGTGAATAGAAACATAATTAACAGATGCCATGTGTAAAGGGCCACCCGGCCACTACGCAACATTGTATCTGCACCTCATCCCTCGGGACCGGGCTCAGTCTGAGGGGATAAATAAAGGGGCCCGAGGTTGCATGTGACCTTCGGATGAATAGTATCACCGAGTGCGTGTGTGTTTAATTCCGCCCTGCAACCAGGCCAAGACCCCGCTACCCTGCCGACACATTACACTGGCGACGAGGCTATGGAGACGGCCCCACGTCTGTCGCACGACGTGTACCTACGGCCCAGCAGCTTTGCGACCTACCCGACGGGAGTCTGCTGCCACGCGACTCATCACGATTGCTGTGGTCCAGCCCCTGCAGACGCCAGGCAGTTTCAGGCGGTGAGTCCCCAGCGCGCATTCCTGAGCTCCGGCAGAAGCTGCGCAAGGACGCCTGCCTCGCCCGGACCGGCTCAACTCTGACGGCGAGGCCTGCCACTGTGCGCGAGGAAGCGAGGGCGGGGCCTCTCCTGCTCGAGCGCGAGGCGGCTCCCCAGGTGCGAGGAACCCTTGTAGTGCAGCGCAGGGCAGCGCTGTGAAGAGGAAGGCCCGGCCAGCGGCGGCAGGTGCTTGTAATTGCACCACGTGGCCCCAGCCCTTCGATGAGGCTCTGAAGGGTACAGTGGGCTGGAGGAGAAGGCAAGGCCAACAGCAGCAGGTAACTCCAATCGCACCACGTGGCCCCAGTCCTCCAAAGAGGCCCACAGTGTTAAGAGGGCTGAAGAGAAAAGAAGAAAAATTAATAATAATGAAATAGAAAAGGAAAACGAAAGTGAAAGCGCACTCCCAATCTCACATACAGACTGGAACACTCCAGAGGCCAAGGGAGAAAGAGGGCTCAAGGAAAGCATAGAAGGCAGCATCTAGACACCAGAGGTCTGAGCAAAAGGGGTACAGAGGCACACTGTGAGCAGCCAGATAGCCTTGACACAGTAGACTTCACTGAGGGATCAGCATGGGAGATCCACCAACAGCAAGCTCAAGGGCCACTAGCACCATACACTCACGCGCCTGTGACACCGATACCGCTGTTCAGCCAACTGGCGGATCTGGCCACCGCGGCGCCCAGATGGAGGCTCTGGGTAGGCCGCCTTAATCACTACTTCACAGGGACACGCGAGACTGATGAAACAGTGAAACGCTCCCTGCTCATGCACTTTGGGGGAGACGAGCTGTACGAGCTCTTTGAGACATTGCCAGACACAGGGGCCGCTCACAAGTATGATGCAGCCATTGCGGCCCTGAATAGGTACTTTGACCCGCAAATGAACCCGGACTACGAGCGGTTCAAATTGCGCCAGGCTCGACAGACAGAAGCAGAAACAGTAGATATGTTTTACGCCCGACTCCGGAAACTCGCCATGACATGCACTGGAATTGATCAGAATGAGGAGATCAGGGCCCAAATCATACAGGGGTGCAAGTCCGTTGCCCTGCGGCGCCAAATGCTTTGACAACCAGGGATTTCGCTAGACGAGATTTTAATACTCGCCCGCTCTCATGAGCTGTCGGACAAGCGGGCTGATGAGATGGAGGCGGTTCGAGTGAGGAACACACCGACCGCGCTGGCGCCAAGATCAGCGCACGTGAAGGAAGAGACCGTGGTCGCTGTACAGAGGCGACCTGCACCAAACCAAAGGCGAGTCACAGGAAGCTGGCCTAGCGGCAAGTGCGGACACTGCGGGTTCAATCACAGGGAACAGGACAGGTGTCCTGCCAGAGGACAGACGTGCTCAAAGTGTGGCAAAGCTAACCACTACGCCAGCGTCTGCCGCAGTGGCGGAGGAAGGTCCCACAGAGGTGCGACCAGAGGGAGACAGGCGAACCTCAAGAATCTCACGCTAGAAGATCAGGAGAGTACAGAGGCCACACCCGCAGAAGGCGCTACTGCTTACTACGAAGACGCCAATGACATGTTTGTTATCTCATTCGCTGGCAGACCGGGTCGCAAAGGACGCCCTCCCCCACTGTGCCACGTCAAAGTCAACGCGATTTCAGTACAGGCCCTCATCGACACGGGGCGTCCCTTAACGTAATGGACTCTGACCAGTATGACAAGCTGTCGCCCAAACCGAAACTGACACCCAGTGTTGCCAAAATCTACACGTATGGCAGCACCGAACCCATACCACTGAGGGGAATGATGGAGGTCGATGTCTCCAGTGACAAGTACCCGGTGAAAACCACCTTTCACATCATGGAAGGAAAGAAAGGCACGTTGCTGAGCTGCTACACGGCGGAGGACTTGGAGCTGGTGTTCTTTGCCAAACAAGTTCATGAACACCATGCTGAAGACATGATGAAGGAGTTCCCGCAACTCTCCAAAGGACTGGGCAAGCTCCGGGGGCGCCAAGTGAAACTTCACATTGACCAGGGCATCCAGCCACGCGCACTGCGACACCGGCGTATACCATTCCATCTTAGCCCCCTGGTGGAGCAAGAACTGCAGAACCTAGAGGACCTTGGTGTCGGGACCCACTCCGCGGGAATCCCCGCTGGTGGTAGCGCCAAAGCCGAAGCAACCTGGGGCGACCAGGTTGTGTGTGGATATGAGGCTCCCTAACCAAGCCATTCGCAGGGAGCGACACGTTACCCCGACGGTGGATAACATCGTGGCGGACTTGAATGGCGCCCAGTGGCTCTCAAAACTAGACCCGAACTCGGGCTACCATCAGATGGAGTTGGTGCCGGAGAGCCACTACATCACCACCTTCTCCATGCATGTAGGACTCCGAAGGTACACCCGACTCAGCTTTGGGGTGTGATCCACGGCGGAGGTCTTCCAGCACGCCATCAAGGAAGCCCTCTCCGGCCTCGTCGGGGTGATAAATCTGAGTGACGATATTCTGATCTACTCACAGAGCCTGGAGGAACACCATGCCAGGTTGAGGGCCACACTACAAAGGTTAGTCGACTGTGGACTCACCCTTCACAAGAAAAAATGCGCCTTCTATCAGGGGTCGATAGACTTCTTTGGCTATGTGTTCTCGAAGGATGGGCTTCGGGTCGATCCTCACAAGGCAGAAGCCATCCAAAACACCCCAGTGCCACAGAACTCCACAGAAATAAGAAGCTTCCTGGGGATGGCTATGTATTGTGGACGGTTCCTCCCGAATCTTGCCACGATATCAGAACCGCTACGACAACTGACCAAGACCGGGACACCCTGGGAGTGGGCTCCTCAAGAGGAAGCGGCATTCCAAGGCATCTCAAAAAGGCACTCTTGGATCAAACGACGATGGCCTACTTCCATCCCAAAAGGAAGACGGAGCTGGTTGTCGACGCCAGCCCGGTTGAGCTAGGGGCAGTGCTACTACAAGAGGACACAAAAGGGACCTACATCCCCGTAGCCTATGCCAGTCGTGCACTATCTCCGACCGAGACAAGATACGCAGAAATAGAGCGCGAGGCTCTCGCCATAAGATGGGCTTGCCAGCACTTTCATCTATATCTGTGTGGCCACCCCTTCAGAGTCATAACGGACCATAAACCCCTCATATCACTGTTCAGTGGGTCCACCAGACTGGCGCCCCCGAGGATTGAAAGGTGGGAAGAACAACTGCAGGCATACTCATTTCAGCTGCTGTATCGACCGGGTGCGGATAACTCCGCCGACTTCTTGTCGAGGCACCCCACGTCGATGGAGAGGGACCAGGTCCCTGATGACAGCGCAAACACCGAGGCTTTCATATGCATGATCGAAGACAATGCCTGTCGTCTGGCCATCACCAAGGACGATTTGTGCCGCGCCACTGAAGCAGACGACACCCTGGCAAGGGTTAAGGAAGCCCTGGAGAACGGGCGGTGGCATTGGTTTCTAGATGGCCTTGCCGCACTCACGGCAGAAGAGCAGAAGTCCCGGTGACAAATATGGAGGGTAAGGCAAGAACTCAGCATCGGCGGGTCTGGGCTGGTCCACAGAGGATTGTGGTCCCCAAAGGCTTACACCAGCGGATGGTCACCCTAGCACACCAGGGTCACCAAGGGTCGGCCAAGACAAAAGCTCGGCTCTGAGCAAAGGTGTGGTTCCCCGGCATGGACAGTTTGGTGGACGAAGAAGTAAGGAAATGCCATCCTTGCACCATCACGGGTGCGGACTCGGCGCCTGCGCCGGTGATCACCGAAGAACCCTGCGATACGTTGTGGGGTAAAGTCAGCGTCGACTTTGGAAGCTTCCCGGACGGGCAGCACACCATGGTCGTCATGGACTCCTTCTCCAAATTTCCGGTGGTCGAGTTGGTATCCTCCACGGCATTTATGCATGTTCAACTGGCCCTCGAAAAGATCTTTGCCACCTTCGGACTGCCAGAAGAAGTAAAATCCGACAACGGACCACCCTTCAAGGGTCAGGACTTTCATGACTTTTTGGAGCGGTGAGCCATCCGGCACCGCAGGATCACACCCAATGGCCTCAAGCCAACGGCGAGGTCGAGCGTTTCATGCGGACCCTGATCCGGGCGCTGCGAATAGGAGTGGACCAGCAACAGGACTCGGAGACATGTCTCCACCAGTTCCTGCTCGCCTATCGGCAGACTCCTCATTCGACCATGGGGTGTGCCCCAGCTACGCTCTTGTTGAAACGCTCCCCAAGGGATTTCATCCCCGAAGACCCCAACTGGGCACCACCAAGTCTGGACATAGACAGGGCCCAGCAGAAATGTAAAGTCACCAACAAGAAGGCCAACACCAGCAGAGGGGCCAAGACTCCCTGCGTGTAGGGTCCCAAGTGGTCCTCAAAGATCGTCACCCCAGCTGGAAGTTTCGCACACCTTACGAATCGGAGGTGTGGACGGTCACCAAAGTGGATGGAACGATGGTCGCTGCTCGACGAGGCCGACACATGGTGGTGCAAAATGTATCCTGGTTCAAGGAAGCCGTAGATGTCCCCCATCCCAACAGGGCATCATCGGAGGAAGAGGAGGACCCCATGGATGTGTCCATGGGACCTACTGCAAGTCAGAGGGCGACTCCGGCGCCGTCACCTGGCCAGGACATGACAAGCACACCACATGAAGGTCCTCAGGATTCACCCGGGAGTGGAGACGCCGAGAGGTCCCCGGGGAGCGTTGCAAAAGACCCTGGCGGAATGTCATCTCGCAGCCAACTGTATTTGCTGAGACCCAACCCCGCACTCAGCCGGAAGCTAAAGGACTATGGGGTATATTCACAAGAACGTGCGATAAACATCGCCAAAATAGCTTACCGCAACTTCTCACATCGCAGCCCATCGCGTGAAAATAACGCCGTGTCACTGTGGCATTCCCAACACGGCGATACCGTGCAATATACACACGCGAACGCGGAAAATGTCCACGGAGCAACTAGCGCGACTGCGATAAAAATTCAAACCTTAACGCGAAAAAAGGTGCGATGGGCCCAATCGCGATGAGACAATCCGCAATAAGGCGCGCAAGGCCTGCAACACACACACACGTCAGGCGGGAAAAATCACCACAAAAACAGATAAAAAACACACCAAACAAAAAAACACCAACAGCGAAGCATGATGGAGTCAGGCGGAGCTGGCACAGGGGATGATCGGAACCCCACAAGCCCCCCGGAGCCCCAGCCAGGGCCCTCGGGACAGGGAAGGACAAGAAGAAGAGGAAGCCGTGGTTCAGTCCGCAGGAGAATCAGATCCTGGTCACGGAGGTGATAGGACACCATCAACAACTGTTCATCACCTCCACCGTGTCACTGGGCACAAGAAATGGAATATGGCAGTCCATCTTGGACAAGGTGAATGCTGTCGGAGTGCAGAGGAGGTCAATGGATGAGGTCAAGAGGCGACGGACTGATATCAAGCGCAAAACCAAGAGCAAACTCGCCAACAACCTCAAAGCAGCAATGCAGACTGGAGGTGGGAGTCCTGCACCGCAGGTGGAGCTGGACGAGATGGAGGAGATGGTGTCGACAGTCATCAGTGTGGATACGGTGGCAGGAGTTGGAGGGCCCGGACACTGCTCTACAGGACCGGACACAACAGCAACAGGGTGAGTAGTGACCAGGGACTGGGGGACGGGGGGAGATGGGCACAATGGCACACATGCACAAATAAGCAGACCACACTGCAGACCCACAATGACTATGCACATAGGAACACCAAGTACATCACCCTCGACCATCTGCCCAGAGTGGGCCCACCCCACACATCACACAGCTCACATACAACCCATGCACATGTGCTGAACCCAGCCAAGCTGCTGCTCCGTGAGCCACACTGACAACGTAAGTGACACTGCATGACGAATACCATGCCTGCAGTCCGATTACCATGAAATGGTGCACTCAACGACACTGAGGTGGCTGAGTGTGGACCACATCCGTATAGGAGCAGGTCACACTCTGACACATCCACCTGCACAATCAACCCCTGACGTCAACAACACAGCTGCGGACAAACCATGCCCCAGAGTCCCCACTCCCACCAAGACACACAAGACACACATCCACCCAAGACTGGTAGCGTCTCAACACTGCATGGACACAGAAGTCAAAGGCACACCGCCTGCAAGGGACAAGAGGCAGCAGACTCAGAGCTGCAGTTGCGACCCTCACTAAACTGCAGCACACACATATGACAGTCAGAGCACAGCAGCATAGACAACAGTGTGGGACAAACTGCAACACGTGAACAACAGGACAGAGGGCGAAACTGCGCAGCTTGTGTGAAGATACTGGCCAATTACATTTGGCATAGCAGGGGTATGTGAGATGAAACTGCACAATTACAACCTCACATCCCTGATGGTGTTGAAATGTCAACTGTCCCGCATCCAACATGCATCTCCACCTACACAGCCACAATGTACCTCGTCATGCAGTTCGTATGTGAACACGATGTAATGCAGCATCTCCCCTTAACATTGCAGAGGGACCATCAACACCACCTGCAGTGCAGACCCAACAACCCCATCATCAACACCGAAGCCCTCAGAGAGCTCATCGGCCGCATCAGCTACCCACCTCCAAGATCAGGGCAGCCCAGCTGCATCGAGGAGACCCCACCCCCTGCACAGACCACACAGCAGTCAACACCTGCCACACTGGCTGTCTCCCAAGACCCCCATGGAACACACCTGGCCTTCCAAACCCGTGTGTTAGAGGCCCAGGAGAAGCTGGCTGATCAGGTGCGGGTGGGGTTTGACCTCCTGGCAGCCAAACTTGATGCCATCCATGGGTGTCTACATCCCTTCGGGGACCACTTACAGTCCCTAACGGACACCCACAGTCCGCTCCATGGCCTCCAACGAGCCCTGGCCGACATCGCTGGAGTCCTGACTCGGAGACAAGAACACCTGTCAAGTCAGAGTGGCTCCAGCGATCTCAGAAGTGACTTGGCACATATGTGGAGGCTCATGGAGGACATGGTGCGGATGGAGGCGGAAAGGTTGGCTGTCACTGCTGCACATCAGCAAAATGTAGCTGGGATATACCATGCCCTGCAGATCCTCGCCATGGCATTGCTGCCACAAGGCCTGGCGCAGATGGATGCTGCTGCCCCTACACCATCCACATCTGCACCCCCTGGTGTGTCACTGCCTCACAGTGCGGCAGACATTTCTACTCCTGCACCTGATGTGTCACTGCCACATGGTGCGGCCGACAATCCACCTCCGGCCCCTGATGTGTCAGTGGCACACAGCCAGCCGGAACTGCAGCACCCACAGGTGAGGCAGAGCACACATCAGAGGACGAGGATGTGGATGATCCAGACTTCTTGATCATGAGGCGGCAGTAGCATTCCTCCCACCCATTTGGCCTGTTTCATCTTGGTACTGCCCTTGGCATCATGACCTTCCACTGCCCCCCGATGCACTCATTGACTCTCACCTTGGACCTCGACATGGACTGCCATATTCTGTTAGATGACCGATGACACAGCGATCAGACTGCGGTCTGGACTCTTCCTCTTCCAATGTACTTGTCATGCCCTGAAGGACTCTGGCTGGCCCGCCACGTGCCAATGATGTGAAGTGGGGTCTGCATGGCCCTGTACTGCTCCAGCTGCAACACTCCACTGGATGACAATAAATCATTCACTAATGCACAGTTGTGTCATGTCTTCGATCATTCAAGTATGTGAGTGTGGATGTGTGTTGGATCAGTAATTCCCCCCCGACGTCCATGTTGCACACGTCGTGGGACATGAGTCACAGGGTGCTACATTGCCCATTGCGTTCCGTGCGGCGTAGTCACGACATCAGGGACACACGCATTCGTCACTTCCTTGTCCGGACAAGGACTGAACCAGCGCACACAGCCCTGGGATCATTCTTGCACGCCCGACGCAGGTCCGGCATACGCCAGGCCAGACCACTGCGCTTGCGCTTCGAGGGGGGACGACATAGCTTCATGTCCCAGGATTCCATGCTTGGGATCTGCTGGTCACTGTTCTGGTTGCCAGCATGCCACGGCCACTCCCTGAGGGCAGGTTTGCACACACACCACACCCATCCAGCAGATGCGTAATGGGCCATGTGATACCGCCAATAAAAGGGGCCTGCAACGTCACATTCCCCACTGCCGGAGGTGACCTGACGACGTACGCGCAACGTGGCTCAATCTTGGAGGGTGCATGACTTGTGGTGCACAGGGTTAGTCGCCCCCGACGTCCGGCGGCCACCACGGGCCTACCACCACGTGGCGCTGGATTGAGTTGCACAGGGTTAGTCGCACCTATGAAGCTGAGCGGGTGTGCAGCCTGCGATGATGACGTGTGCACTGATATGGTCTCTGCCATTTCTGACTCAAGACCCAGTATCAAGTGTGTGACCTGCTGGACCGCGGGGGTGCCACATGATGTGGGGACTGCCAAGGCTGCGGGCCCCAGCCTTGGAGTTGGCACCGGCACGTGGTGTGCCCTGTTGGGGACACACCGGTGGCAGCAGATGAGCAGTGGGGCCTGGGTGCCCTGGGGCGGACATTCACCGCTGGGCGGCGGGAGGGGCTGGGGTGCAGCAGCATGTGTGCGCAGGGGCGGACAGGCGATGATGCCGTGTGCAATGATTTGGACTCTGCAATTATCTGTTGTGTACTCGTTTCAGATAGGGGACCTGGTGGACTGCAGTGTTGGCCGGAGCCTGCGTGCGACGCGGGCCTACCGCCACGTGGCGTTGCCTCAAGGTTCACAGAGTTAGTAGCACCTGTGGAGCTGAGCGGGTGTGCAGCCTGCGATGATGACGTGTGCACTGTAATGGACTCTCCCATTCCAAACTCAAGGCCCAGATTCAGGTGTGTGACCTAGTGGGCGGCGTCCGCGTGATGTGGAGGCTGCCAAGGTCGCGTGTCCCGGGCTCGGAGCGTACACCGGCACGTGGTTGGAGACACACCGGTGGCGGAAGGTGAGCAGTGGGGCCGGGGTGCGCATGGGCAGCGGTCTCTCTCCCTCTCTCCCTTTCTTTCTCTCTCTCCCTTTCTTTCTGTCTCTCCCTTTCTTTCTGTCTCTCCCTTTCTTTCTCTCTCTCTCCTTCTGTCTCTCGCTCCCTTTCTTTCTCTCGCTCCCTTTCTTTCTTTCTCTCTCTCTTTCGGTCTCTCCCTTTCTTTCTGTCTCTCCCTTTCTCTCTCTCTCTCTCCCTTTCTTTCTTTCTCTCTCTCTCTTTCCTTTGATGAGCGCATGAAACGCATTCTTATCTCGGATTTTTTCTTGCAGGCTGTGACTTCCAGATTGTCCGGAGTGGATCCGCATGGACTCACTCTTCAGAATTGTTGTTTTGTGTTCTGTATTAATAAAGTTCTGTTGTGTGATTTCTAAGTTGTATGTTTGTTTCTCATTATTCTGACCACACATGTAGGTTTGTTGTTGTATTTGTGCGACATCAGGCTCTTATTTTTCTCGTGATGTCGTAATTTGCTGTGGCACATCTTCGTCCGGGGTGGGTGGGCCGGGGGGGGCCAGGAGTGTGGGGGGAGGGTCCTGGGGGTGGTGGCGCTTGGTGTTGTGGGCCTCAGGGGTCTCCGAGCTGCATGGGCAGTGGCTCCATGGCATCTGTTGTTCTTCAGGTGTGGCTGTGAGCTGGGCTCCCTTTTGTGGTGCAGGTAGTCGTCCTACTTAGCACCAGCAAAAGTCAGGTGTTGAATCCCTGCTGCTACAGCGGCTTATCGCCTGTTTTTGCCTCGAGAATCGCGCGGTGTTGTCTTTTCGTGTGTTTTTGCACGGACACGCCTATTCTGCATCTCATTAGCGTTAGTTGGCGGTGTCAACGGTGGCGATGCTTTTTGCGGCAGCTATTGCGGGTTATGTGGTGATGTAGGCAGTTAGCACCAGCTTGCGAAAGGGGCGGTAATTCCATCGCCACTTTTGCTGCGCTAAAGTGCCGATAACTCGGCGATAAGTCCTTGTGAATATGCCCCTATGTGTGCTGAACCACTGGGTGGTGACAAACCTGGCTACAACTGTTTCATCGAAAATGTACTGAGTTAACACTTTTGTTCTAATGTTCCTATCCTCTTTTCTTTTCACGTTTTCCATTATTCTATATCTAAAGGAAAGCAGGGATGTAGAGGGCCACCCGGCCTCTACGCGACAATGTATCTGCACCTCACCCCTCGTGACCGGGCTCAGTCCGAGAGGATAAATAAAGGCGCCCGAGGTCGCACGTGACCTTCGGCCGAATAGTTTCACCGAGTGCGTGTGTGTTTAATTCCGTCCTGCAACCAGGCCAAGACCCCGCTACCCTGCCGACACATTACACCATGTAAATAGGGAGATGCAACCATTGAGCTCCGAAGTGTGAGAAGCACAGCTCTAACGTGGACAGAGGCTGCCAAGGAATAGCCGTCTGAAGAGGTGTGTGCAATCAAAGCCCATCTGCTTTTTAGGGCTCGCGCCTGCGTTGCAGTGCGCAGCACTGCTCGCGCAGCGAGAGCCCTTTTGTATGGGGTTCTGAAAGCTGCTCACACGCTCGTGCGTGTGATCAGGCTTTCGCTGGCTGCCATTGGGTTTAGCGTGTTTTTTTAATAAAAATAATGCACGCAATTGGGCAAAGGCGGGCGCATGTCCCGCCTTTGCTCCGCCCATTCACACCGGTGGCCAGCACGCGCAGCAGCGTGCGTTCGCCTCGCTGCCGCGCTCCCTCCCCCCGCTCCTCTGTGGTGCGCGCGCACCACTGGTTTCGACTCCCGCGTCGGCTCCTCTGTGGTGCGCGCGCACCACCGGTTAGAAATAATCATTAACATTTTCCTGTAGATTTAAAACCATGTGTACCTCGTCTGCTAAATATCTCCATCAGGCACTTGGTATTTATGTCTCTTCCACTGATAATAGTTTAAAGTGCTTCAAATTAGACCTCAAATGCACTAAAATTATGAATCACCAAAAAATGCTTTACTTTTTCTAACCTATTATTGTGTGATGAATCTTGATTTTGCCTCTATTATCTTGCGCATTACTACTTAGTTTTGTGTGATCTCAACTTTTGTTTCATTGTGTTTTTCCACTGAAAAATAGCAATTTGTTTATGTTGGTGGCAGGGCAGGCTTAGTGTTTATCCAGTGTTCTCCATGAACAAGATGGCATTTTTGCATACCCCCGCCCGTAGAGAGGGACAGGTGTAAACACTATTAGTCACTCTTATGGTGTTCTTTTCCCACGTTATGGTTTCTAGCATTTGAAAAGGGTGCAAGTGCTATGCATGTGGCGACTTTGTACACCAGAACTGGACGGCACGTTTACAGGTGGATCAGATGGCTGTATATTTGTGTGTGTGGTTGTAGTTTGTTTTGTGGGAAGGGTCTGGTCCTGGCATGGTGTCTGTCATATTTTACGTGGTGCTACTGCCAGCGATGTCAATACTAATAGAGCTATATGAGAATGTTTTGGCCGTTCTTCATACACTTGATTAATGAATCATTGTATGTTGGTTGTGTTAACCAACTGTTGTAGTCAAAGGTGTTCATGCGAAGCATCAACATAGTTAGGTTGTCTATGGGGAGGTAAGCCAAGAGCTATTTGTAATCTGGGTGATGTTAGATCTGTCAGTCAAAATCCACCTGCCTGCCTCAGCATTAATGAGTCGATTCTGCAAGTATTGGCCAGTTCAGGTCCCTGGTGTTATTGAATTATATTACTGTGTACTCTGTTAATGTTTACACTTTTATGTTACCAGACAGACAGAAGCGCATATTGATTTCCGCTCTTTTAAATTATTACACAGTGGTGTTGAGGCATGCAGTCGTGTTTTACCATAGAAAAATGTCAACAAAAAATTTGTAACAAAAGTATGTAGTGAAATACAATTGTGCACTGAAATGCATAGACACCAACGCTATACACTTCAATCCGGTGGCGGCGGCAGTTCTACCAATGACTAAAGCATGTATTTAAACAATCCTGCTCAAATTACACACGAGGCCTCCCCTGTAGAAAAACTGGAGATAATCTGATTAAATTTGTGTTGTTACATTACTACTCGCCTGTAATTATATTTAATACATATTTGTCAGTAATAGTCAATTAGAATCAATTCCTTAATAGTGCATAGGTTTTACAGCAAAGATTCTTTCTATTGATGTCAATGTAGAAGCCCCCAGAGCACCCGCCTTTAGAGTATGTTCTCATACGTGGGAGTGGCTGGAGGGTGGGGATATATGTGAGGGGTAACAATATAGATTTGAAATATACATCAATTTTTACCAAAAATAGGTTAAATATTTTGAGAAAACGCACATCCGTTCTGGGGCTTTTTCAGAGGATGTTGACTATTTTTAAGATTATATCAGAAATTGACATCAGCATTCCCATGGCGATTCCATTGACAATTTTCAAAGCAATTTCATGGAAAAAACATTTTCTGGTTCTTGAATTTTTTATATAAAAAATATAATCCGATCATTGAATAAAACTTTACTTTAAAAAGTTAAAGTATATTTAGGAAACACTGCTTTTTTTCTTGTTTTTTTTTTGGAAAATGATTTTTTAAATTGTTACGTTTTATTGGATGTTTCTTGAAAATGTGAATTTTCTAGATGTTCTGTGGTAATTGTCTTGAGATTTCCTTAGCGTCGACAACAAAAATATTTGCAGAATAAAAAATAAAAAAAATTGAAGAAATGTGAGGTTTTCCCTAGCAGGGCTTGGTGAGTTTAAAAGCATTAATCAGTGGCATAGCTTGCTACGTGCTGTGCTTGTCTATCACTTGCTGCTGTGCACCCACTGTGTTTGTGTTTACCTGGACCTTGCACAACTAGCTGCCTCCATTATTTGCTCATATCGATCCTCTGGCTGCTGTGTCCTCACTCTGCTCTTACATATACAGTGCTTGTTGTGTGTGTGTGCGCGCGCGCCTTTATTCACCAGTGTACTGTACTTTTTGTTGACCTTTTGCTCATTACTTGCATGTATCAATGTGTCTGTTACTCAGGACTCGCTGAGTGTTCAAAATTAGCCATTATGTGGTTGTTGTGCTCTCTGTACACGAGCTAGTTAGTGTGCCGGCTGCTGCGTGCGTACCCTAAACTTACATTTGCTGCAGTTGTTGTCCGCTTACTCTGCACTTGCAACAGTTGACACCATGGTAACTGTGATCCCAGTCAGCACTAACTGATGCAGAGGTTGTTGTACTCTGACTCTATGCTCGCGATAAGTAATGTGAGCTCACTCTTGTGACTCCGGGCTCCTACTCTTTGCCTGTATTAATAGATGTTCCTATGCTGTGAGTTTACTCTGATCTTGATGTAATTGATGCACTGATGCACAATGCTCACTTTGCACTTGCATCTTATGCTGTGAGCTCACGCTGCACTTGCATTAATCGATACTCCTATACTGTGAGCTCACTCTGCACCTACGTTAATCTCTAATCTTATGCTGTGAGCTCACGCTGCACTTGCATTCGATACTCCTATACTGTGCGCTCACTCTGCACCTACATTAATCTGTAATCTTATGCTGCGAGCTCACGCTGCACTTGCATTAATCGATACTCCAATACTATGAGCTCACCCTGCACCTACATTAATCTGTAATGTTATGCTGCGAGCTCATGCTGCACTTGCATTAATGGATACTCCAATACTGTGAGCTCACTCTGCACCTACATTAATCCATGCTCCTACGCTCTGGCTTCACTGCGCTTTTGCATTAATCGGCACTCTTATGCTGTGAGCTCAAGCTGCACTTGCATTAATCAATGCTTCGATGCTGCAACCTCACTTTGCGCTAGCATTAATAGAAGCTCCTATGCCGTGCTCTCACCCTGCACATGCATTAATAAATACTCCTTAGCTGTGTGCTCTCTCTGCACTCCCAGGAATTGATGCTTTGATGCTGGGTGCTCACTCTGCAATTATATTCATTGACCCTTCAATATTGCATGCAGTGGCTGGCAGAAAGGGGTTTAACTCTGTAGCTTCCTCAAAATGAGTGAGGGCCCTGTGAAATAAAAGGTATAATATGACCAACACAGGCCTTGAATTGTTCAGCATGTTTGATATAGAGCCTGCATGGCTCAGTGAGTGCATACATATTGAATAGAGAAGCTTATCTGGCAGTAGAGACATGTACACTTATCCTGACTGAGCACTATTTTTTATACATTCCCAGAAGAGTGCATCTCCGTAAGGGAAGAGGGTGTGTGATGATGAGAGTAATGTTTTCCCAGTAAAGGTGTGTACTTCTCTCTTAAGGCCACCATTGCTTGAAGGAGCCAAAAGTTGAGTTCAGTCAAGACACACATTCGACCCATTCTGCAGCTAAAGAACAAAACCTCCATCAGCTACAAAAACTGTGTTTACCATCTCTTTAAAGAAGAAAGTGAATCATGGGCAATGGTACCTTAAAATAACTTCTCTAAAAGAGAGGATGTTGATCATTTCTAAGGCCTATTTTAAATCACTTTTGGTGGTTTGGGGTACGAGAGTGAGTTTAAAACTTGGTTTCCTGGAATAAGGGTCACCAGAAGCAGAAGAGGCCCTCCTACTATGGCAGGCAAAGCGTAAGTTTTCAATGCCCGTGTGCTGTGCATAGGACAATGAATCTTAAATTGCAGCTTTGCAGGGCTTAGATGGACTCTCATTGGAGGGCTCTTGAGGGAATATATATTGAGACAGAGCAATAGGGTGGAGTAATATCGTGGACCTATAAAAATTGTGAAAGCCATTGAAACAAGCATTTACAATGCAATAGGTCTCGCATTATTAGAGTTTGAGCTATTGGCATTGCTAAATAATGCAACACCAATAGCTCAAACTTTAATAATGCGAGACCTATTGCATTGCAAATGCTTGTTCTAAGAATGCCTTATCTGAGAGTGTGCTCCCTGTACATTATGTTTGGGGCTTCCCAGAAAGCGTAAAGAGTAGGAAGCAGAGAGGAAATAATCACAATAATGGACTTTGCAGTTATTAAAAGCAGGGCGTTGAGTTGCAAAGGGCTCTCATTTAAATAATGTTTGTATTGTGATATACAGGGTCTCCTATAATTCTCAAATGTGAAGAGTGTGCGAATATTTCAGTACAACAGGCAAAAGTCCCCGCCTTGATTTTTCACAGGTGCTCGAAGACTCCTGGTTGAAAGTGTATTCGGTGTCATACAAATACGTTGCTGGTTTTATTAAATGTTTGAATAGTGTGTTTTATGCAGGGGTTCATGCAGCATCTCTTTTCCTTAACTCAGTAAATCGCTTCAGAAGGATGAACGGCTGTGCTAGCCTTGCAGAGATCTGATATACCGATGTCTATAGGAGGCAGTGAGAAGTATCAACTCACTGAACGATCTTGACATCAGTTGTCCAGAGGAACTAACAGCATGGAGATATATGAACACTGATGCAGAATCCAATCAAGCAGATTGGTAAGGGTCATTCCAAGGAAGCACATTTAGGAAGAATCTGGATGTTTACAGGGTACAGGTGGTTTGGCTATTAGATTGTTATAGACTGTAGAAAAGAAACACTTGATTTCCACTCCTTTCTTCCTGGGCAAATCATTTTATCTACTGGCATCTGCCGCAGTTTCCTTCCCTTTAAAAATTGTGATCATTTTGACAAATGCTGAGCGCATTAAAGGATTTAGTTGATAGTCTCCAGGTATAGACACAATATTTGGTAGTCTGCTAGATTTATATAATAATTTTATGACGGTTATGGGGACCAGAGGACGGAAATTAATGGACAATATTGCTGGGTCTGGTCAAGTCTTGTTCTTGTGATTGAATGGTTCTAAATGTTTGTCATGGGAGATTGGGCACGTGGAAATGTAAATGGGAGTGCCAGGACACCAGAGTTCTAATCTGGCTTCCTCACTCATTACTTTGGTGTGATTCTGGGAAAATCACATCACCTCCTAGACTGGGCATCACTTTGTTCAGCTACATTGTTGAATATTTAGGAAAACTGTAAACAGTTAAAAGTGATTCATGTTGTGTTGTGGCTGTAGTGTTATAGAGGGCAATGCCTGATCTTCAGCCCATATAGGAAAGGTAGTAGGACACATCTGATACAGGGAGTAGAGGGCTACTTCTTTAACACAGCTGCTTTATCATGCTAATAAGTGCAGTAAGTGCAGGAGAACTGGAGACAGTTCCTAAGCCTAGTGAGACTGGCTTATGATGGTAAAGTCTAGGATCGGCTGAAATTTTTGCTACGCTAGCATAATAAAGAGTAATTTCAGGAATTTTGAATTATGCTTGTTATGCAAAATTACCCAAATAAGGCCATTACCCCATCTTACAAAATAATGCTGCAGAAGCGGAGGAACAATGCACATGACCAGAATGGGAGTGGGTCTCGTTTGCGCTATTCAAATAGAGTGACATGCGTTTTTGCTTCCCAAATAGATACAAGATTGCATTTTACACCAGATTTAAATTTCACTTAATTACACACACCCGTAGTGAAGTCCATGTGATTGGAATGGTCTCAACTGGCCAGAGAATTGAATAAAAGTAGCAACTCTCCCCAGCTCTTCAAAACACAACTGAACCTAAGGATGAACAGAAGAGGAAGACAACTGCTGTCTATGGCCTGCAGGGGGGGAGGAGGACAAGAAGGGCTGAACCTGCTCCCAGCTTTACCCTGCATGTTAGTCACACCAAAGTCAGGCCCTAAAGGTTCGAACAGCAGGGTGCATTGTATTTAAACAGTAGGACATGTGTACTTACGTTTTACCTGTCCTGGCAGTAAAAGTTTTCACTGTTGTGAGGCTTATCTGTCCCATTACCTAACACTGGGTTATCTTATTACATTTAATAAGTGATAACCGTTAGCAATACAGTTTTTACACTCAAAGGAATTGTAGTTTAAAATCCTCTTTGATGGTAAAGTCAGATAATAAGTCAAAAGTCTGAAAATGCCACTCTAAGAAAGGTAGCATTTTCTTGTCCTAACCATTTGTGCCTTCATCCCACATGATTATGATGACTCTGCTGTTGGGGTCTGTGTATTCTTTCCAGAGAGTGAAACGAAAGGGGACTAGATGTGGGCAGGTTGGTCCATCCTGCCAGAATGGCTGGGGGTGGAGCTGTGGCCTTCCCCACTTACACTACAAAGGGCTTACCTCCAGCAAACACAAAGGACCCTGGCACCAGCCTATTGTCACCCAAGACAGTTTGTAGGCTTGACAGGGGAAGGGAAGAGTGTTCCAGAACCAGACGTGGTGGTAGGGCAGGGTGTTTATCCCAACACAAAGGGTGGTACCATGTATAAATATTAGATCTCCTAAGCCACTCATCAGTGCACTCCTGAACCTGTGGACATTACAGAAGAAGCACTTCCTTTGCCCCCCTGAGGACTGCCCTGCTCCTACCAGAGGACTGAACTGCTGGCTTGCTCTCTGAGAAGGAAGACTGGATATGCTCCCTTCATCCCAGACTAACCTGAGTGGCTCCAAGGTTCAGTTGGCTGACTTCCTGTCTGTTCTACAGGGCCACAAAAAGCTCCAGAGGCCTTCCTGTAACTGTCTAGCTGACCTGCTGCAATGGACCTGCAAGTGGACCACCCTGAGCCCTACTTGCCACTGCTGGAATTAGTTCCTGATGTCCAAGATGTGCCTCCCTAGGTCCTGGACCCTTCGCTGGCATCAGTTGAATCCCTCCTAATAAGAAAAGTGAAATCCTGGAATCTTGGCCTCTTTGTGAACTGGACTCTTCATGCAACAGCTACTGGCAGCAACAACCAGTAATAGGAGATCTGACCTTCGCGCTACATCAACGACAGCTCGCGGTGACTGCCAGTGTGAAGCTCCAACAACAACTGTCATCGAAGCCCGACTGGAATTTCACTCTACAGTGATGACTATCTGCAATACTCGACCTGCTCTTCGCAATTTACTGAAGACCATCTGTGACATTCTCCCTTCTCCTTGGGGCCTCATCCTCAGCAAACAAAACTTTTCACACCAGACTTTGAGAAGGTAACTTTTTCAGAGGGACTAACCTGGTCCCTGCATCTGACCTATGCTCGACCGTGGTCATCCTGAACTTGTGACGCCCCCTTGTCTAGCAGGACCAGATGACTGTGATTGGTGCTTTCTGCTTTAAGGATATCTACAACTTTGACATTGCATATCTACAGTTCTACTGATTGTATGTTTGTCGTTCTGGTATCATTTTATTTATAAAAATGTATTTTTTTCTCAATTACTTTTGGATTTTTCTTTTCGTTGTGCTTTCTTACTGTTGTGTGCTGCATAAAAACTTTACACTTTGCCTCTAAGTTAAGCCTGACTGCTTTGTGCCAAGCTACCGTAGGATTAAGCAGAAGTTAATAGAGTGACTTTTGCGGTTCACCCTTACAAGGATAGTGGTTGTGGCTTGAGTGGGGCTTCCACCCCCCTCAGCCATTAACTCAAAGTTTTACATGCGTCTTTCCTCTAATGACCAAGGTAACTGGACCCTAACTCAACACTGCTGGTGTCATCTGCTGAAATGAATCCTGACTCTTAAGTGCTGTCCCCGAGGTCCTGGAAACCTTCGGAGTGACCAAGATGAACTGCTCCAAAAAAACGAAAAAGAGTGGGCTTTCCAAATTGTCAACCTCAGGAGGACAAGGACTAACTAAATACGTCTAAAATACCTCGCTCTGCAAGAATATCAGGTTGGATATACTTAGAAGGTTTCAGTGGTCTGTCGCAGCTAAGGTATTGGGCTTTAGTGGGACATGCCTGGCTACAGGTTCCAGGCTTGTCCCACTGGAGTATTTCAAGCTCTAAAGAAGAGACTAAGGGGCTGATTACGATGGCGGGCGGAGGCACATCAGCCGTGCTGGCGGTGGTGGAAAATGCCCTTTTCCGCACTCCATCGGCGGTCTTTGCATCCGCTGTATTATGATGGGCATAGAAAGCACATTTCCTGTCCGCTGCGGTGTTCCGGGTTCCACCAAAAATCTCCGTCTGCACCGGTAGCGGACGGAGCCAAAAGAGAGGTACCGCTGTGCGGTATGCGGTCACGACCGCCGGTCAAATCACGATGCCTCAAACAGCCCATCACACCGCTGCGGAGAATCCGGCCATTCGAGGATGGCGGTGGCAATACTGCGGCTAGCTCCATGTGTTCCAGTCCGCTGGGAAAACGGCGGTCTTTGGCCTTTCCGCAGCAAATCCGACCGCCACAGATGGATTTTCAGCTTTTCAACCGCTGAATCCTGGAATCTGACCGCCGCGGTAGGGAGTTTCTGGCAGTGCATCCTAATCTGGCCGGCGGTTTTGCCGCGGTACCTGCGGGCGGAAATTTCCTGTAGCACGCCGGTCGGAATGCTTTTCCGCCCGCCATCGTAATCAGCCCCTAAGTTTCAACGTAGAAATCTTGGCAGGGTGAAGGCATGAAATGTATCTGGACGAGAGGACGTTGGTGGACACAAAATTTCAATTTTTCTCATTCTGAGCTATTCTCGCCAAAACAAACAGACTCAGCAGGGTCTCTACCAAAGGCTATTTGACCTCGAAAGGGCTTCATAGAATACAGCTTTTAACCTTGCCCTGTTGGGGGACTTTGACTCCCAGAAAGACAAAGTCAGAAGATAATGTTTTTGACTGGGTACTTCCATTAGGTTTAGCTGGCTTCAGCTGTTGGCCTCAACTTATGCCTAGGGCCCGGTGTACCATACCATAGGTGGCAGAGTTTTTTCTCACCCATGGCTCACCAACGTTAAGCTGGTGAGAGTGAGCGAAACATTGTGTCTCCTCGTGCGATT
Source organism: Calotriton arnoldi (assembly GCA_963921515.1). NCBI lineage: Eukaryota > Metazoa > Chordata > Amphibia > Caudata > Salamandridae > Calotriton > Calotriton arnoldi. The sequence continues at coordinate 180,576 of CAWUFW010012828.1, forward strand.
TTCAGATGTTATAACACCTCCTGGCAAGATTTTTTTACCCTGGCGGTCGCGGCAGGTCGCAACCGTTCACATTAAGAATGCTGCCACTCGAATAGAAAATCTACTCGAGTAGCAGACAGAAGCAGCACCCTCTAGCATACAGCGTGGTGCCAGTCATGTGACTTTACAGCATGAAACAAGCTCCTGGAGCTAAAAATCTGTGCAAGCAGCGCACTGTGCCGAATTTGTCCTCTGGCGCAACTCCGCAGAATCTCACAGAGTTTTCGTGTAACTCAGCGGAATTCCATGGAGTGAAACTCCACAAGTTCCGCCCACCCCTAGTTTTAACACTCTTACATATGATTTATCCATCCCTTCCATAGCCTTGCACTTTCTCCCTCAGCATACCTTTCTTTTTCACACTTTTTTTGTCCCCTTCCAGTCTGCTTGCATCACTGTTCTCCATCTTACTCACTTTCCCTCAGAAGTCTCCCAACTTATACATCTTTTTCCATCATCTCTCCAAGTCTTCATATTCCTTATGAACAATCTACAGGTACACCATTCACTTCAGTGTTGGTTTCTTGGCAATATCAGTGGCTGGAAAGTTGCATGCAACAACAACAAGATGATGGATTTAATGCTTGAATTAATTACAGCCACTGACAATCACTCAGAGCCTCAGTCCAGTCCAGCATTTTTCACCCACCATGCCGCTCTAGTCAGAGGCCCACTTTTTGGAAGTAAGTACCATCCCTGCTCTTCATGGGAACAGTCCCTCCTGAACTGCAAGTATCATCTCGTTCTTGTTGCAGTTTATGCCCTAAGTGCGACTGGTATGCACTGACATTGATCCCATGCTCACTGTGCCATAAGACTCAAGCTATACCTGACTAGTAAAACCTAAAAAGTCCGAAACCAGTCTGGGGTCTTTTGCAGTCCCTTCTGGAGGGGGCCTCACCTGGCAGGTTGGGATGGACTGTTCCGAGGAGGAGCAAGACTGGTACTGACCTGCATAAAACAAGCCTTTCCTTAGAGTGGCATGGTGGGAGAAAAACGATAGGGCAGAGTGTGTACTTCAGCAGAACACTGTTAGCCTTGCAATATAGCAATGCAAGTGAACAAATATCATTGGAGTGAAATTTAAGAACTTTGTATACAATTTTGAAAATCAAATATGAAACATAGACTAAGTCCTGCAGAATTCCCTCTGTTATTCCTACATTATCCATATATTTTTGTAACCATATTGATGTGCTGCCCTCCATTTTTTTTTTTACTTTCTCCTTCTTAATCCTGTCACTTCACCTCACATTTTCAATCCACCCATGATTCATACTAACTTCTAAAAGCTTTTTGTCTATTTTAGGGCATCATTGCAATAGCCGTTTTCTATCACTGCAGTGGCCTCATCATTGCCAACACATTTTCAAGCAACCATAGTGATGCCTGCATCTATAGACACCACCAGATGAAGTACTCTGGAGTCACATTGATTACGTTCCCAGTTCAAGCTGATGGAACAGCTCAATTATAGTGGTGAAGATATGGCCTGGAGCTTACTGTGGAAAAGATGATGATCATTTTGCTTCTGAAAAATGATTGGATTGTCAAAATATACTTACTGCATTTTACCAAAATGTCAAAAATCAATTTGAAATGCTTAACTTGATTTATAGACAGCTGGAATAATAATAGACAGAAATTAAAGAAACAATCAAGGATGCTACTTAAGACAAAAAAGCAAAGAAAATTTTGATCGAGTATCAAAGATTACAATAAATAAGGTGCTTGTAAGAAATTGGATTATTATTTGGGGTGGGTGATTATCCACCACAAAGAATAAACACAACCCATGTCAGGGTGAACCCTCAAAGCCACTTAATTAACCTGAGCCCAACCTCCTTGTAGCTGTGGTACAGAGCAGACAGGGTTTAATTAGGGCAATGTGTAAAGTATTTATGCAGTACGAACAGTAATAAAGTTGAAATGCAAAACAATAGAAATCCCTAACTACATTTGACAATTAGAGTAAAATTTACTAAACAAAATGACACCAAAATGTCAAAAAACCCAATATGGGGAACCAGTGGAATGAATTTTTAAAGTTTTAAGTAGGAATAATGCCAAGAAGTACAATGGCCAATGATAGTCAGTGTTTGCGGTAGACGTGCGGGTCCAATACATCAGCCAGGTTTGCCTTTATCAACGATTTTACCTTCTGACTTTAGTCCTTTAATTCCCAATTCACCATAGGAGTACACTTCTAAAGACTCCCACCTCCCCGGCCAGGACCTATGGGGAGGCACTTAGAGACTCGCAGGGTGTCAAACTAAATACAAAAACACCCACTCCAGCTCCAGTTGCCACTGGTCCACTAGGCAGTTGCAGAGAATGGCCTCTTGAAGCTTGTTGTGTTCCTGTGTCTTCAACTGAAGGCCAGGCTTGTGACCTTTGGGGTTCACTTCTTGATCCTCAGTGCAAGAGGGAGCAGGTCCAGTCCGTTGGGGCTCTTCTCAGGTCACAGACAGCTGGGTCAATCCTCATCTGATTATCCTCAGGTCTAAGGGTGTTCTGAAGTGGATGCCTGGAGATGCCACATTTATGCCTAGCATGAGCTAGTTGGTGGGAATTACTCTAAGGCAAGACCTAACCAATGGGGTTTCTAGAAAACAGACATTGGATACACAAGAATTGTCCTATATCTTGTTCTCATCCTTTGAAGTGTGACCCAAGTGTTTTATGTCAATCATCTGCAGACCTGTCAAACAGGATTTGGCATTCAAGCAGGATTTGAAACTATAATGCCAAAAAGGGTGCTCACACGCCCCCTTCCCCTGCATATTCAACCACGTACAGAGAAGAGGGGTCATCTCTGCCCATTTAGGGCTTTCTAGACTTTCCTCCTAGGAGGAATTTCACACCTGTTCACACCAATTAAAATGCTAATTAATGACTGGCAGAAGTTTGAGAGCAAATACAAATGGGCCTTTACATGCTTTAGGCGGAAAAAGGGTGCCTTTGCAAAAGTACATTTTCCTTAATGTTTATCAAAACCTGACTTTAACATTGAATTGGATTTTTGATAACTATTAAAAATAGACGTTTTAATATTTTTCTGTCTGTTCCCTCACCAAAATTAGCATTATTAAATGTAGTAGTATCAACTTCTGCGCCCCCAGGATGGGGTACCTTCTCTACTCTAGACATATGCCCCCTACCCTCCCAGATCCCTGGCTATTGTGCCTGCAACCTGGGGTCCTCCAGTGGCCTTTGGGAGGCTGTACGGCCACTGCTTTTCCAGTGTTTTCTAGTAATACACATGTGCGCACCCTGAGATGGTTTGGTTTTTTCATTTTTGTTTTTCATACCCTGGCTTCCATGTTTCCTCTTTTCCTCACTCTTTCACAATAGACTGGAAGGCAATGAGACATGCTACAGACAGCTACACTCACTGGGACACTGAATAGTTTAGTTTATTGGTCATGTCCTGGGTGGGGCCCCAGCAGAGAGAGTTGGGAGGCAAGATCTGAGTAATGCATCTGTATTGGGACCCTGTATGATGCCCCACTCCAGTCGAGGAACTACTAAGTTGTTTATTAACCTTTCTGACCCAAATGGGGAAGAGCTCCCACTTGATGGTGTTGGAATAAAAATTATGTTTTTATATTGTTTTACATAAGTTAGCATTCACTGCGCCATTTTGTGTAACAGGCACCATTTTGTATCATGTTCGAAACAAATTCTTCGCCATTTCTGAGAAATGGCCTTCTCTAGGTTATGTTTCTTTGGAACTGAGTTTTGCCACACTAATGAATGCACTGTTCTTATTAGCACATACCTTTCTTCTGAGATGTAAGCCTTCTCCCACTTGTCTAGTGGCGGGCACAGGCAGAGTAACCTTGAAAGATAGATAATGTGTGCCCGGCCTCAGAATCGAAACTTACTCCTTTGTAATTTACTGTCCAGCTGCATCTTTCTGGAAAATTCCATGATGGGTGTGTTTACTTTGGGTTTGAAAATGTACATAATGTATCGTTATGCTTGTTGATGTCAGTCCTTCTGCAGCCAGTAGCGGTCGGTGGTGGGAGTGCCGCCGGGCGCTGACGTGGGCGGGGAGGGGCAGGGTGGGGGTAGTAAACTACGGATTACGGCCGATTACAGGTAAGTACACATATAAATAAATAAAACTAATTTCGTTGCCGCGCTGCATTGCATTTGGCGATGCAGCGCGAAACGAAATTAGTTTTATTTATATGTGTACTTACCTGTAATCGGCCGTAATCCGTAGTTTACTACCCCCCACACTGCCCCTCCCCCGCCCCACGTCCGCACCCGGCGGCACTCCCACCACCGACCGCTACTGTCTGCAGCACTCCTTAGCAGCTAGGCAGATTGGGCTCCGCTCTGAGTGTACTTTGAATAAGCAATTATTGGTTTGTATTCTCTACTGTCTGTCCGACTCTTTATTTTAATGGAAGGCTGAGAGGTGGTCATTAGTGACCCGAGTGACCCTATTTGGCCATTTCTTTCAGTTGGCACCTGAACAGGGACTCCTTCGGGTGAGTGACCCTTCCCCTTCTGCGGATGGGGTGGAGGTCGAGGCTATCGTCGGGTCAGATGGATGGATCAGGGATCCCTGCAGGAAGAGTTCCTGACCCTCGCAGCTGCCCATTCTGTCCTGCCGGACGGTGCCTCGCCCAGTGGTCATCCCGACTGGAGTCCTGAACGGCGAAACCCTTGGATCTGACCGTTTGGTCTGAAGAGTCGGCAGTGGAGAATAGATTCGTTTGACCTGTATATATCAGGTGAGTTTGTTCTGGTTCTTTGTGGATATGGTACCATTTTGGTTTGTATTTGATACGGTCTAAAGACCGTCTTTGGGACAAAAGCAATTGTTTTGCTAGGCATAAAATAGTGAACTTGTTTTCTTTTAACAATGCCTAGTTTCAGTAAACTGTTTGCCTTGTGCTGGCGTTGTTGTTCTACTGATGCTCAATTGGAAGAAAGTCAGCCGGCGCCTCCAGAAGGCACTCCAAATTTTGATATGTATGTGAAGCATGGTCTTGACCCTATTATGTTTAGTACATTATGGCACAAATATACGAGGGACAATGCCGAGTTGCAGTGGCCGTTGACGGGCACTTTTGATGAACAAAAGATTGAGTATTTACAGGAACAGTTGTTTAAGAAAAGAAGTAGGCAGTCTATGTTTGATTCCCTCAGAATGTGGCAAAAGGCAGCTAAGCAGAGACAAATGAAGGCAGAGAAGGAGGCTCGGAAAGGGAGAATGCAGACGTTGACTCAGAAGGCTGTAGCATATGATAGGGAATGCAGGAAAAGGGTGTTGAATGTGAAGATAGAAGGTTTCGACTGCACATTGATAAATTGTATGTGGTTCAGGAAGAAGATGACGCTTTTGTTGAAGAATTATTAGATACCCAACCCCTGCCTCCATATGCCCCCTAAAGAATATATCCCACTGTTCAAGTGCTTTCACAGCCGCCTGTTACAGTTGCTTCCACTGTTTCTGTTCCTGCTTCTACCATTGTTATTTCATCGGCTATGGCTTCGGCTCCTCCTCCTCCTCTTCCTTCTGTTTCTTTGCCGCCTGTGGCAACTGCGACTGTTAGTACCCCTGTCACACCTACACACCTATATTCTCGGCATCGCTCTCGCCAGCTCTTTCTCCTACGACGCAACCCTCAGCATCGATAGTACCTGGCATTTCCGTTGCTTCTCCTTCTTTGGATTTTCATCCTCTGGTTTCCTTGAGTGCTGGGACGCCAGTGCGTGGGTCTGGGGATGGAGATTGGACAAAGTTTAAAGAGCGCATGGGTACGTATGTACGATCTGAAGTGGGAGATGAAGAGAAAAAGGTTGTAGCTAATCAGGCTGTGCAGTGGGGTCGTAATCCTATTTACAGTGTGGAAGATGTTTGGAGTGTGATGAAAGATTATGAGCCCTTTGTACAATAGCATGCCCTTAAGCATATGTCTGCTACGCTGATTAATCTATGGGAGCAGTGTTTCATGGATGCTCCGCCACAGGTTTTATATGATTTAAAGATCGTGTATATGCTAGTAATATGCAGCCTGGTCAAGTTTTTAGTAGTGTTATGACATTGATTGCTTACAGGGGTAGGCTGCTTGAGAAGAGTCCCACCACTGTGTCCCAGTTTCTGATGAGAGAGGTTCATCCCATCTATCATCCTGATTTACCGGAATTAACAGATGGTCGTGGTAATGTTACTCGAGCAGCGGTGGCGGCCAGGTTTCAGGAGCACTGGGTTTATTTATACTCCATGGAAAAGAAGTGAGGTTTTATCTCTTAAGACTCATTTACCAGATCCTAGGAAGAATCCCACTGCTTATTATAAAGAACTGACTGAAGCTGCTTCTTCCACTGTAATGACTCTTGCTGATATCAAAATGTTCTTTGGCCTGCTTGTTCCGGTTGATATTTGGAGGCAGGTCCATACTCAAGATCATGTTCCGGAGTTGGGTGGTACTTGGGATCAAATTAAGGCATGGGATCAGTAAATGAAGCCGGGTGCTAAGCCTCGAGCGGAGATTTTAGCGTTGCCAGGTCGCATAATTACGTACATGCATTCTCTTATTCTGCCAAGAAAGGTGGATTGGGATAAATTGTCGGCCTGTCGGCAGAAGAAAGATGAGAGTGTGTCTGATTTCAACACTCGATTTGAAGGCACCTTTTTGGATTATAGTGGACAGGATTTGTCCGTCGAAGGAGGTGTTCGGTTGTTTGTCAATAGATTTGTTTCTCACTTGCTTCCTGAAATTGCGACTCGATTGCAAGCATCTGAGAGTACTTGGTCCACCTCCTCTCACTCTGTTATTTTGAATATGGCACAGTATTATGAGCATAGGGAATATGAGGAAAAGGAGAGGACAGAGAAGAGACATAAGGATTTAAAGATGAAGGTGTTGTTACAGCAGGCTTTTAGAGGGAATGCGAGAGGACTTAGTGGTTGTGCCCGACAGCTTCCATGCACTAGTAGGCAGCCAACAACTACGCCTTTGTGTCCGAATCAGTGTGCATACTGTAAAGAGGAGGAACATTGGCGTAGTGAGTGTCCTGTGCTTTTGCAGAAAGTCGCGGTCCCTAGAGGACGAGTTTCTCGTGGAAGGGGTTGTGGAGCTGATGGGGCAGACAGGGTTCAAAATGCTGCGGCCTCACAGGGTTGTTCTGATAATAATTATTTTGATGATCCTCGGGATGGACAGTACTATAATGATGATTATGATATGGAGGAAGTGACAGGGATGTCCTACAGCTAGGACAGCCAGGGAAAGAGGGAGGGACCAGTTCCGATACCTGTAGACCAGTGTGGTCCTTATGTAACAGCAGAACTGCAAGGTTCGACAAAGGAATTTTGGTGGACACAGGTGTGACAAAAAGTTCTGTTTCTCGAAATATGGTCCCTGACCATAATAATGTGTTGGTTGGTTTCTCTGGTGTACCGGTTGTAAGCCCCATTTCAAAACCTCTTGTGTTGTCTATTGGTCCTTTCACTGTGGATTCGCCATTCTTGTTGACATATAATTGTGGTGAGATTTTGATGGGTTTGGATTTGTTGAAGAAACTGCATGCCACTATTTACTTTTCTCCGGCAGGTGTCTATATGACCATGGGTCCAGATGTAGCCTGTGCTAAGCAGTGTTTGTCCAAAGATGTACCCCTTCCTGTTGAGTTTAAAGATGTGCCACCCACTCTGTGGGCGACTAGCTACACAGATGTGGTATTATTGCAGATATCGCCGGTTTCGATACAGGTTAAGGATGGTGCTCTTTTGCCCCGTATCCCTCAGTATAAAATACCGCAGGCAGGTGAGCGAGCCTTATTGCAAACTATACAGGATTTGATTAAGAAGGGAGTGGTTGAGGAGACAACTGCTAATATTTGTAATAGCCCTATCCTTCCAATTCTTAAAAGGATGCCCTCAGGTTCTCCTGATGACCATGAAGATGTTTATCGTTTTGTGATTGATTTGCGCGAGGTTAATAAAATAGTGGTCCCTCAGTTTCCAGTGGTTCCTGACATTACCACTCTTCTGACAATGATTCCCTCTACTGCTAAATTTTTCTCTGTCATTGATCTAAAAAATGCTTTCTTTAGTATCCCTATTCATCCAGATAGCAGATATTTGTTCAGGTTTACACTAGTTGGTAGGAGTTTTAAGTTTTGTCGAGCTCCTCAGGGCTATACTGAAAGTCCAAGTATTTATAGTTAGGCTTTGAAAAGTCAGTTGGATTCCCTATCTCTTCCCTCAGGTAATGTATTGGTGCAGTATGTTGATTACTTGCTGATCGCTTCTGACACGGAACAAGGTTGCAAAGACAGTACAGTTAAATTATTGTTGCATTTGGCCCAACATGGTCATAAGGTGTCCCTTTCAAAATGTCAATATTGTCGAAAGGAGGTTACCTATCTAGGCCACCTACTGTCGAAGGAGGGTAGGAGATTGACCCCGGAGCGCATCAGTGCCATTGTTAAAATGCCTATTCCACAAACTCAGAAAGATGAGCCCACTTTTATAGGTATCACTTCCTACTGTCGGCAGTGATACCTAGATATTCGTTACAAATTAAGCCTCTGCTTTCACTGACACTGGAGGATGTGCATGAGCCCCTGCCTTGGACGCCAGAATGTCAGCAGTCTTTTGAGCAATTGAAAACTGCGCTTTGTTCGGCTCCAGTACTTGGCACCCCTGACTACACTAAGCCGTTTGTGTTGTACGTCCATGAGATGGCTGGTTGTGCGCTTTCTGTTTTAACACGAGAATTTGGAGATAAGCAACGGCCGTGTGCTTATTTCTCTGCTGTTCTTGACCCTGTCACAAGAGCCCTCCCGAGCTGTCTAAGAGCGGTCGCGGCTGTGGCCGTATCTATTAGACAATCGGCTGGGCTCGTACTTGATACTGACTGCACAGTTATGGTACCGCATGCTGTGGATACACTTGTGAATAAGACCAAGACACAGCACCTCACCAGTGCACGTCTGACTGGTTATGAGTTAACTTTGTTTGCCAAACACATCACGATTAAAAGATGCGCCACTCTGAATCCAGCCACGTTACTACCCCTCCCTTCTGAGAACGATGCAGTTGATACACGTGATTGCATCTTCTGGACGGAAGAAGAGACGAAAGGACGGGTAGAGTTGACTGATGTTCCCTTATATGACCCACAAGGGGAACTGTATGTCGATGGCTCTTGTTTTAAATTACCAGATGGCACTACAACTGCTGCGTATGCTGTCACTACACAGCGTACCGTGGTTGAGACATCACAAGTTCCCTATCAGTCAGCCCAAGCTGCCGAGCTTGTTGCCCTAATCCGAGCTAGTGAATTAAGTGAGGGACTGGTTGTCAATATTTATACTGACAGACAGTACGCCTTTGGAGTCGCCCATAAATTTGGGCGACTCTGGGCTGAGAGAGGGTTTCTTACTTCCCATGGCACCAATATCCAGCACGGGCTCATATTGAGGCTTTTGTCTGCTTTGACCCTGCCTAAATGGCTATAGTGAAGTGTAGTGGCCATCAAAAAGTCACTGACGATGTAGGTAGGGGAAATGCTTTTGCAGATCAGACAGCTAAGGAAACAGCTCGGACCAAAATGAAAAGAATGTTCGTAGCTGGTCCCGCTAGGTGGGGGCCTGAAATCACCATGTTTGAGGATACACTTGAGAATGTGAAAGAGATACAGAGTGAAGCTACAGTAGAGGAATTGGCAGTGTGGCAAGAAAGTACAGCACAATTGAATGATGAGGGATGTTGGATTGACAAGTCAGGGAAGCAAAGATGTATGTTGCCAGATGCATATGTACTCCCTGTAGTTACGATGGCTCATGGCCCAGCCCATATTAGTGCAAAGGGTATTTGCAAATTGTTAGACCCTGTATGGCAGAATGATAACATTGCAAAAATGGCTGCGCATTTAGTAAAGTACTGTATGGTGTGCATGATGCATAATCCTGGGAAAGGTACCCGTACACCTCCTGGTAATTTTGCACCACCCACTTTCCCTCTCAAAATCCTTCAAATGGACTATATCGAATTGGAAAGGTGCAACGATTTGAAGTATGTTCTGCTGGTGGTTTGTACATTCAGTAAATGGGTTGAGGCTTATCCCACTAAAGATAATACAGCCATTACGACTGCAAAGGTACTCCTGAAGGAGTTCTTTCCTCGTTTCGGCTTGCCTCGTTTGATTTGGAGTGATAACGGAAGTCATTTCAATGCTAAGGTTATTCAGTTAATTTGTGATGGTCTGCACATAAAGCAAATGTTTCATGTTGCAAACCACCCACAATCAGCAGGTTTGGTTGAGAAGTACAATGGTACTCTCAAACTGAAAATGACAAAGATTCAGGAGACAACAGGGTTACAGTGGCCAGATGTCCTGCCATTGGCACTTTTGTCAACAAGAACTACAGCACATTCTAGGACAGGATTGTCACCATATGAGGTCGTATTTGGACGCCCGGCAAATGTCTGGGGCGTCCCGCGTCGTCAACGGTTTTCTGATATTGATTACCCCTTGTTAATTGATTACCTCTGCCAGTTAACTGAAAGTTTGCATTCTATTCTCCAACAGGTCCGTGAGTCCCTGCCAGCTATCCCAGAGGGGCCAGGACACGATATTCAGCCCGTCGACTATATCTTGGTTCGGAATTTTCAGTGGAAGAAGAGTTTGGAACCGCGCTGGAAGGGGCCGCTCCAGGTCTTGCTGGCAACCCGCACCGCCATTAAAGTTTCTGGGTGCAAGAACTGGATCCACGCCTCCCATTGTAGGAGGGTGCCCTGCCGTTACCCTATGATCAGTGGGTTAAGTAGGGGGTAGCTGACCAGGAGTGTGAACAGATTCCTCGTTTTGTTCCATTCAGCGACGCTGTCCTTACATGGACGCAAAGTGATAAGGAGAATGACGACATCCTGAACGAGGCTGTCCCACCAGAGATAAGAGCTATTCAGGAACCCCTTTTTGTGGACCCCTCTGTGCCTGGATTCACCAGGTACAATCTGCGTCCTCGGCTGAGGAATAGTGGACCGAAAGAGAAGTCAGATTAGTTAGGGATGGACTGTAAGTTAGGGTGTACTTTGCCATAGTACCAACGGAGTTAGTTTGAGGTGATGTGAGATTTGTGCACTGTTTAAACATTGGACAGGATAGATTAAGCGTATCCCCTTGGGGGTATATTATCCTGATCGGTGTAGGATACACCAAGAGCTTAGGACTAAGCAAGCTCCATCACCGGTGCTCAAGAGCGCCAACGTTTGATGAACAATCGGAGCCTGTACCAGTGAGGCTCTGACGGACACTGGGAACTTGTATATTTCTTTTGCTGGCAATTCGCCCCCTTGCTTTATTAGTTACTATGCACCCCTTTGGTAGAATGGTTGCTGATGAAGAGCAGCCAGTAATTCCCCTTGTTCATGTACGTAAATCTTGGTCTACCAAGCAAAAAATACTCTGCGTTGTTCTTGTGTTGTTGTTGTTGTTGATCTTGGGCGAGGTGTCTTTGGTTTTGGAATGTGAGCAGGATGCACCATCAAGTACTAGACGCAAGATTGTTTCTCAAGTTCGTACAAAAGGGCAGCCCGGAGGAATGTATTTCTAGACACTCATAAAAGGTTCTTTGAGTGAGGCACAGCTTGCTATCCTACCAAATCTGTTACAAGTTTATGGACTGCTTACCCATTGTCATTGGTCAATGATACGTATACCCGCCCAGCCCACTTTGTAGAGGTAAGGGGTGAGTTTGGACTGGGTTATCCCGGTCCTTGTCTATATTATAGGAAGCCATGAGGAAAGGGATATCCGGGTTGTGACAATAATACATATTGTGATAATTTGTATATGAGAGAGCAGAACATTACTTTGGTAGGATGGCATTACCAAGATCTGACAGTTACTCAAAAAGCAAGATATTATCCTGCTTGTTGTCCAATAGTAAACAGCACTGATGCATTTCTGTATGTCAATTGCTCTGGGATAATATTGTTCAAAAATACAATGTCTCTAGAACAAAGGAAGGATCCAAGCACGGTAGGATTGAACACTAGATATGCCCCCGAAGATTATCAAGGTCCACTTTATGCACACCTGGGATTTTATTTTCTGTCCAATGGTACTTATTCAAATGTTCATAATGGCACAGATGATGTTGCTTTAGGAATGGTGCTCCCTTTAGGTGTGCCTTGTAAATATAGTAAACCAAACTTACAGTGGGTAAAAAGGACGTTGACAGCTGAATTCTGTGATGGAGTGACAGATTTGGAAGCTAATAACTATAGTAATGGTATCACCTTTGGATATATTCTCTCTTCTATTATTACCTTTGGTGGTACTGCCATGGCTAGAGCTAAAAAAGCTAGAGAATATTTTGGATGTAAATTACTGATGCTGTCGAATTCCACAGTGGCAGCCTTGTGTGACATCACCACCCAATTGGAAAGCATGCAAATATATTCTGAGCAAACCAGATATGCAGTTGACTTCAACTTAGCTAAGAGTGGTGGTGTGTGCGCAGTAGTAGGAGACCAGTGTGTAGTCGGGAAAACTAATATGGAAAAAAAATATTACCCAACACATTCTAGACATCCTAGAAAATGTAAAAGGAATGGAGAGTGGCAATTGGAGTTGGTCATTGTTCGGTGGGTGGGGTTGGATCCTTAAAAAGGTGATCTATTTCATTGTGATCTTGATCTCTTGCTGTGTTTTGGTTCAGTGTCTTCCCTTATGCTGTTCATACTGCACCACCTTTCTCTCTTCCCCATTTCTGAGAAATGGCCTTCTCTAGGTTATGTTTCTTCGGAACTGAGTTTCGCCACACTAATGAATGCACTGTTCTTATTAGCACATACCTTTCTTCTGAGATGAAAGCCTTCTCCCACTTGTCTAGTGGTGGGCACAGGCAGAGTAACATTGAAAGATAGATAATGTGTGCCCGGCCTCAGAATCGAAACTTACTCCTTTGTAATTTACTGTCCAGCTGCATCTTTCTGGAAAATTCCATGATGGGTGTGTTTACTTTGGGTTTGAAAATGTACATAATGTATCGTTATGCTTGTTGATGTCAGTCCTTCTGCAGCCAGTAGCGGTCGGTGGTGGGAGTGCCGCCGGGCGCTGACGTGGGGCGGGGGAGGGGCAGGGTGGGGGTAGTAAACTACGGATTACGGCCGATTACAGGTAAGTACACATATAAATAAATAAAACTAATTTCGTTGCGCGCGCTGCATTGCATTTGGCAATTCCTAGGAGGAATTTCACACCTGTTCACACCAATTAAAATGCTAATTAATGACTGGCAGAAGTTTGAGAGCAAATACAAATGGGCCTTTACATGCTTTAGGCGGAAAAAGGGTGCCTTTGCAAAAGTACATTTTCCTTAATGTTTATCAAAACCTGACTTTAACATTGAATTGGATTTTTGATAACTATTAAAAATAGACGTTTTAATATTTTTCTGTCTGTTCCCTCACCAAAATTAGCATTATTAAATGTAGTAGTATCAACTTCTGCGCCCCCAGGATGGGGTACCTTCTCTACTCTAGACATATGCCCCCTACCCTCCCAGATCCCTGGCTATTGCAACCTGGGGTCCTCCAGTGGCCTTTGGGAGGCTGTACGGCCACTGCTTTTCCAGTGTTTTCTAGTAATACACATGTGCGCACCCTGAGATGGTTTGGTTTTTTCATTTTTGTTTTTCATACCCTGGCTTCCATGTTTCCTCTTTTCCTCACTCTTTCACAATAGACTGGAAGGCAATGAGACATGCTACAGACAGCTACACTCACTGGGACACTGAATAGTTTAGTTTATTGGTCATGTCCTGGGTGGGGCCCCAGCAGAGAGAGTTGGGAGGCAAGATCTGAGTAATGCATCTGTATTGGGACCCTGTATGATGCCCCACTCCAGTCGAGGAACTACTAAGTTGTTTATTAACCTTTCTGACCCAAATGGGGAAGAGCTCCCACTTGATGGTGTTGGAATAAAAATTATGTTTTTATATTGTTTTACATAAGTTAGCATTCACTGCGCCATTTTGTGTAACAGGCACCATTTTGTATCATGTTCGAAACAAATTCTTCGCCATTTCTGAGAAATGGCCTTCTCTAGGTTATGTTTCTTTGGAACTGAGTTTTGCCACACTAATGAATGCACTGTTCTTATTAGCACATACCTTTCTTCTGAGATGTAAGCCTTCTCCCACTTGTCTAGTGGCGGGCACAGGCAGAGTAACCTTGAAAGATAGATAATGTGTGCCCGGCTCAGAATGAAAACTTACTCCTTTGTAATTTACTGTCCAGCTGCATCTTTCTGGAAAATTCCATGATGAGCGTGTTTACTTTGGGTTTGAAAATGTACATAATGTATCGTTATGCTTGCTGATGTCAGTCCCTCTGCAGCACTCCTTAGCGGCTGGGCAGATTGGGCTCCGCTCTGAGTGTACTTTGAATAAACAATTATTGGTTTGTATTCTCTACTGTCTGTCCGACTCTTCATTTTAATGGAAGGCTGAGAGGTGGTCATTAGTGACCCGAGTGACCCGATTCGGGTCATTTCCTTCAATGGGCCCGATTCACAAAGGTAAACTAGACAAAAGTCTAACTTTACGACTTTTGGTATTCACAAAGGACATTTACGAGTAGTAAAGTTAGACTTTTGTCTCAGTTTACCTTTGTGAATCGGGCCCATTGAAGGAAATTAAAGTTCAGCCCCGGACCCTCCCGCCTCCCACCCCCCACAATAAATATTTTCTAAATGCAATCTACAATTAAATGTAAAATAAAACCGCACTTACCTTATCGCGGCATCCCGGGCTGCCCTCCTCCTCGCCGTAATCTCCTACGTTAGACATAGGTCATGGTAGGACTGTGCATGCGCGCGCTTGCGCAGTCCTACCATGGATTACGGCGAGGAGGAGGAGGGCAGCCCGGGATGCCGCAATAAGGTAAGTGCGGTTTTATTTTACATTAATTGTAGACTGCATTTAGAAAATATTTATCGCGGGGGGTGGGAGGAGCGGAGCGGAGCGGAGATCCATGGAGTTTTTGGCCAACTCCGTGGTGCTCCGCGTAGAGCAACTCCGCCTGCTACGCCCACGCTTAGAAAAAACAAATTACCAAAAATCGAGGACTGTTATTGAAAGGATTGATAAAATCTAAAAGATGCTTCATCCATGAGATGGTATCTGGAAATACAACAATGGACATATTCCAGCTCAACTAATGAAAATCAAATGGAGGTGGAAAGAATATATTGAAGACCTGCACGGTGGGGATGTCAAAATTTGAGGTATCCTAGAGGACATTAGTTTCGCACAGGAACCTCTATTAATGAAAAAAGAATTCAGGACAACTTTGAGGTCACTGCCGAGAAGAAAACTGCAGGAGTTGCTGGTATTTCAACAGAATTATTACAAGCCACAGTAGACAAGTAAATCAAGGTCTTCACCAATTGGGGCAGCAGATTTGCAAAACAATGCAATGACCAAAGGATTAGAAGAGATCAGTCTATGTTCAAAAACCAAAGATAGGAGATCTCACAGAACTGTGATAACTAATGTACAATTACCAAATTTCACATGCCAACAATATAAAGCTCAGACTATTTAAACATAGATTAGAGTTACATATAGAAGGAAAATTAGAGGATGTGCAAGCTGGGATCAGGGAAAGGCAGGGGAACAAAAACATCATTGCTGAATTCTGCTGGATAGTTGAAAAGCGAGGGAGTATCTAAATGAAATGAACACAGCATGATCTTTGCTGTCTACATCAAAGTCCTTGTGTTGCCTATGTCAGTTTGTGGAAAATCCATAGAGAAACAAAATTTTCCAGACCATCCCATTGATCTCATGCAAAATCTATACCCTACAGAAAAAGGCACAATTGTTTGCAGTTTCATATAGCATGAACTCGACCCAAAGGTATCAGAGCGCTTTACATGAGCACCAGTTGCATTACAGTTGGACACATATATTTTTAGGCAAGGGGAGATTAAGTGATTTGTCCAGACTCACAGGATGTTTGAGCGTCCCTGTTGAGACTCGAACCTGGTTCCCCAGTTTCAAAGTTGGTTGCCCTAGCCATTAAGCCACACCCTCTCCACAGTTAAGATAGAATATGGTAAACCAGACTGGTTTGATTGAAAAGGGGTGTTAGAGAGGGCTGCATTTTATTACTCAATCTATTTAATTTGCATGCAGAATGCATAATGAGAGAAGCTGGCCTGGAAAAGGAGCTTGGATTCAAAATATAACTCCCATCAAATATCAACAACCTCCTGTATACCGATAACAAACCTCTTAACAGAAAGTCAACACAAACTGAAACCTCTCATATCACAAAAGATCAGCATAGTGAAAAAATGGACGAAGGCTAAATTAAAAAAGGACCAGAATGTATGTAGGAGTATTTCTATAGCAAAAGCCAGGTATAAAGCAACTGAGCACTGCATCCTCTATGAGGGGTTGGGAGATGATCTACAAGTTAGTGTATATCACGTGGGGGTTACACAAATACATTTTATATACATTACATTTCATTTCTTTCTTTTTCGGTACAGGAAGATTAAGTGATTTATTCAGAATCACATGGCATTGTTTCAAGTGGCAGAGCCAGATTGGAATCTGAGGCTCCAGTTGCAAAGCAAGCAGGTCTAGCCAATAGATCACAGTTATAATAAGTGCAGCTATCACTTTTAAAGTTTTTTGATGAAGACCCAGGCGTGGTAGACAGCTTCTGTCTTCTGGGATCAACCCCTAATAATAAAGGTTGCCTCAGTCATACACCGCAGATTAGCACTAGCAAAGCTGCGATGAAACATTTGGTGTAGATTTTCGAATGAACTAATTTATGTACAGCATCAAAGGTCTGGACTATACAAGTTATGGTATTCCTTGTAATCATGTAAAGATACAAACAGTGGGCACAGGAGACTGTAGGGCAGCAAGAGCATAGATGTCGTTGAACTATGGTATTGGAGGAGACTTCTTAGATTACTATGGACAGCCAGGAAAACAAACAGATACATCCTTGATCAAATCAAGCCAGAACTTTCACATGAAGCAGACATAACCAGCTGTCATTATTTGGACACATAACGCAAAGACCCAGTTCTCCATAAAACACAACAATGCTTGGGAAATGTAAAGGTAAAAGATTAAGAGCATGATCAGCAGCAGGATGTCGATGTAGCAGATCGTTTAAGAAGAATAGTTTTGATGGGGGAAGTGCTGAGATGGTTAGTGACAGAAAAGGGTTGTCTTTGTAGAATGAACAGTGCAAAAACAGATTGTTTAGAGGGGTAAGAAAAATGTGAGGCAAGCAAAGCAGAAAGCTGTGAATGAACAAGGCATTTTAGAACTTCATTATACAAATGCACAATTAGAGGAGCACATCGACTTCGAGTATTAGAACTTTTTTCAACTATAACAGAAATCCATTAGCAAATAGTCCCCACTAAGATCCATTAGCAAATAGTCCCCACTACCATCCATTAGCAAATAGTCCCCACTACCATAGTGTATGTTATATACTTATAATCAAATTCAATAATGCATGTGAGACAACATGAACATTATTTTCTCAACGAAAGAAGGAAGAGCTCTCTATGTTCTTTTTTCTTTTTCTTTTTATTCATGCGTCACAAAAACGTAGTACAAAAGACTTGACACAACTAGAACACAGCCTATGCGTTTCGTCCCTGTTTCACAGGACTTCTTCAGGGCTGTTAAAAAACACACACAAAACATAACTTTAAAACAGTACTCCAACACAATGCAATTGACTGAACCAATAACAAAGAATGGTAATTGATGGTAGTGGGGAGTATTTGCTAATGGATTTCTGTTATAGTTGAAAAAAGTTCTAATACTCGAAGTCGATGTGCTCCTCTAATTGTGCATTTGTATAATCAAGTTTAGGGTTTTCATAACGGTTGACCCTGAGGGTGAGCACTGTTTAAAGTAGTAGGACAAACAGTGTGCAGGCGAGTTTAGGCCACAACCGTTCTTGTAATTTTTGCAATTTTAGAACTTCAGTTAATGATGGAAGACAGGAAATTAAGCATATCTTAGTAGGGAGAAATCATAAGTCAAGGGGTTATTTATCAGAAGGACCAGGATGACTACCCATTAGGCAAATGGAAGTAATTGCAAGATCAAAAGAATCTACGAGGTAATTTTTCAACCAACATATATCAGGCCATCCACCCCGTTTGCGGAATATGTTCTGAAATACATTTTTCTTGTTCAGACCTTCCAAGGACGACCTATTGTTCTCAAACAGGAAATCAAAGAAATTACCCCAAACCGTTGGAAGAAAACTCCCAAAACACCTAAATGCCACCACTCCTACTTTGGGAGTTTGTTTTAAAAACAATAAACCTTTGTGAGTGGGCATATTAGGCATGGCACCTGCTCAGCAAAGTAGAGCCGTCATCTCAGAGGGCTTGCTGAAGGCCCAGAAGCTCTGCCTGCTTGATGGAGATCTCCAAATATGGCAGGTATTCTTCCACCAGGCCAGTTTAGTACATCCCTTTACTGACCTAGTGCACCTTGGACCATCCACTATACACTAAGGCCCTTAGCACTTATGCTGATGATTTTAATTCAGAGGCCCTCTTAAGTGATCAGGCACGAGATACGATAGGGCAAATGTACGATTGGTGTCTTTGAAGCAAAATATAAGTAACATTACTTGCAATGCTACAATTTGGAAATAATAGCCAGAAATTTAGGAAACAGCTTTTTTAGTTATTGATTTCTCCACCAATTATCATTCCATATCAACTTCTCACATGGACCACTAAACTTTGTGGCCGTGTTTTATTCTTACCTTTGCTTTTGAGCTGAAGAAGGAGCGACAGAACATCTTCTCGGGCAAATGACTGGTGATGTGCCGAGGTCTTAGGGACATGGGAACTAGCTTCTTTGAGGATTCATTGCCCTCTAACCATGGGACCCGATCCCAGTTCGGGACAGTTTTGGTCCATGTTGTGTCCCCTTTAGAGCGAATGAGGCTTAAAATCTCTATCATCCACGTTGTTCCTTTTAACGGAGAAAGAAATGTAAAATTATTCTCAAATCAGATTTTATCAAAAACATCACACCATCTGGTAGTAACAAATGAAAGACTAAATACATATAATAACCATAAACAAAGGTCGTGTGGCAAGCAGTAACATTTTAAAACCAATTTCGAAGTGTTCTGGTGAAGGAAAAAACAATGACAGAAAGAACAATTGTGTGTAAAAACAGAAGAATTTATTACCACGTGTGGCTCTAGGCAGTTTGGATTGCCAATTTTAGAAAGCCTTGGCAACCAATAGGTCTGGTGTTTGCCATCAACTTTTAGGCTTTGCCAATGTTTTTTTGTTTTGTCTTGGTTTTTGCAAAACTTTATTGTTCAGGATGCTGCCTGAAATGGGTAAAAGAAAAATAAGTATTTATTCTCAAAAAGTGCTCATTGCCATAGTAGTTCCAAGCACTTAAGGGAAGCATGTTGTATCTGGTTGTGCCCCTTGTAAAAGGGCAAAATGCCATCATTCACAGTGAAGTTAGCCAGTGGATGAAGTCTGCTGACCGACTGACTCATACTGTAAGCCATAGTGGGGATGGAAGTAAACTGTGAATGGCATGATAACAGACCAATGGAAGAAGAGGGCTGGCAAAAGGCCCCTTTAGGTAAGTACATCATACTTAAAAAAATTTGTAAATCAAAAGGCCTTGACAACCGCCAGACCTAAAGGTTATCTGGATCTATCCCACTGTCTTAAAAATCTAAATTCTCCACCTGATTTCACATAAATCACAGTCGGTAGCCTAAAAACACCACATATTTGGATATTGGATGCCTCATGCAAGGAGTCCTGAAGATTGAACTTTTGGACTTCAGAGCACTACAAATCCTGCTGGACAAACTGAGTTTATAGTGGCCATATTTAAATGCTTTGTCTAATTAGAAATGTAGCACTGACCTTCCTGCCACAGACTACTCCACGCTACTACGGTCCTCCTTACTTCAGGTGTGAGGCAACCGTATCAGTGATCCCACACTCAAACAAGCATTTTCAATGCAATAGGTCTCGCATTTATGGGAGTTTGAGCTATTGGCATTGTAAATTACAATGCCTTTTATTTATCTGTTGTTTTTTAAACAGATAAATAAAAGGCATTGTCATTTATAATGCTGATAGCTTAAACTCTCACAAATGCGAGACCTATTGCATTGCAAATGCGCGCTATTAAAATTTTTTAAAAGCATTAGGAGAAAGTGTGCATTTGAGACAATAGTGCTCAGAAGCTATAATTAAAGCCTGAAGAGTAATAACACACGTAACAGGGGGTGTCGCCATCGGAGATAACAAAATGAGACAAGGCAGTACTAAGGAGGAACTACTGAGCCTTTTGAGCAATAAACAGCCACAGTTTAAAGTGGAAAATGACACAAGCCGATAAAAAATGTGGGTGGAGAGTGGGCGGAGCTTCAAGTCCCCACCTCAATACAGCATGCCTCGCAGAGCAGCGCATGCGCTGCCCAGGCTCGACCTAAAAAAGGAGTGCACTATACATTTAACTTTATACACTTGTCGACTGGCACAATGTCAAACTCGGATAAAATCCTACTGCGGACCATGTGACTCATGTACAAAAGGAGTCTAATGGAATGGCAATACTTGCAAAGGTTACTACGATATGCTCCTCCTTCACAGCTTGTAAGAAGAAATATAACCAGAATTTTTTTTGTCACAATTCTACATTTGCCATGAAAATCTGCGGTCGTCAGTGCATAAATCAACTAACTGTGAACCACTGTAATTAAATTGTATGATAGTGTCATGGTAAACGGTCCAATATACCCCGGAAATGTCTCAAAGCAACTCAGGGAAAACTGCAGAACCCAACCAGGGGAGCTGTTGCAGGGAGTTTACAAAGAAATTAAGTTACTGGTCCAAATATTTAGAAAACTGGTTTGATGTTGGTCTTTAATAAAATGTGTAAATTGCCGTTGCTAATGGTGCTTATTTTATCAACCTGAACTTTAGAAAAGGAAACTAAACCCTGTGCATTCTTTATTTAAAACAAAAAAGTAAAGGCCATAGTCATCTTAACATCTACCCCCTTGAACTAAAATTAAGACAAAAACAAAAATAGTAATACAATTAAAATCATATCTATCATAATTATCTTCATCCCATCAAGAAATTATGTTTAATAAAGCACCCAAACATATTTGAACGACAGTACGATGGAAAAAGAAACTCGAGTGTGTCCGGCAATCAACTAACTTGCGAACTTATAAAAAGCATAATGTGGATTTTGGAAAGAGCCATGGGGCATGCTGCTGGTCTATGTCGGAATAATCAGATACGATCATAATTTAAAAACACTACTGAACATGGAGGCACAAAGTTCCCTCATGCCACTTTAAGCAGGACAGACTCATCTCTCCCGCATACTCCCACTGACCTGTAGGTTTGCTGCTTTCAACAGAACACATATCAATCCAGCACTTGCATTTGTAGTTCAGATTATGGTGGGAACATCAAAATGGCTTCCATGCCACATTCGAGCATTCTGAAGCATATTCGCTTCAAAATCCTTCAAGTGCTTTTTTTAAATTCATGAATACATCTAGAAATGTCAATAGAACAAAAGCCACTAGACACATTTACTGGACCAAGGATCCTCAATGCATGGCCTTGCATTCAGTGGGATGGTCACTGAGGGATACATGATCTAACTTGAAAAAATGTGGTCAGCTTTTTCCAACTACACAAAAGCCCACCATCACCCGCAAAGGTCATGGGGAGGATGTTCTGAACGATTCGGGCAAGAGCAATAAAAGAGAGGATTTTATAGCTCCGCAGTTTAAACACTAGTTGGAGTGGAGGGAATGATGCGACCTCGGGTAAGCACACAAATGCTCGATCATTGACATTCCTGGGATTGATGGTCTAATGAAATAAACAACTAATACTTGTTGACTGTCAATAACTGCAGTACTTCCAACCAGCTTATGGTTATATTCTGTCCCGACCTGAGTTAAGATACCCACAATGTAAGATGTTGCTTCAATAACAGTGATGGGGGAATGGTACCCTGGTACACCGTGCTGGAGTTCCAACAAGCAGTGGGTACTGCAGCACTAGAGGTTGAATTCCACCCACCAGACCGAGTGAATGGCATCTACAGACATGCACATCAAGAAAGCAAGATTCACTCGTAGGAAATGTACGGAAATGGCAGAATGGATTAGGACAGGATGCGCCCTACACAATCCATGCCAACTAAACCTGCAATGAGCTGTTAAAAGTGAGTTATCTGAAATCAAAAAGCTATCTTTTTCTCTGGGACAGGAAATGCTCATCATTACACATGTATGTAAAGTATTTTCAACAATTAAGTTATCATTGTAACTAATTCTACACCAATTTTATATTAAACCTTTCAGAACAATTTCGCACATACCGACCCAAGCTAGAACCCTCTGCAGCACTTGAATGGCACAAGGATTAAAGCGCTATATGAGCAAGACAAGGAAGCACTTCATGCCTATTTCCACCCTCATCTGAATGAGAGGCCCCCCGCGCCTAGGGGTGGGGGGCCCTTACTGGCATTTCGTGCGAGAGGCTGGGCCAGTGCACATCTGGTCAAGGGGAGTGGGAGGGGCCGCCAGGAAATATGAGGAGGTAGGGCAGGCTCTTAGTACGTCACCTAGGTGCGCAGGCGACCCCTCCAGGGAAAAGGATAAGAGCACTGAACACGAGGGAGAAGCCCTCTTTGTCCTCTTGCCTCGGGCGCCCAGCGGGTCGCAGCCAGAAGCAAAGTTGGCAAGTTGCGGCGGGCACCGGGGTGAGGGGGCCTCACAGCGTAGCAAAGGAGGACCGGGCCTGGCAAGGTGAGTATTTAGTGCCGTTTGGCGGTCGCTTTTAGCAATTTATTTTAATAAGGATGAAGTGAGTGGCGGGGCCGCGAGACGCGGCGGGATGTTGTTTTAAAAGTGCGAAGCGCGCGTTGGGTTGAAGGACGTACTCGGTGTAGCTCATCGGGTAAGAACAGGCAGTATTTCTTGATTGAGGTTCGAGGCCAGGGTCCGACCCGCATTGAATATTTTTCGAATTAGCTATAAAGATAAAGGAGGGTCCGTTAAAGGCTTCCTGGTAGCGCGTGATGATGGATGATTTTATTGGCAATTTGAGGGCAGCGGCGATTAAGAGTAGGCGTGCTTAGGCAACACGGCTGTGATAATGCTGAGATGCAAATTAGGCATGAAGGGAAGGACCGGAAGTCAGCGGGGGAGGAAGCGCTTGGTGTGGAAACAAGCGCAGGATGGTCGAGACGGCCGAGTGGGAGGCGGGGAACCGGGGGCGAGTTTTGGCGCGCATTGAGGCTCGACATGTTTGGGAGTCTGTCCGCTTCCCTAGATAGTTCATTAAGGGGTTCCACACACTTTGAGAACTTACAGACAAGCCTTTAGACAAATATTAAGCAAAAGCATGACGGCCCACAAACGTGCCCTTTGAAACGATTACTTTCCTTCCAATCGTTTGCTCTTCTGCGTTCTGTTGCGGGCTGGCATTCCATCAAAATGTGTGCTAACACCGACAGATTACAATCAGAATTATTTCTTAGCTGCTTAGCATTGGTAGGCAAGAAACATGCCTAAAATTGGAGAGGAACACAGATGACGTATAGCCACTGTTAAGCATTATTTCTGGCTGTTTACGGCACTTTAGCTCCTCCACCGCCTACCTCTACTGCTGACAGTAAGATGTCAACATTAATACAGAGGAGGGCAAATTGCAGCAGAGAATTGTTGACCCATGTCAGTTATAGTGCCTTAAACCATATGTTATTTTCTGAAAATGGTGCTCCGCGATTGCACTGCTAGACACTGTGGGGTTTCTCGGTACAAGGTAACAATTTTCTGTGAAGAATTGCAGCTGAGAAAAAAGAGATAAAAAGGCTCTCTAACCTGCTTTGTGATACATGCTCCCTACCTTCGCTGTAGGTCGCAGTACTTTATGTATACTTGCTAAGGAAAGGCACGTTGATTAGTTTATACTAGTATTTAGTACCTTATTTTAAATGATTCGTTGTCGAAAATATAAATCTTGAACATGAGGGTATTAATTTTAATAATATGACCTGTGCTTTTTTACATCAGGGGGAGGATTTAGTTCAGTCCCATCCATGTCAGAGTATTTGGTTGTGGGGGATAGAGGCATGAAGTGTTCACTCGGGTGGTGTGATCCTTGGCAAGCGGTTCGTTTGCAGGGGAAAGCGGGGTGGCCCTGAAGTATGCTTCTTCACCCTGTAGCGCCTGCTCCCTCTTTCTTTTGAGTTCGGGCTTGATTTAAGCAGGGGCGGCCAAAAATGTTAAAGGACGGGTATGCTTGCAGTGAGGCAGTTAACATAAAGCAAAATGTCGATGCGCACAGGGCAAGGGGAAGTGCACCAAACATCAATTTCTCGATTTTTCTTCTTGTTTTATATCTGGGTCAAACGGGAGGTCCACCTCACTAGGATGGCAGCTGCAGGAGGATGGACCAAGTCACGTGGAAGGGGAGTGGTCAGTGACGTCAATGGACCAAGACACGGCGAGGGCATGCAGAAGGCCACCAAAGAGCCGGTACTTCATTGGCGAGATGAGCGCTTGTCAAGCGCTCAGCATGGGTAAGGCGAGATAAGTTGGAAGGGGCTGTTCGGATGTTAGTTGCTGAGCACCAAGGAGCTTTAGCTCACTGGTAAGTTGCGGGCCCCTGGTAGCACGCGCTCTCCCAAGACAAGGGCTCGAAGCCTGCCAATGCTCGAAAACCGTCCCTAGTTGTTAAAACTTCAAGCACAGCTTTCTCTTCTGGGGATAATACTGACCTGGGATAGATAGATGAGGTTTCAGCTCTCGTGTGCCCTTTCCATGTCACGAGTAAGCTGTCCCATTTTTGACTCAAACAGCAAGTGGCGGGGGGTTAGCAGTTCCAAATGAGGGGCTTAGTCACATACGAGTGAAACACAATAGGGCCACAGGTTAGGGCTCTGGCTACGGTGGGGTGAACGTGGTCTGAGGGACCCTTAATGGGTAAAGTTAGCGGCATGGTAAGTTAGCATATCGAAGTGCCATAGCATGTATGAACAAATCCAAGAGGCCCCATGTTAGGGTGTGGCTATGGGGAGTAAACGGGGTCTGAAGGAATTGCTAATAGGAGTGCATAATAGCATGGGTATTTTTAAAAGGAAGGAAGCAAGGGTTCAAGCTTGTTTGTCCCATTGACTAGGCCATGGATGGGACGCACTGACCGAGTTGCCGGTGGGTGTAATGAGAAACTTTGGAGAGCATATCTGGTACAGGACCCAGGGGAGAGCAAGGTGTTAAGCACAGCCCTATATGTAGCGCCTCTGGGGTACAGGACTGGTGGTTACCACAGTAAAAACAGTACAAGTTGTCGGCTGTGGCCTGTTGGCACAACAAGCATAAGAGTACATCTCAGGGGAGCCTGATGGCGAAGGGCCATTAATGTAAGGTAATACAATATCAATCAGTGGCTGGAATGTATTTTGGCAAGCATAATTGGTTACTACCACGTTGGTGGGTTTACGGTATCCATAAACACTGGTTAAATGTTTACATTCAATCAACAATAACAGAGGGCGTTGAAGGTAGGTGTAGTTAAAGATGCAGTAAAGACCAAGCCTATCTAAGGTGGGGGGAGTTTCATCCAGTCACGCGCAAAATTAGGAATGTTTAGAGCTGCCGGCGTGTGGCACAGCATTTTCTATCGGAAGGGTCTAGTGGCAGCGTTTGGGCCGTATCTCCTGTGGGTGAGGCTCTCCCACTGGCAGCGTTTGGGCCGTATCTCCTATGGGTGAGGCTCTCCCACTATCCTGCACAGAGGGGCACTGTTTTGGTGGTAATTAGAGGAACGGATACCAAGCTACTTCAAAGCGGCGGGTCTCCCCAGGGAGGTGGTAGAGGCCGACCACTCGCCACAGACAAGGGACAGAAAGGCATGGCGGATGCCAGCGACGGTGGGGAAGCTTCAGTTTCTTAGGGGCAGAGGGAATGCCCAACAATGGGGTTTCAGCGTCTGGATGGACCCCAGGAGGGGGCAGTGGCCACGTGTACAGAAGGTAGGCAGGGAGGGGACTGTCCTGCTGGTGGTCCTTCTACTATACTGCCCTAACCCAACACGGATGTACTGGAGTAGAATATTGGGGGGGGCTGCATCAGTTTCTTAGGGGCAAGGGGGATGCCCAACAAGGGTGTTTTCAGCTACTAAATGGACCCCATTAGGGGGTAGTTACCACGTGTACAGAAGGTAGGCGGGGAGAGGACTGTCCTGCCATTGGTCCTGCACTCTACTGCCCTAACCCAACACGGATGGACTGGAGTAGAATATTGGGGGGCTGTTTCAGTTCTCTTGGGGGCAAGGGGGATGCCAAACAGTGGTGTTTTTCAGCTATTTTAAGGACCTCATGAGGGGGTGGTTTTTCCACGTGTACAGAAGGTAGGCGGGGAGGGGACTGTCCTGCTGGTGGTACTGTGCTATACTGCCCTAACCCAACACGGATGACTGGAGTAGAATATTGGGGGGGGCTGCGTCAGTTTCTTAGGGGCAAGGGGGATGCTCAACAAGGGTGTTTTGAGCTACTGAATGGACCCCATGAGGGGGTAGTTTCCACGTGTACGGAAGGTAGGATGGGGAGAGGACTGTCCTGCCGGTGGTCCTGCACTCTACTGCCCTAACCCAACACGGATGGACTGGAGTAGAATATTGGGGGGGCTGTTTCAGTTTCTTGGGGGCAAGGGGGATGCCAAACAATGGTGTTTTTTCAGCTATTTGATGGACCCCATGAAGGGGTGGTTTTCCACGTGTACAGAAGGTAGGCGGGGAGGGGACTGTCCTGCTGGTGGTCCTGGACTCTACTGCTCTAAACCAACACGGATGGACTGGAGTAGAATATTGGGGGGGCCTGCGGGTGTGCAGGTACCCTGGGGGGCAGATGCGGGATGCAGTGCCCTGGTTTTTAAGTGGTGCCACTGTTGGCTGTAGACCGTTGGGGCCTGCTGGCGCAATGGATGCAGCAGAGTGGGTACTTGGTAGGCCGAGTCGGCCACGTTCAAGAGTGCGGCCACGTTCAGGAGTGCGGCCACGTTCAGGAGTGCGGCCACGTTCAGGAGTGCGGCCACGTTCAGGAGTGCGGCCACGTTCAGGAGTGCGGCCACGTTCAGGAGTGCGGCCACGTTCAGGAGTACGGCCAAGTTGAGGAGTACGGCCAAGTTGAGGAGTACAGCTAGGTTGAGGAGTACGGCTAAGTTCAGGAGTACGGCTAAATTCAAGAGTACGGCCAAGGTCAAGAGTACGGCCAAAATTCAAATGTACGGCCAAGTGCAAGAGTACGGGTAAGCTGAAGATGAAGTGCAATGTCTTGACTAATTTTTCTTGCTGCCTTTCATATGTTGACTTGTAAAAAGGGAAGCTGTGAATAAGTTTTGATATATCCAAGGAGGGTATGCTTACTACGGGGTATTGGAAATAGAAGACAAAGATATGGTGAAAAACACACATGTTTCCCGGGATGGCTTTTGTAGTCATGCGGCACCCAGATCATTGGTTTGTCGCCCTTAGTTAGTAACTCCAGTGGACAAAGGAGAATGGTTATTAGGTCAGGCTTTACTCAGGTCTTGAAGCAGGGTCGCTGCCCATTCGAGCAACGAAATGATCAAAAAGGTGGGCAGGTGGAGGTCTTCTAGTTGTGAACGGTATGGGAGACTACAGTTAGTTTAAACGGTGGCTGAGGGGCAGCGACGATCTAACAGTGCCTTTTTTCTTTCTATTCTGTTGACTTTTCATACAGTGGTTTCAAGGCATCGGACGCAAGTATGCTGGTGTGGAGATTTGCAGGCGGCAATAATATGATTCCGGTGGGCAGAAGGGGGGTGAAGGAGGCCCTATTCTCTACACTCTCAGGGGTAAGGAGCTCACTGCCGGGCACCATCATATGTTGGTCGGAGGTGCTCCCGCGTCAAGTTTGGGGGGACAATGCGCCACCAAATGCGGTGAATAAGTCAGTAAAAAATTGAATCGAGAGGTGGCGAAGCTTTTGGCAGTTACGCCGTTACGCTCCATTAGGCATACCATGATACAGGCAGCGAAATCGGAATTGTACCTGACAGATGGGGTGCAGCTGTCCAACGCAGGGTTGGAATTATTCATCCACACTATATTGGGGGGCCTTAGCGCTAGATCTGGAAGGTGAAGCTGTTTTTGGGGGGAGGGCGAGAGCGCCAGTAGGCTCCTCGCCCTGTGGTGGAGTCCCGGGCAAGGAAAATGGCGGGGACTCCTGTTTGGCGGGGACTGGCCGCTCATGGAACAGGGAGGGCAGTCAATGGGGCTCCGGGCTGGCGGGACAGGGGGCCGTCCTGCTGGTGGTCCTGGACTCTCCGGCCCTACCCGAGATGCCGGTGCTTGGAGGAAGCAACTTGGTGAAAGCTGGTGCGCAAGGAAAGGCGCAAAGCAGTGCCCTGGTGGCCGCATCTAGGAGGTAGACGACGGGTAGTTGCCTGAAATGGAAGCAATGGGGATGGGTTGTGGCCTGCTGGTACAACCCGCATCCAGTGTGTCTCTGGAGATCCTGAATTGTAAATACAATTGTAACCTGTGGTTCAAACGAATACTGTGCAACCCAATGGTTATCAATGTGTGTTGGATTGGTTAATAAAAGTTGGTCTAATGTTGACAGTGCATCTACAAATAAAGATGGCGTTATCTGAGAATTAATAAAGACTACGTAGTGAAGACCAGCCACTGGTATGGTGCCTTTTGTGGTGGGAAAAGAGGGGGCAAAGTATTGTGGGACGAATCGCGTGTTATATGCCTACTATGAGAGGCCCCCCCGCGCCTAGGGGTGGGGGACCCTTAGTGGCATTTCGTGCGAGAGGCAAGAGAGAGGCTGGGCCAGTGCACATCTGGTCAAGGGGAGTGGGAGGGGCCACCAGGAAATATGAGGAGGTAGGGCAGGCTCTTAGTGCATCACCTAGGTGCGCAGGCGACCCCTCCAGGGAAAAGGATAAGAGCACTGAACACGAGGGAGAAGCCCTCTTTGTCCTCTTGCCTCGGGCGCCCAGCGGGTCGCAGCCAGAAGCAAAGTTGCCCACCCACCCATCCCTGATTTTAAAGGTAGAGCTGGCGGGGTCCCGGGCAAGGTAAATGGCGGGGACTCCTGTTTGGCGGGGACTGGCCGCTCCTGGAACAGGGAGGGCAGTCAATGGGGCTCCGGGCTGGCGGGAGAGGGGGCCGTCCTGCTGGTGGTCCTGGACTCTCCGGCCCTACCCGAGATGCCGGTGCTTGGAGGAAGCAACTTGGTGAAAGCTGGTGCGCAAGGAAAGGCGCAAAGCAGTGCCCTGGTGGCCGCGTCTAGGAGGTAGACGACGACTAGTTGCCTGAAATGGAAGCAATGGAGATGGGTTGTGGCCTGCTGGTACAACCCGCATCCAGTGTGTCTCTGGAGATCCTGAATTGTAAATACAATTGTAACCTGTGGTTCAAACGAATACTGTGCAACCCAATGTTTATCAATGTGTGTTGGATTGGTTAATAAAGTTGGTCTAATGTTGACAGTGCATCTACAAATAAAGATGGCGTTATCTGAGAATTAATAAAGACTACGCAGTGAAGACCAGCCACTGGTATGGTGCCTTTTGTGGTGGGAAAAGAGGGGGCAAAGTATTGTGGGACGAATCGCATGTTATATGCCTACTATGGAATACTTGGCCTGAGCATTTCTCAAATATGTACGTGTGTGTATGCAACATACATGACAGAGAAGGCGACAGTAACTCAGTATTTAGGTTAAGTTGGACTTTTCAGTTGTTTCATCGTTTGCAATGTTCTGACTTGATATTGCAATGCTCTTTACCTCAATGCACATTGTGAACTAATTCGTACGCCCCCTGCTGTTCTTAGGAGGTTGATGCTATCATCACTGGATTAATAATCTGTTCGATGAGCTGAAGTCCACAAGTGCTCAGCGGATCCGTTTAGGGATCTCAGCTCACAATGATAAACTTGTTGACGTGTTTCAACCCTTCAATAGATATCAGGGTTTCTTTAGGACTATGACCTTGTGCTGTCTGAGATGTAAAAGGTTACACATTTGTTCTTAAATTAAAGTGGGTAGGGTTAAAGGAGTGGCAATCTCTAAGTGCTTTCGATGGTATAACTCATTTAGAGGGAGAGGAAATTCCATTGTTTGTCATGTTGATCTGTTAGTTAATGAAAATGAGAAATTGTGAGGTGCGAGACCTACGCATCGAGAACAATCCAGGGCTTTAAAGAGGCTACAGATATGATTGAATATGTCCAGTAGATTGCTTGCAGCCCATCATGAGAAAAAACAGAAACACCATGCAAGTCTATCTTCAAACGTTGCAAAGTGAATAACAGATTTTAAAGTATTTCTGACTTTCTGGGACTCTTCGTTTCTTTTAGATATAGGTCCGTGCATACTCTGTATAAGTACTAAGTTTGTTTTTCTAGATGTATAAGTACACTAATAATGATTTCAATGGCACATGATATATATTTTTAGCACTTAAAGGTAACTGTTTATAATGACCAATCGGAAGCTATTTTGTCAACCCTAGAATAGCACAAGATAGAGCTAAAACGTGCAAGATTCAAATTATGCTAGGCAAATTAGAGAATGCTGTTTCGACCGAGTACATAACTAGTTGAGCTATTTTAACAGGAGTCTGTCTTGTGACCCGCAGGCAACACAATGATCGCTGCACCAGAAGTATTAAACTCGAGATGTCATACACAAAAAAAAACAGACAGATCTGTGACACGCTGTACTCCCTAAAAGGAACGCTGACCCTTTACCATTAGCCAACAGAGCTCACTTACCAGTGTTAGACCTGAATGCACACAGATCTCTTCAGCAGAAGACTCAACCCCCCCCCCCCCAAACCAGCTTGAAATGTTATCTGTTGGTCACCTATTAAATAAGCCAGAACAGCTTTACTATCATATTGCCTTGTTGACAATTTCAATTGGGGTCAAAAGTATTATCCTAGGATCACACAATTTGGGCAAGGAGGGAAGCCGGGATTAATCCCGGTATTTCCACTTTCACACTGTGTAGTACAGCCACGAGCTGGGCATTTCTTTCTAACATCAAATGTTAAAACGTTATTCTTAACTGTTTGGCTATCTGGTTAGAGTGCGGTGACAGGTGAAATGGTGCATGTTTGCCCAAGGACACAGGAGCGCTTTACAGACACAGACAAGTTAAACGTGACATTTTATGCTTAGGGATGTTTGCGGGGATTTACAAGACGCTAAGCCGAGGCCTGGACTCCAGCCTGGTTCCGCATACATGATCGGGTCAGCAGTTGTAGCTGTAATGTCGCGGCCCGGACCGCACTAGGTGGAACGCCGAGGGAGGGTGAATGTTGTAAAACCCCCTCGAGCGTAACTCTGTTGGGCTGGCCCGGCGTACGCCTGGCCAGCGTGTGGAAGATGAATAAAGGGGGCAGGCGTGCTGGGCGTTGCCAGTTACGCACTAGCCAGGCCTCACGTGTCTCATTGCTGGCCCTGTAAGGCCCCACCAACGACACGACATTGGCGACGAGGTGGTCTCACCCCTCGCAGCGCTCGATTGTACCTCACGCCAGCCACCTGTTTCCACGCATGCACGCTTGGCCGGGGGCCCCTACGCCACCCCGCTGGCTCCGCCGCCTTCGTCACGGCCTGTCCGCGGCAGCCACTGCGTTACCTGCTCCACTGCAGCGAGTGTGTGTGCTGGACCGCGACTCCGCTCACCCCGCGGCGGGTGCGCCGAGTCTGCCAGCCGCGGCACCGCCATCAGCTCTTCTGCCCCGGTGAGTGTTCCGCGCGCGCAGTCAAGCGCGAGGGCGTGCTGCACAACAGCTGGCCCACACCCCGTCACGGCCCTCTCTGCGGCCCACCGCCTACGCTGCCAGGCCTGCGTGAAGGTGCCACGTTGCTTCCCGGGCCCCACCGTCCCTTCTGCCTACCGCTACCTCACAGCCGGCCTCTGCAGCCCCAGTGGGCCCTGCCATCCCGGCGACAAGCGCCAGCAACAGGCTTCAGCGCTACCCCGCAGCCACTGCCGAGAAGCGCTGCCAGGACACTCTGCTGACCGGCTGGCACGTGCCCACCGCGCACATCTTCCACGAGTGCACGCCCTGATACAACCCCACCTACTCGCCTATCCTCATGGCGACCGTTCCGCACCTGGAGCCTTTCATCATCACAGGCCCGCCACCCTCCCAAGCGGCCCGCTGGAAGGTGTGGGTGGAGCGCCTAGAAACGTACTTTGACGCTGCAGACATCCCGGCGCCGCGACGTCGCCCCATGCTGCTTCACCTTGGAGGGGCTGACATACACAAGATAGCGAAGACGGTGCGCGAAAATGGCCCTCCCAGGAACTACGCCACGATGCGCGACGCCATTACCGCCCACTTTGAGCCATACGCCAACCCGGATTACGAACGGTTCCTGCTCCGCCAAGCACGCCAACAACCGGACGAGTCATTGGACGTTTTCCACGCGAGGCTCAAGGAGCTAGCGAGCACGTGCACCCTCCCAGATGAGGACGACGAGGTGAGGGTGCAATTTATCCAGGGTTGCGCATCATCGAAGTTGCGGGAACTGTCCAAGGCGAGGGCAGCACATATGGAAGCCAAGCCTGCAGTGGTGGTCAAGGAAGAACCAGTGTGCGCCATCCGGATGGATGCCCGACACCCGCGGGCAAAAGACAGCGTGCCCGCAACGCAGCCATCCAAGCAGCCCCAGCGAAGCCGCCCGTGTGGGTGGTGTGGAGGCCCTTACCCCCATGAGGGTGCCTGCCCTGCGAGCGGCAAGACCTGCAGTGCTTGCGGGAGACTAAACCACTACTCGAAAGTATGCCGTTCGTCACGAAGAGGGACGGCGAGAGGCCCACGCCGACGACCCACACAGCAGCGATATGGACGACGACGAAGTGACCACAGTCCACATGGTTCGAATGCTGCACTCTCTCTCAGCCTCTCAACACGCCACGCCGATGTGCGAAATCGACGTACAAGGCCAGGCAGTGGCTGCGCTAATTGACACCGGTGCCACGATCAATCTCATGGCCGCCAGCATATACCGGGGCTTATCAAATCCCCCCCTGCTCCGCGAAACCAGAGTACAAGTCTATGTATTTGGGACTCAAGCCCCCCTTCGACTGTGCGGGGTATTCCAGGCCGACCTCTCCCACGAAGACACCCAGCAGCAGGCCAAAGTGTATGTGTCTCAGGAAGGAGCCGGGTTTCTGCTCAGCTGCCGCACCGCCCAGGACCTCAATCTCATTCAATTTGCCTTCACAGTACACGCCCAGGATCTCAGCGGGCTGCTACGGGACTTCAGCTCCCTCTTTGAAGGCATCAGCTGTTTGAAGGGCCCAGCCATCCAGCTGCATATCGATAAGTCAATTGCGCCGGTGGCCCTCCAACACCGGTGAATCACCTTCCATCTTCACCCCAAAGTGGAGGCTGAGCTGCGTCTGCTGGAAAAAGCCAGAATCATTGAGCGAGTGACAGGCCCCACCCCGTTGGTGTCGCCCATCATCGTCGCAAAGAAGCCAAAGCAGCCAAGCACAGTCCGGATTTGTGTAGACATGAGGATCCCGAATCTTGCCATCAAACGGGAGCGCCACCTGACCCCGACTGTAGATGACATAATCGGAGAGCTAGCGGGGTCCCGGTGGTTCTCAAAAATGGACCTCCGTTCCGGATATCATCAGGTCCCCCTCCACCCGGACTCAAGGCCCATCTCGGCATTCTCTACCCACTCAGGGCTCTGACGATACACCCGCCTAAACTTTGGGATATCCAGCGCGGCGGAGGTGTTCCAGAACATTGTGAAGAACGTCCTCCAAAGCCTGGACGGTGTTCTTAACGTAAGTGACGACATCCTCGTGCATTCCCCCACGTTGGAGCAACACCTCCTGCGCCTCCAAGCGGTGTTCACTCGCCTACAAGATAACGGCCTCACCCTACACCGGGAAAAGTGCGAGTTCCTGAGACGAGACATCAGCTTCTTCGGATACCGCTTTTCGGATAAGGGCATCGGCCTGGACCCTGACAAAGTCAAGGACATACAGGAAGCTCCTGCCCCAACGTCCGTGTCCGGAGTCCGCAGTTTTTTAGGGATGGTCACCTACTGTGGGCGCTTCATCAAAAATCTATCTGACCTAACCGGACCGCTGCGAGAACTCACGAGACATACCAACCACTGGACCTGGGAAGCAGACCAAGAAGAGGCGTTTCGGGATACGAAGGCCGCCCTCTCAGCTGATACCACGCTAGTGTTCTTTGACCCCAGACACGAGTCGCAACTGGTGGTGGATGCCAGCCCCACCGGACTATGAGCGGTGTTGGCACAACAGCAGAAATGTGGAGAATGGGCCCCGGTTGCCTACGCCAGCAGGACACTCACCCCCATGGAGCAACGCTACTCCCAAATCGAAAAGGAGGCCATCGCGATCCTGTGGGGGTGCCGCCATTTCCACATCTACCTGTACGGACACCCCTTCACAGTCATTACGGATCACAAGCCCCTCCTTCCTCTGTTTCAAGGGTCGTCCTCACGTCCTCCACCGCGCATCGAAAAATGGATTCTACAGTTGCAGGAATTCCAGTTCACAGTGGAGTACAAGCCTGGTACCCGGAATCCGGCGGATTTTTTGTCAAGGCACGCTCGTCCTGTCACCGGGCCAGAAGCAGCTGAGGCGGCAGCCATGGAAGACTACGTAAGAATGATCGTGGAGCGGTCCCGGCCCCTGCCGATGTCGCTGGCAGACGTGGTGCCAGCCACGAAAGAAGACGACTGCCTCCAGGTAGCCATCCAAGCAGTTGCATCTGCCGACTGGAAGCCGCTACAATGCCCGACTCAGTTCCGTACGGCGGCTGCCCAGGCTACGCTGAAAGCTCTCTATCTGGTACGCCACGAACTGTCCGTGTCAGCCGACGGCTGTCTCCTAAGAGGCCCACGCCTGGTCCTTCCGGAGAGTCTGACCCAGTGAGCGGCCCTCCTGGCGCATGGAGCACACCAGGGAGTGGTTAAGTCGAAGAATCGCCTAAGAAGCAAAGTCTTGTTTCCTGGCCTCGACCGGCAGATAGAATTGATCGTCCAACGCTGTCCCGTATGTCTAGCAACCAGCCTGCCCACAAAGCCCGCACCGATCATCACCGAAGCAGGCCCTACAGCTCCCTGGGAAAGAGCGAGCGCCGACTTTGGTAGCCTGCCGGGAGGAAGATACATGCTGGTAGCGGTCGACGATTTCTCCCGTTACCCAGAAGTCGAGTTTGTCTCTTCTACAGCGGCAAGTGAAGTCATCCCGAAGCTAGAGAAGCTCATGGCCACCCACGGGCTAATTGGAGAGATCAGGACGGACAACGGGCCTCCGTTCACCAGTGCCGAGCTTGCCGAGTACCTCGCGTCTCACCGGATCAAGCATCGCCGCGTAACGCCGAGATGGCCCCAAGCAAACGGGGAAGTGGAACGTCTGATGCGTACGTTGAACAAGGCGATCCAAATTGCAATGGCTGATGGCCGAAACCTGGAGCAAGCAATATATCAGTTCCTGCGGGAGTACCGGCTCACACCCCATTGCACCACCGGTATCTCCCCAAGCAGATTGTGTTTTGGTCGTGCAGTAACGGACACCATCCCGCATCACCCTGTGTGGGCTGAGTCTCGGGTCCCCCCGAACCAGTCACTTGCCAGGCGGACAAAGTCGAACCAAGACGCGTCCCAGAGGCGACATGCGAAGGAGAGCAAGTTTGTGGTCGGTGACCATGTGCTAGTGCGAGACCGCCACCCGGGTGGAAAGTTCAGGCTGCCGTTCGAGTTGCATCCATGGATCATCACCGAGGTCAAGGGCACGATGGTGACAGCTTCCAGGGGAAATGAGATGGTGACCCGCAATGTGTCATTTTTCAAGAGAGTTCCGGAAGACGATGACGAAGGATCCCTGCCGGAGAGCGAGCCCGCGACGGACCCCCCAGGAGGTTCGCCTGAGACTTCGTCGGAGCGAGAAGACCCTGCGCTACCCGTTGTGAACAATGGACAAGGCGCATCCACCCGGATGGGTGCCCCGGACATTGACTTGAGCTCTGAACATGTGTCTGTGGACAACAGCCAAGGTGTGGAGGTGCCACCTGACCCCGCAGCAAGGGGCAGCCAAAGCCGATACAGTCTGCGGCCCTGCCCGAAGCCGTCCCAGAAGTACCGAGACTTCGTGGCCTGTTGCCAAGTTTCCAGCTGAAGGGGATGCTGCAACCTGCTGACCAAGTAAGACTGTTCCAGTAATCTGTTGTTCTTTATGGACTAAGAAATGTGGTTACGTTTGAGGTTTTTGTTTTCCCCCCCACTTGGTCGTAGTTGATACTTATTGTTATCCTCTGGGTAAAGGAGGAATGTAATGTCGCGGCCCGGACCGCACTAGGTGGAACGCCGAGGGAGGGTGAATGTTGTAAAACCCCCTCGAGCGTAACTCTGTTGTGCTGGCCCGGCGTACGCCTGGCCAGCAGGTGGAAGATGAATAAAGGGGGCAGGCGTGCTGGGCGTTGCCAGTTACGCACTAGCCAGCAAACTAGCCAGGCCTCACGTGTCTCATTGCCGGCCCTGTAAGGCCCCACCAACGACACGACAGTAGCCACTAGGTTATATCACCTCCCGAGCGATAAAGCTCGGCTCGTTTAGGGCTTGAGCCTCCAAGAGGACCTCGAGCAGAGCCAGGTGCCTAGCTCGCGCTTCCAATGGCTCACCCGCCTCCTAGTTGGTTGTCATTCACCCCGCTCCTGTGGTGCTGCACCTCACGACTCCGCCCCTCAGGGCTCCATCCCCAGACTCCCTATTTATGGGCACCTTGAACAATGATTTTCAATTTCCAACACCGTAACCATGACATTGACATTTTCTTCCTTGTGTTACAACTGATGGTCCCGTTACAGGACTGATTCTAGCCACACCGTGGCTGACATAAAGCGCTGCGAGGGGCAGAATGAGGGAAGAGAGACCGAGAAAAGGCAGGTTTAGAAGAACTGGATGAAGGGGTTGCTTGTCTGGTTATTTTGTCATTCCTCACAGCTCCAATTGTTTTTGTCTACACAGTGAAAGTGTCATTTAAGCGTACACCCATACCGGCGGACGCGCAATGATCGAACGTTTCCACACGCTGATAAAATGTCTTTCTTTGAAAACATGCAACTGGAACCTGCATATAAATGAACTAATCCTTTCCACTTATCCTCAAAGCCGTGGGCACGGTTCGTCAAAACCACGCTTCGAATGACGACAAGAGAGAACAAAAGTAAAAATAGAGATGGGAAGATACGGAAGTGGGCTCACGATACCAAGGTGTTCTCCTCGGGTGACTGAATCATTGAATCACGCTCCATCGGCTCAGTGTCAGAACTCAGAAAGAAAACAAAGGCCCTCTCTTCCAGACACACTCCAGGGCACAGGAGAGACGGGGACACGTACAGCCTCATGCTTCTGCGGGCTGTCCCGGGTCCACGAAGGGGACCCTCCTAAGAGGGCGGCCCCCCCTTAGTGCCACATGATGGCACACGAGGCAGCCGCCCAGTGTTTGCGACCCCCTAAGGGTCCGCATGCCCACGTCACTTCCGGGCAGGAGTGGGCGGGGGGCGAGGTACATATACCTCTCCCGCCCACTGGGCGCCCTCTTTTCCCGCTGCCCTGACGCCGTTTCGGTTGTGCCGGGGACTGCTGCCTGAGGTTGAGCAAGAGGGACCACGAGGTTAGTCTATGACCCCACCCACCCCCCGTTGGGGTCCCACCACGCGGGCCATGCCCAGAGGGACCCCGTCCCAAGTACTTGCTCCCAGCCCGGCCCCGGCGAGGTCCGCTTTTGTCAGAACCGGTGGGGCTTGGGGGGCTAGGGAGTGGGACGGGGGTAGGGGCGGGAGGGGTGTTTATCCTGAGGCAGCAGCCACGCAGGCCGGCCCGGCAGTCGCCGAGGTCACGGCTCTGTATGCGGGGTTCTTTCCTTCCCCAGCACGGCCTTTCAGGTCATTGGGGGGGCAGCGATGGAGTGGGCCTTCCGATAGGGGCCCCACGTGGCATCCGTCGAAGTGGCCTTCCCACAACCCTGACGCCGTTTATGATCCGTGGTGATCCTCCAGGAGCGGCATCGGCTGCCCCAGGGGCTGCGACGCGGTGAGTGCGAATACCCCTCCCCCCCTCTCTCCCAGAGGCACTTAGAGAAGCCGGGTGCCCGGCAGCCGCCGAGGCGACGGTCTGCCGTTGGGGGGGGGGTTAGCACAGCTCCCGGGGACTTGGGCCCGTGACTTCCTGGCCTGGCGCCTTGCACGCCGCCCGGCGGGGCATGGTCCCGGCCTGGTGGGCATTGGGGTGGGGGGAGCCAGCGGGGCTCCCTTGCAGGCCCGGGGGTGTGGGCAACGAGTGAGGCCCAGTCCCTCCCTTCGCGGGGGGCCGGGGTTTTCAAGTCAGGGCCGGTTGGGAGAAAGCCTGTAGTTAATGGGGCCTGGGCCCGAGCGGGCCGTCCGCCCAGGGTGTGGGGGGGCAGCAAACGTTATCCGGCTCCCTCCCTCGCGGCTCCAGGCATGGAGTAACAGGGGTACTAGTGGGTCGGGCCGCCGACACTGTACCATCAGGTCCCTCCCCTCGATCGACCACAGCCTGGCGGAGCTGGTCGCAACCCTTGTGGTTCCCGCATCAGAGGTGGGGGGGCCTTCTCCGTCCCGGGTAGAGTTGGCATAGGCCGTTTTGGCAGGAGGCATTCGGGGTTGGCCGCACTAAGGTGGGGGCCTTTAATGGGCACGGACGCCCACGGGTGCTTTGGGCCCATGAGGCGGTCGGGGGCCCGTGAGTCCGAGCCTTAACGGGTGTATAGCGGCTATCGTTGCTACTCTACCTGGCGCAGAGTGAAGGGGTTCAGTCCTCACCCTAGCGCCAAAGGCAATGTGAAGGGAATAAGGCAGAAGGTATGACGGCGGCAGAGTTGTCAGCGTTGGGGGGGCTGCGGGGCGGGTCTTACCTCGGCTTCTCGGGGCGGGCAGGTCTCCTGGTGCTGGGTCCGACAGTGGGGGTTTTAGCGCCGGTTGTGCGCAGTTTGCGACGAGGGCCGGCCCCTGCAGCTCCACATCGCACGAGCCTCCAGTGGGGGCTAGAGATT
Source organism: Calotriton arnoldi (assembly GCA_963921515.1). Lineage (NCBI taxonomy): Eukaryota > Metazoa > Chordata > Amphibia > Caudata > Salamandridae > Calotriton > Calotriton arnoldi. The sequence continues at coordinate 219,807 of CAWUFW010012828.1, forward strand.
GCGGGGATGGGGGCCTGACTGATGCAGGGAACAGGGGTTACTGAGCTGGGCGGTCACATGGGTCCCTTGCCCCCCTCCCGGCCGGCCTGTGGATCCCGGCCTGTGCCCCAGCCCTGGTCCGCTCTAGCTGGTGTAATGTTTGCGGACCTTATCGAGTGCTACTTATCTAGCTCATACAACCACATCCAGTACAATGCCAGCAGGCCTGACTGGCTTGAGGTATGATGTTACTTGTTATATCATCACCTGGATGCAATGAACGAAACGGCCATAGACAGGTCGGGCGGCACACTAGTCCAAGCACAGATTACGAACGGACGTGTTTCAAGCACGCCCTCAGTTACTTTGGCAACGCCCCTTTTAAGAGAACCCCGAGTCCCGCTGCTGCCAGTTCTTTTCAACTTGGAAGAGAAATGCAGCTGCTGATGGGTTTACAAGGCAGCACGCATATGGGCTAACCCAATATGGCAGACGCAAGCATGGTTCATAACAACCCCCCCTTGGGTAGGCTGCAGTGGGACCATTGGGTTTAGAACAGCAAGTGAGTACACACCCCTAGCGACACCGAGATCAGTTCTGAGCCGCAGCCACACCCCCCCCGCCGCAGCGGCGGTTGCGACATTGCTGGATTAGGGGGCGAGCGGAAATTATTTCCAGCTTTTGTTCGGCTCTATGCCCGCACCGCAATGCCCCCGGATAGACTGGAAGGGACATTGGTACGCACTGGCAAATGGTTTTGCCCGTGCCTCCGCCGTGCCACTTATGGCCTGATGCCTTCATAGTTAGGTTGATTTGCGGGGGATAACTGCCGACGGGGAGGGAGGAGTCTAGGTTAGCCGGGCGGTCGCAGGGGTAATTCGCCCCACCCCACCCGCCCGGCCTGCTCACTGTGGGGCCCCGCTCGTGTCCCAGACCTGGTCTGCCCTAGCTCTGGTTCGAGTCTCGGCGGTGGCTTGCAAACCTGTGATTCTGGGCAATTCCCTCATTCTCCCCGTGTCCAATATGTAATACCAGGGATACTCCATGTATTATATGTCCTTTTTAGGGGGGGAGGAACACAGAAGAGACCGATGCCATATTGGTGCAAACTGTGCTTGCAGGTGGGGGATCATGGGTAAAACTGAAGCAGGTGGTCCACTTTGGTCATGGACATCACTGTACACGTGTCAGTTCATTTTATTGTCACACCGACAACCCATTTTAAGGAGTACGGGGGCATCGCTTAGACATATTTACGGTGGAACTGGGTGATCTCCTGTGATTCAAGTCTTACGGTTTGTGATAGAAGGATTGCTGAGAGTAGCGTTGTAAGCAGTCTCTAATGCCTTCTGGTAAAGCTTATATTCACTTGAATATGACTTCTCGCGGGTTCCTAGACTTTACATAATTGGAAGGTTAACCATATGACTTCTCGCGGGCTTACTAAACTTTACATATATGGAAGTTTAACCACTTCGCTCTCCTCGTGCAGTGAAAGATTTCACATGCTCCAGCTCACCTTGATGAGTTGGGGGTTCCATCGAGCATCGTGGCATGTGGGGGCAGCAAACGGGTTCTGTTGTTCTCCTTTCTGCTATGCATTACTTACATGAGCTTGTCTCTTCGTTAGTCACTGCTAGAACCAGCTAGAAGTGTAAGTGCTGGACAAATAGCATTTCTTGGAGGGGTGTGTGGGATAATGTCAAAGTTGATGAATCAGGATACCTGCGGCACAGGGTGTCGGCATAGCCTTGCTTGACAATTACATTACTGTTAATTTTCTGGCTGGGCCGTCAATTGCGCTATTGGGCTATTGTCAGTGCCGCCATGGTCACAGGTTCGCCCCGTGCAGGCTATCGGCTCAAAGAGGAATGCGCTCGGCACTTCAAGGGATCAGACAAGGTATAAAATACATCCTTGGTCGCCTGTCCCTTAATTGGATTGCATTGTGATGTACAAGGATGACTATCACATTCATTCATCTTCAAACCAATTTGTGGATATACAATTGGGAATTGAATTATGCAGGGGGAAGGACACAAACCTATATTTCACCCTGCCACAAAGTCACAGTGATGCACACGTTACATATTCGACCCAGGCTTTATATTTACAGCCTCTTTTGTTTTATACCACACTGTGAGGAAGTTGCCCACGGACTTTATTAAAGTGCTGCAATGGCTACTACTGCTATATCCAGCAGCTACTTTACCGGTGCTATATGGTGGTTCCTGGTGCGCGGCTAGGAATGACACAAACTGCCTGGGAACTTATTTATGCGGTCCTACATAACCCCAGCTTAGTTTGCTCCATTGTGCGGACAATATTAAGAATTATTTAGAATATTTACACCAAATAGGCCAATGGTGATAAGATGGTTGGTCAACTTGTGGGGATTGTACAAAATAAGGAGCTTCTCACCCACGTAGATGTCCGGACAAACGTGGGTAGTGAAGTAAACACGAAGTGGAGACCCATAATTCATAGGAATGTACAGGTATAAAATGCATCCCGGTAGTGGATTAACATTGTGAGGTACATGGATGACTGTCATGCTTTTATCTACGGATCAGTATAAGTGTTATACATTCACGCGGGCGATGTGTGTGAAGATGTTAGTTATTTTGCAGAGATTATTGTGTTGGTTCCACGCAACATCCATATTAACCCCTTCGATGCTCATGACGAGCTGGACTCGTCATGGCACACAGTGGTCGTGTGCTCATGACGAGTCCAGCTCGTCATAAGACCACCCACGGGGGAAGCGCTGGCGCTCCCCGTGGGAATCCGATCGTCGGGTTTTTTTGGGGGAAGGCAGGGGAAGGGCTTCCCCTGCCTCCCCCCGCCCCCCCCCCCCTCAATGACGTCAGCGCGCTGACGTCATTGGGGGTTTCCTTTGTTCCCGACGCGCTGGAAGCCATTTGCTTCCAGCGCGTCGGGGAATAAGGTTAGTTTTGGCTCCGGGAGGGGAGATTTGAAACAGAAGAGGCATCGAGGGAAAGGAAAACCCTTTCCTTTCCCTCGATGCCTCTTTGTGCATTCCTGCTGCACGATCATGCGATCGTGCAGCAGGAATGCCCACTAGACGCCAGGGATTTTTTTTTTAAACGGAAATACTGTTTTGGGAGCGGCCCCTTGGGCAAGGGTCGCTCCCTTTTGGGGGCCTTATGTTTTTGGTGCTCTGCCCCCCTGGGGGGGGGGGCAGTTTTATTTATATAGCGCGGGGCTTTACCCGAAGGTGTGAGAGCGCTTCACAATAGCGCGTCGGGGAATAAGGTTAGTTTTGGCTCCGGGGAGGGGGGATTTGAAACAGAAGAGGCATCGAGGGAAAGGAAAACCCTTTCCTTTCCCTCGATGCCTCTTTTGTGCATTCCTGCTGCACGATCATGCGATCGTGCAGCAGGAATGCCCACTAGACGCCAGGGAATAAAAAAAAAAATGGAAAATACTGTTTTGGGGAGCGGCCCCTTGGGCAAGGGTCGCTCCCCTTTTGGGAGCCTTATGTTTTTGGTGCTCTGCCCCCTGGGGGGGGCAGTTTTATTTATATAGCGCGAGGCTTTACCCGAAGGTGTGAGAGCGCTTCACAATAGGAACAGTAACATTACATGGATGAGAAGGTTACAAGTGAGCATAATACAAAAGCAAGCGTTACATTACATGAGGAAAAAGTGACAATTGTGCATGATACATGAGATACAAAATACAAATAGAGGTATAATACTGCAATAAGTGGCAGAACACACTGGGAAGGCACTTCTATAGGCATGGAGTACAGAATTTCCTATAGTGGAAGAACTTCCTTGAGGGAGTAGAGAGGGCGTGAATTAAAAGAAGGGTACACAAATCCAGCACAGCACGCAAGGGTGAGGAATGTACAGGAAAAAGTACAAATTTACAATGAAGAGCGAACTTCCTAGAGGGGGCTGAGAGTGAAAGTATTAGTTCTGAAAGTGTCTTTGGAAGAGAAGAGATTTGAGGTCAGCTTAGAAGATCCGGGTAGAGGAGGTGGCATGGAGCAATGGGGGAAGCGAGTTCCAGATTCTCACCGCATTGCCTGAGAAGGATTGCACCATCGATCTTTCCCTTTTGAAGATGGGGGGGGGGGCTCAAGCAGAAGCTTTTTCGCATTGCGAGAAGGGCGAGAGCCACCGGACAATTTCAATTTATTCGCCAGGTAACGAGGGGAGGACGTGTGTAAGGCGTTGTGTGTGATGCAGGCAGTTTTGTAAATAGATCTTGCCTCGATCGGAAGCCATCGAAGAGAGGACAGGATAGGAGTGACGTGGTCGCTTCGTTTAGACCCTGAAATGAAGCGAAAAGCTGAATGGAAGATGGATTTGAGAGGGGAGAGGTGGGATTTGGGTAGGCCCGTCAGAAGAGAATTGCAATAATCCAGTCTTGAGAGAACCAGAGATTGTACCAAGGTTTTTAAGTCTTTCTCCGGGAAGAACCGACGGATCCCCCATAGAAGGCGCAACTGGTAACGTGCGTTCTTAGCAATAGAGTTGATGTGGGAGATTAGGTTGAGTCTTTTGTCAAGAATGACACCTAGGGATTTAGCGCTGTCGACAATGATGGGTTTGTTGTTGAGTAGGTTCAGCTGATCCATCCAAGATTGAACAGGAGGAGGTGAGAGAGAGGTAGAGAGGAGGAGGAATTCAGTTTTGGCGGGATTCAGAATGAGTTGGTGAGCTAACATCCAGTTGTGAATAGAGTTGAGAGTAGAGTTGAGTAGTGAGAGATCGTGTGCGGAAGATAAAGGTATCTTCCCACTAGTCCCCCAGGCATTTATTTGTGGAGAGTGACCCCTTGGGTGGCAGAATAGCAGTATGTTTTTAGGCCCATCTGCCCCCAAGGAGGTCAGAAGTCACTAGACACCAGGGTTTTTTTTAAATTTTTGTGTTGGGGAGTGGCCAAAAGGGCAAGGGTTGCTCCCCTTTTACGGGGGTGAATATTTTATTTATACTCTTTGGCCCACCTACCCCTTAGCTTGGCTGGTGGATTGTGTGTGGACTGGTGCATTATTTGCATATGTGATTGTAATGTTTTTTTCTCCTTTTATTCTAGTGTAAAGCTTTTGATTCCTGTTTGCGGTTTCGGCAGTGGTTGTTCTGCTGTTTTGCGTAATTGCATTTATTTGGTAAGAAAAATATTTTTGTTGTGTGTACTCCAAATGAGTATTATTGTCATGCATGAATGAATTTTTTTGTAAGTGGTGTCATAATGGCAGCATATTTGTTAGTGTTCAGAGCATGAAATTCTTTGCGATGTTTTGCATTGTCTTATGTGTAATTTTTTTTTCTTCTTTTTAGTGGGATATTGTTGATCCTTACTGTGTCTGTGCAGAGTAGGTGGTGGTGAGTCTAGCTGCTTCTGTCACGTGAGTGGTATAGTGTTGGAGTATATAGGTCTTTGTGATAAAGCTACATTTTGTTTATTTCTTTTTTTTACAAACGGTTTGTTGTTGTTGACTTGTTTGACAAGTAACCTTTATTAGTAAGCATTATGGCTAGCCGTAGAATTACTGCTCAGCAGGTGGTTGGTTTGCTTCTTGAATCTTCCTCTGAGCAGGATTATGAGACTGAAAGTGCGTCTGAGGGAGAGGAGGGAGGGGAAGATTCAGGCAGTGAGTTTTCTCTCCACATGGAATCATCGGATGATGAAGGTACTCTCAGTGCAGATGAAGTGCCTGTTTTAGAGGAGGATACAACTGAGCCGATGGTGCGAGAGGCATCTGGATTGCAGCCTGGGGCTGCTAGGCTTCCTACTGGAAGTGCTGGACTCTGGGTTGATCCAAACATGGTGCAGCCGGTGTTGCCTGCCTTTAGTGGTTATGCAGGGTGTAGAGTGGATTGTGAACATTATTTGCCTATACAGTATTTTCAGTTGTTTATGGATGATGTATTTTTGGGTGAGATTGTTGAGCAGACTAATTTGTATGCTGAACAGTTTTTGAGGGACAACAGTGCCAGACTTAGGCCCCATTCTAGAGCTACCCGGTGGAGTCCCACAAATCTGGAAGAGATGAAGAAGTTTTTGGGTTTGACTTCTTTGATGGGTTTGATAAGGAAGCCGTCCATGGGTTCATATTGGTCTACCAGTCCCTTGATGGCAACGGCCATATTTCCTGCAGTTATGACTCGTGATCGGTATTTACTTTTGCTTCGGATGCTGCATTTTGTTGATAATGGTTTGGCGTTGCCACGAGATCACCCTGAATGTGACCGTCTTTTTAAGATTCGGCCTGTTCTTGATTACTTTGTAGATCGATTTTCAGAGATCTATACTCCAGGGAAAGAAATATCTATTGATGAGTCTTTGGTCCTGTTCTAGGGCCGTTTGGTTTTTAGGCAGTACATTCCTAGCAAGAGGGCACGCTATGGAATTAAGCTGTATATGTTGTCTGAGAGTAGGACAGGATATGTTTTTAATTTGCGTGTGTACACTGGTAGGGATTCCACTATTGACCCCCTGGTTGTCCGTCCACTTTTGGAGTTTCAGAGAAAATTGTGTGGGATCTTGCTAGAGGACTGTTTAACAGAGGCCACCATTTGTACCTTGGTAACTTCTACACTGCTGTGCAATTGTTTAAGGAATTGTTCAAAGTGGACACTTTTGCTTGTGGCACAATCCGCTCTAACCGTAAAGGTTATCCAAAAGAGCTTGTTTGCAAAAAACTTCAGAGGGGACAGTGCAGTGCCTTGCGTAGTGAGGAACTGCTAGCTGTGAAATTTGTGGACAGGAGGGATGTGTACATGCTGACTACCATCCTTGATGAGAGTACTTCACCTGTGGCTGTTTGGGGTCAGATTGCTGAAGTGCGCAAACCTGTGTGCATTTTAGACTACAATAAGCACATGGGTGGTGTTGATAGAGTAGATCAGAGGTTGGAACCTTACACTGCTATTCGTAAGGCTTACATTTGGTATAAGAAGTTGGCCATCCATCTCTTCAATTTAGCAACTTTCAATGCTTTTGTTGTGTTCAAGGAGTGTTCTCCTGCGTCAATGTTGACTTTTGTTCAGTTTCAGCAGTCTGTCATAGGCAGCCTTGTTGTTGTGGAACAGGCAAGTGTTCCTAGAGTTGGAGTGGTGGAGGATGTGGCTCGATTGAAAGATCGCCACTTTCCTGATCACATTCCTCCTACACCCTCAAAAGACTTTCCCACTAGGAGATGTAGAGTCTGTTGGCGAAGAGGTACGCAGAAGGAGACTCGTATGTACTGCCCTGAGTGTCCTTCTAACCCTGGGCTGTGTGTGCCTGCTTGTTATAGAGCGTACCACAAGCAAAAGAATTATTGGGAGCAACCATGAGTGGTAAAGTGAACTGCCTGGTCTGTAATGTTTAAGAATTGTTGTTCTGTTTCAAGGTTGGCATTAGTGCAATGTATTTAGTTTCTGATTTTGTGTTAGTAGATTTGTATCTATTTGCAATTTGTTTGTGTTTTCATTTTTGTATAAAAAAATCCTAAATGTGATGGTGGTGTGTGTAGGCTGGTGCTTGGCTGGCGATGTGCGTGGAGTGGCGCTTGGCTGGCGGTGTGCGTGGAGTGGCTCTTGGCTGGCAGTGTGCGTGGAGTGGCGCTTGGCTGGCGGTGTGCGTGGAGTGGCGCTTGGCTGGCGGTGTGCGTGGAGTGGCGCTTGGCTGGCAGTGTGCGTGGAGTGGCGCTTGGCTGGCGGTGTGCGTGGAGTGGCACTAGGCTGGTGGTGTGCGTGGAGTGGCGCTAGGCTGGCGGTGTGCGTGGAGTGGCGCTTGGCTGGCGGTGTGCGTGGAGTGGCGCTTGACTGGCGGTGTGCGTGGAGTGGCGCTTGGCTGGTGGTGTGCGTGGAGTGGCGCTTGGCTGGCGGTGTGCGTGGACTGGCGCTCGGCTGGCAGTGTGTGAGTAGTGACTTGCTGCTGGTCACTACACACACTGCTAGCAGAGCGACACTCCACGCAATCCATCAGCTTGTGTGGTTGCTGTGTTAGAGATGTGGGCGTGTGAAAGTGATGGGCCCTTGAATGGCACTGTCTGCTGGTGTGAGTGTTGTAATGTGATGGGCCCGCGGCTGGTGGTGTGAATGGTTTTGTATTTGTCACACGTATGAAAGGTGTATGAATGGCCTGTAAAGAGGTTGGTGCCTTGTCGTGGCTTTACAGCTCACGAGCTGTGAGTCAATGGTTCAGTTTCTCGTCCTTTCAATTATTAACAGTGCATTTCATTTTTGTGAAATCACTTGTTAATACAATTGTATATACTGAACCATCACTCACCCTCGTGCCAAATCCAACCAGTATGTGTGTGTGCTTGAGGATTAGATGGCTGTGCAGTAATATTTTTTTTTGTCTTTCTCAAGCAGGGTGTACCTTGTCCCTTTTTGTGAATGTTGTAATGTGTTTGTTTCGTGCCTGGTGGTGTGAATGGTCTTGTGTGTATCACGTATGAAAGGTGTGTGAATGGCCTGTAAAGCGGTTGGGGCCTTGACGTGGCTTTACAGCTCACGAGCTGCGAGTCACTGGTTCAGTTTTTTGTCCTTTCAATTATTGACAGTGCATTTCATTTTTGTGAAATCTCTTGTTAATAAAATTGTATATACTGAACCATCACTTGCCCTCGTGCCAAATCCAACCAGTATGTGTGTGTGCTTGAGGAATAGATGGCTGTGCAGTAATCTTTGTCTATTTAGTCTGTCTGCCAAGGTGTACATTCCGTCTAAGAATAACCTACCAACTGTAGATATTGTCGTAAACGAAACACCCATGGGAGTACATGGTGATATCTCTCTTGTGGATCCCAACAAGTTATGGTACCCACAATGTCCTGCAAACCTCAAAATGTCTGTCACATTTTCCTTGCAATATTGTGCCAAAATGTTCACGCTGCAGAAATAAACAACACATTATCTCAAAATGACCTGGTTTTGCAAGGGGGGTCACCTGGGTTTTTGGCCCGGGGCTCGGCGGCCACCTAGGGAAACCTACCAAACCCACACATTTATGAAAAGTAGACACCCGGGGGCTTCCAGGGAGGTATGGCTTGTGTGGATCCCCCAACGTTTCCTTACACAGAATCCCCTGCAAACCTCAATTTTAGGTGAAAAAATCACTTTTTTCAGAAATTTTTGTGTGGGAAAGTGTGGCATCACCGGGCTCACACAAATTTCCTACCACCCAGCGTTCCCCCAGGTCTCCCGATAAAAATGGTGCCTCACTTGTGTGGGAGGCCCAAGTACCCGTGACAGGCAAGGGCCCAAAACGTAGTGAGGCGACATCAAAATTGCCTATCTCAAAACCACCTGGTTTTGCAAGGGGGGTCACCTGGGTCTTTGGCCCCGTGCTCGGCGGCCATCTAGGGAAACCTACCAAACCCACACATTTCTGAAAAGTAGACACCCGGGGGCTTCCAGGGAGGTATGGCTTGCGTGGATCCCCCAACGTTTACTTACCCAGAATCCCCTGCAAACCTCAATTTTAGCTGAAAAAATCACTTTTTCACACATTTTTGTGTGGGAAAGTGTGGCATCACCGGGCTCACACAAATTTCCTACCACCCAGCGTTCCCCCTGGTCTCCCGATAAAAATGGTGCCTCACTTGTGTGGGATGCCCAAGTACCCGCGACAGGCAAGGGCGCAAAACGTAGTGAGGCGACATCAAAATTGCCTATCTCAAAACCACCTGGTTTTGCAAGGGGGGTCACCTGGGTCTTTGGCCCCGTACTCGGCGGCCATCTAGGGAAACCTACCAAACCCACACATTTCTGAAAAGTAGACACCCGGGGGCTTCCAGGGAGGTATGGCTTGCGTGGATCCCCCAACGTTTACTTACCCAGAATCCCCTGCAAACCTCAATTTTAGCTGAAAAAATCACTTTTTCACACATTTTTGTGTGGGAAAGTGTGGCATCACCGGGCTCACACAAATTTCCTACCACCCAGCGTTCCCCAGGTCTCCCGATAAAAATGGTGCCTCACTTGTGTGGGAGGCCCAAGTACCCGCGACAGGCAAGGGCGCAAAACGTAGTGAGGCGACATCAAAATTGCCTATCTCAAAACCACCTGGTTTTGCAAGGGGGTCACCTGGGTCTTTGGCCCCGTGCTCGGCGGCCATCTAGGAAACCTACCAAACCCACACATTTCTGAAAAGTAGACACCCGGGGGCTTCAGGGAGGTATGGCTTGCGTGGATCCCCAACGTTTCCTACCCAGCATCTCCTGCAAACCTCAATTTTAGCTGAAAAAATCACTTTTTTCACACATTTTTGTGTGGGAAAGTGTGGCATCACCGGGCTCATACAAATTTCCTACCACCCAGCGTGCCCCCAGGTCTCCCGATAAAAATGGTGCCTCACTTGTGTGGGAGGCCCAAGTACCCGCGACAGGCAAGGGCCCAAAACGTAGTGAGGCGACATCAAAATTGCCTATCTCAAAACCACCTGGTTTGCAAGGGGAGTCACCTGGGTCTTTGGCCCGTGCTCGGCGGCCATCTAGGAAACCTACCAAACCCACACATTTCTGAAAAGTAGACACCCGGGGGCTTCCAGGGAGGTATGGCTTGCATGGATCCCCCAACGTTTCCTTACCCAGAATCCCTGCAAACCTCAATTTTAGCTGAAAAAATCACTTTTTCACACATTTTGTGTGGGAAAGTGTGGCATCACCGGGCTCACACAAATTTCCTACCACCCAGCGTTCCTCCAGGTCTCCCGATAAAAATGGTGCCTCACTTGTGTGGGAGGCCCAAGTACCCGCGACAGGCAACGGCCCAAAACGTAGTGAGGCGACATCAAAATTGCCTATCTCAAAACCACCTGGTTTTGCAGGGAGTCACCTGGGTCTTTGGCCCCGTGCTCGGCGGCCATCTAGGGAAACCTACCAAACCCACACATTTCTGAAAAGTAGAGACCCGGGGGCTTCCAGGGAGGTATGGCTTGCGTGGATCCCCCAACGTTTCCTTACCCAGAATCCCCTGCAAACCTCAATTTTAGCTGAAAAAATCTCTTTTTCACACATTTTTGTGTGGGAAAGTGTGGCATCACCGGGCTCACACAAATTTCCTACCACCCAGCGTTCCCCCAGGTCTCCCGATAGAAATGGTGCCTCACTTGTGTGGGAGGCCCAAGTACCCGCGACAGGCAAGGGCCCAAAACGTAGTGAGGCGACATCAAAATTGCCTATCTCAAAACCACCTGGTTTTGCAGGGGTCACCTGGGTCTTTGGCCCCGTGCTCGGCGGCCATCTAGGAAACCTACCAAACCCACACATTTCTGAAAAGTAGACACCCGGGGCTACCAGGGAGGTATGGCTACGTGGATCCCCAACGTTTCCTTACCCAGAATCCCCTGCAAACCTCAATTTTAGCTGAAAAAATCACTTTTTTCACACATTTTTGTGTGGGAAAGTGTGGCATCACCGGGCTCACACAAATTTCCTACCACCCAGCGTTCGCCCAGGTCTCCCGATAAAAATGGTGCCTCACTTGTGTGGGAGGCCCAAGTAACCGCAACAGGCAAGGGCCCAAAACATTTTTTGATAGGCAATGTTGATGTTGCCTCAAAACGTTTTGTGTCCTTACATGTCGCGGGTACTTGGGCCTCCCACACAAGTGAGGCACCATTTGTATCGGGAGACCTGGGAAACGCTGGGTGGTAGGAAATTTGTGTGAGGCCAGTGATGCCACACTTTCCACACAAAAATGTGTGAAAAAGTGATTTTTCAGCTAAAATTGAGGTTTGCAGGGGATTCTGGGTAAGGAAACGTTGGGGATCCACGCAAGCCATACCTCCCTGGAAGCCCCGGGTGTCTACTTTTCAGAAATGTGGGTTTGGTAGGTTTCCTAGATGTCCGCCGAGCACGGAGCCAAAGACCCAGGTGACCCCTTGCCAAACCATGTAGTTTTGAGATAGGCAATTTTGATGTCGCCTCACTATGTTTTGGGCCCTTGCCTGTCGCTGGTACTTGGGCCTCCCACACAAGTGAGGCACCATTTTTATCGGGGAGATCTGGGGGAACGCTGGGTGGTAGGAAATTTGTGTGAGGCCAGTGATGCCACACTTTCCCACACAAAAATGTGTGAAAAAGTGATTTTTTCAGCTAAAATTGAGGTTTGCAGGGGATTCTGGGTAAGGAAACGTTGGGGGATCCACGCAAGCCATACCTCCCTGGAGGCCCCTGGGTGTATACTTTTCAGAAATGTGTGGGTTTGGTAGGTTTCCCTAGATGGCCGCCGAGCACGGGCCAAAGACCCAGGTGACTCCTTGCAAAACCAGGTGGTTTTGAGATAGGCAATTTTGATGTCGCCTCACTACGTTTTGGGCCCTAGCCTGTCGCGAGTACTTGGGCCTCCCACACAAGTGAGGCACCATTTTTATCGGGAGACCTGGGGAACACTGGGTGGTAGGAAATTTGTGTGAGGCCAGTGATGCCACACTTTCCCACACAAAATGTGTGAAAAAGTGATTTTTTCAGCTAAAATTGAGGTTTGCAGGGGATTCTGGGTAAGGAAACGTTGGGGATCCACGCAAGCCATACCTCCTGGAAGCCCACGGGTGTCTACTTTTCAGAAATGTGTGGGTTTGGTAGGTTTCCTAGATGGCCGCCGAGCACGGGACCAAAACCCAGGTGACTTCTGCAAAACCAGGTGGTTTTGAGATAGGCAATTTTGATGTCGCCTCACTACGTTTTGGGCCCTTGCCTGTCGCGGGTACTTGGGCCTCCCACACAAGTGAGGCACCATTTTTATCGGGAGACCTGGGGGAACGCTGGGTGGTAGGAAATTTGTGTGAGGCCAGTGATGCCACACTTTCCCACACAAAAATGTGTGAAAAAAGTGATTTTTACAGCTAAAATTGAGGTTTGCAGGGGATTCTGGGTAAGGAAAGGTTGGGGGATCCATGCAAGCCATACCTCCATGGAAGCCCCCGGGTGTCTACTTTTCAGAAATGTGTGTGTTTGGTAGGTTTCCCTAGGTGCCGGCAGAGCTAGGGTTCACAAACTACAGCTAGGCACTTTTCCAAAAAAGGGTCATTTTTCACTGCGAAATTGAGGTGTGACCACGTTGCGTTTTGTGCTGTTTCCTGTCGCGGGCACTAGGCCGACCCACACAAGTGAGGTACCATTTTTCTCATAAGACTTTGGGGAACGCGGGGTGGGCGGAAATTTGTGGATCCACGCATATTCCAGAACTTTCCACCACAGCAATGTGGGGAAAATGTGTTTTTTTGACAATTATTTAGGTTTGCAAGGGATTCTGGGTAACAGAACCTGGTGGGAGGCAGTCAAGTCACCCCATCCTGGATTCCCCTGGGTGTCTAGTTTTCAAAAATGTATAGGTTTGGTAGGTTTCCCTAGGTGCCGGCCGAGCTAGGGTTCAAAAACTACAGCTAGGCACTTTGCCAAAAAAGGGTCATTTTTCACTGCGAAATTGAGGTGTGACCACGTTGCGTTTTGCACCGTTTCCTGTCGCAGGCACTAGGCCGACCCACACAAGTAAGGTACCATTTTTCTCGTAAGACTTTGGGGAACGCGGGGTGGGTGGAAATTTGTGGATCCACGCAGATTCCAGAACTTTCCACCACAGAAATGTGGGGAAAATGTGGTTTTTTTGACAATTTTTTAGGTTTGCAAGGGATTCTGGGTAACAGAACCTGGTGGGAGGCAGTCCAGTCACCCCATCCTGGATTCCTCTGGGTGTCTAGTTTTAAAAAATGTATAGGTTTGCTAGGTTTCCCTAGGTGCCGGCAGAGCTAGGGTTCAAAAAGTACAGCTAGGCACTTTGCCAAAAAAGGGTCATTTTTCACTGCGAAATTGAGGTGTGACCACGTTGCGTTTTGCGCCGTTTCCTGTCGCAGGCACTAGGCCGACCCACACAAGTGAGGTACCATTTTTCTCGTAAGACTTTGGGGAACGCGGGGTGGGCGGAGATTTGTGGATCCACGCAGATTCCAGAATTTTCCACCACAGAAATGTGGAGAAAATGTGTTTTTTTGGACAATGTTTTAGGTTTGCAAGGGATTCTGGGTAACAGAACCTGGTGGGAGGCAGTCAAGTCACCCCATCCTGGATTCCCCTGGGTGTCTAGTTTTCAGAAATGTATAGGTTTGCTGGGTTTCCCTAGGTGCCGGCAGAGGTAGGGTTCAAAAACTACAGCTAGGCACTGTGCCAAAAAAGGGTCATTTTTCACTGCGAAATTGAGGTGTGACCACGTTGCGTTTTGCGCCGTTTCCTGTCTCAGGCACTAGGCCGACCCACACAAGTGAGGTACCATTTTTCTCGTAAGACTTTGGGGAACGCGGGGTGGGCGGAAATTTGTGGATCCACGCAGATTCCAGAACTTTCCACCACAGAAATGTGGGGAAAATGGGTTTTTTTGGACAGTTTTTTAGGTTTGCAAGGGATTCTGGGTAACAGAACCTGGTGGGAGGCAGTCAAGTCCCCATCCTGGATTCCCCTGGGTGTCTAGTTTTCAAAAATGTATAGGTTTGCTAGGTTTCCCTAGGTGCTGGCAGAGGTAGGGTTCAAAAACTACAGCTAGGCACTTTGCCAAAAAAGGGTCATTTTTCACTGCAAAATTGAGGTGTGACCACGTTGCGTTTTGCGCCGTTTCCTGTCGCAGGCACTAGGCGACCCACACAAGTGAGGTACCATTTTTCTCGTAAGACTTTGGGGAACGCTGGGTGGGCGGAAATTTGTGGATCCACGCAGATTCCAGAACTTTCCACCACAGAAATGTGGGGAAAATGTGTTTCTTTGGACAATTTTTTAGGTTTGCAAGGGATTCTGGGTAACAGAACCTGGTGGGAGGCAGTCTAGTCACCCCATCCTGGATTCCCCTGGGTGTCTAGTTTTCAAAAATGTATAGGTTTGCTTGGTTTCCCTAGGTGCCGGCAGAGGTAGGGTTCAAAAACTACAGCTAGGCACTTTGCAAAAAAAGGGTCATTTTTCACTGCGAAATTGAGGTGTGACCACGTTGCGTTTTGCGCCGTTTCCTGGCGCGGGCACTAGGCCGACCCACACAAGTGAGGTACCATTTTTCTCGTAAGACTTTGGGGAACGCGGGGTGGGTGGAAATTTGTGGATCCACGCAGATTCCAGAACCTTCCACCACAGAAATGTGGGGAAAATGTGTTTTTTTGACAATTTTTTAGGTTTGCAAGGGATTCTGGGTAACAGAACCTGGTGGGAGGCAGTCAAGTCACCCCATCCTGGCTTCCCCTGGGTGTCTAGTTTTCAAAAATGTATAGGTTTGCTAGGTTTCCCTAGGTGCC
The DNA here is from genome assembly GCA_963921515.1 of Calotriton arnoldi. NCBI lineage: Eukaryota > Metazoa > Chordata > Amphibia > Caudata > Salamandridae > Calotriton > Calotriton arnoldi. Next base: position 235,026 of record CAWUFW010012828.1, read on the forward strand.
GGCAGAGCTAGGGTTCAAAAACTACAGCTAGGCACTTTGCCAAAAAAGTGTCATTTTTCACTGCGAAATTGAGGTGTGACCACGTTGCGTTTTGTGCCGTTTCCTGTCGCAGTCACTAGGCCGACCCACACAAGTGAGGTACCATTTTTCTCGTAAGACTTTGGGGAACGCGGGGTGGGTGGAAATTTGTGGATCCACGCAGATTCCAGAACTTTCCACCACAGAAATGTGGGGAAAATGTGTTTTTTTTGATAATTTTTTAGGTTTGCGAGGGATTCTGGGTAACAGAACCTGGTGGGAGGCAGTCAAGTCACCCCATCCTGGATTCCCCTAGGTGTCTAGTTTTAAAAAATGTATAGGTTTGCTACGTTTCCCTAGGTGCCGGCAGAGCTAGGGTTCAAAAACTACAGCTAGGCACTTTGCAAAAAAAGGGTCATTTTTCACTGTGAAAATGTGGTGCGTCCACATTGCGTTTTGTGCTGCTTCCTGTCGCGGGCACTAGGCCTACCCACACAAGTGAGGTACCATTGTTTTCGGAAGACCTTGGGGAACGCGGGGTGGGTAGAATTTTGTGGATCCGCGCAGATTCCAGAACTTTCCACCACAGAAAAGAGAGGAAAATGTGTTTTTTTTACCAATTTTTTAGGTTTCCAAGGGATTCTGGGTAACAGAACCTGGTGAGAGCCAGTCAAGTCACCCCGTCCTGAATTCCCCTGGGTGTCTAGTTTTCAAAAATGTATAGGTTTGCTAGGTTTCCCTAAGTGCCCGCAGAGCTAGGGTTAAAAAACTACAGCTAGGCACTTTTCAAAAAAAGGGTCATTTTTCATTGTGAAAATGTGGTACGTCCACGTTGCATTTTGAGCCATTTCCTGTTGTGGGCACAAGGCCTACCCACACAAGTGAGGTACCATTTTTATCGGGAGACTTAGGGTAACACAGAATTGTAGAGCAACTGTTATTACCTATTGACTTTCGATGCATTTCTGCCTTCCAAATGAAAGACAATGTGTAAAAAATAAGTCATTTTGAAAAATGACCTATAATTCTCATGCTAGTATGGGTACTCCCAATTTTGGAAATGTGCAAATATCTACTGTTTCTAAAATCTACATTTTGTTCCCATTTCAGAAATACATAGGTGTCTTTGATAACAATTTTTCCATGTATATATTTTCCCAAAATAATTGCTATATACCCGGTACATAATAAAAAACCATTGCAAGATGCTGCTCAGTTATTGGCTCTGGGTTCGTCGGGTTCTTGGTGAACCTACAAGTCCTATATATCCCCACAACCAGAAAGGTCCAGCGGATATAACGGTATATTGCTTTCAAATAGCTGTCATAATTAGAAGAAGTTACAGGTGAAAACGTTGACACAAATGGCTGTTTTTTTCAACTAATTTTCAATTTTTCCTTCATTTAACTGTTAGTTTCTATAAGGAAAACTTTAAGGATCTACACAAATGACCCCTTGCTGAATTCAGAATTTTGTCTACTTTTCAGAAATGTATGGCTTTTCAGGATCCATTATTGGTTTCATACCCATTTCTACCATTAACTGGAAGGAGGTTGAAAGCACAAAAAATAGCAAAAATAGGCTATGTCCCAGAAAAATGCCAAAACTGTGTAAAAAGTTGGTTTTCTGACAAAAGTCTGCTTGTCCCTGAAAGCTGGGAAGATGGTGATTTCAGCACCACAACCCCTTTTTGATGCCATTTGCAGGGAAAAACAAGACGCTTTCATCTGTAGCCCTTTTTCGCATTTTTCCCCAAAAAAACAAAATTTTGCTGTATTTTGGCTAATTTCTGGGTCCCCTCCAGGGGAATCCACAAACCCTGGATACCTTTACAATCCCCATGATGTTGGAAGAAAAGGACGCAAATTTGGCGTGGATACCTTATGTGGTCAAAAAGTTACAGGGGCCTAAGTGCGCACTACCCCAAATAGCCAAAAAAAGGCTTAGCACAGGGGGGGAAAAGGCCTAGCAGCGAAGGGGTTAAGTATCTCTTAGACCAAAACAGGACCTCAAAAATGAGAAGGGCGGGTGTCACAGGAATTATTTGCAGTAATATTAGTGAGCTGCTTCTGTGTTCCAATGTTGAAAACACAAGTCACTATCCCTGTATATTGATGCTTAACGGCATCCTAGTCTTTTGCATATTGCCCGTCTGCTGTTCCCCAACTCCTCACCGCAGAGACACTTAAGGGTCTGTCCATGGTTCGTTGCGTGGCCAGTTATTGTTTTCTTTTCTTAGAGACACCCATTGCTAGGCCCCATGCTCCTATTTGCACTAGTCCTTGGATAGGGCGGACCTTAGCGGGGTCTGTCACCAACATTAATCGGTCATTGGGTCCATGTTTCAGACACTTAGCACACCTGATACTATCTGGAGCCTTTGCTAACTTGGGAGTTTGCCGCCACGTCTTTGTGCCAGCTTTGGGTGTGGGTGCAAAGTAGGGGGCACATATGTGAGAAGTTGGCCTGGCATATGCTGTCCACTAATTATAGTGGGCACCTTGCACCAGTCCAAACAACCCCTTATTGGAGATAGGTTAAAGACAACCTTTATTGAAAGCTATCCTAGTGGTAGCTATGGAGAGCAGCCTTCAGGCTAAGTCTTGAAGGAATGTAAAGCAGCTTGTTTTACCAGTCTATAATCTCTTGAGTGACCAAATGAAAGAGGACCACACCAGGTATATATTCAAAATATATGTATTTATTACTAAACACACCCCTCTAGTCTCTTTATGAGGCTAGAGTTCGAAGTACATACGTTACGAGTTAGTTATCTACAGTAATAGCACAAATACACGTTTGAGCCCCAGGGGCGTACCAAACCATATACCAATAAAGTGGTATAAGAACCACGACTGAGCTAGACACAAGGCCTAGAGCCTGTAGAAGTGCTTGGACCACAAGGAACCACCCAAGGCAGTGACACAGGGGACCCACGGGGGACGCGTGCAGTGTATGAACACAACCGCGAACCACCGTTAACTTCTATGGGGAAAGTCGCGATTAGAATTTAAAAGAAAAGGGACACTTAGAGGAGGACTTGGAGCAAACCCTTTGAGAACTAGGCTGTTCTAGTGTCAATACCCACGGGAGCACCGGAGTACTCGAGTTACCTCACCCAGGGAAGCCGGGTGCATAGGTGTCTTTCGGGGTCGGGTTTCGTCGTCGCTTTCAATGGCGAGCTGCTGCAAGGTGCTGCTGGCGGCCAAGTCGAAAGTGTTCGGGTGGATCCAAAGGTGGATCGAAGATCTGAAGAACCTGAAAGCAGAGGGGACAGAGTCTGAGTCACTAGCCAGTGATCAGGAAGGCGATGAGCAGATGCCCACCGATGTCGAGTGCTTCAGGTAGGTTGACAGTCGTCTTGACTCTTCAGCCACGAGGTCCAGGAGGCATCGACGACAACCAGGAGCTGGATTCGAGCTGTCCCACAAAGTCTGTGGATTGCAGGGGTGTCGGCGACTGGATTGGACCCAAACAAGCCTTGGCAACGGGAAGGACGATGTTGCAGACCAGCAAGGTCTGGGGGACTCACCCAGCGAGGATAAGTCAGGGCACACCTGGAGCAACCAGGGAGACCAAGCAAAAAAAGATTGGCCTTCGGGAGGGCCTACTAGCCAACGGACTAACGACCGCGAAGGAGCCTCGAGACGGTGCACGTGGAGCTGGCTCACAGGACACTCGTGGAGTGGAGGCCAGTGATCTTCCGTGCAGTTGGTGCTGGAGGCTGGGGCTACTCTGAGCCCAAAGCACGACTTTGTGGGAGACCCAGAAGAGGATGCACTTGCAAATGCGTTCGGTGTCCAGGGGTCACGGTTCCACGTTACCCACGACAGCTAATGGCCTCAGCTTTGCTGGGGACTCAGGGCAGCCTTGGGGAAGTCTGGAAATCCACCTCTGGTGATGCAAAGACTTCAGCGTCCGACGGGAGCTTCAGTGATGCAGACCGGACAATTGCTTCTTTGGTGCCTGCCAAGCAGGGAGTCACTCCTTGACCCCAAGGAGATTCTTCAGTCCTCTAATCTTAAAGTAGAGCGTCGAAGGTCCAGGATTCTGTATCAGAGTTTCGTCCAGGTAAATCTAAAGTCCTAAGGACTGGGTTCCCCTACTTATACTAAGGTAGGAGGTTGGACATACTCTGTGGCCCCACCTATGGGAGGGCCAGGGCAGAGGGTGGTTACACCCCTTTCCCTTTGTCCAGTTTCGCGCCAGAGCAGGGGCTGGAAGCCCCTGAGCCGGTTTGAACTGGGGTATGCACAGGGACACCAAATGTGCCCCCAGTGCAGGACTTCAAAGCACCAGAGGTGCTCCCGCCCAGCCCCAATACACACTATCCTGTCTGGGGAGGTGGTCACACCTCCCTGGGACAGGAAACCTGTTGTCCAGGCCTCCCCTGCCGGAGTTTCGGTCAGCAGCAGGAGGCCAGACTCGTGTCTGTGGCAGCCACATCCATTTTGTGATGCCAGGGCTCTGGAAAGTCAATACCGGGCATACCGGTGTGTACATGTCTTTCCCTCCAGAAGGGTGGAATGCTACCCCCGCCGCCAGAACTGGCGGGGGGTAGTATTCCAAGATGTTTGACACCAAACACGACATGTTTCCGTGCAGCCATCCCAAAGTTAGCATTTAACGCGAGGTTATAATGCGCTTAAGAGTATATGGTCGGGCTGCACTACAAACAGCATCAGAGAAGGGTCTCTGAACGCTGCAGAGGGGCCCAGCTCATGCAGGGGCACCCTCTCACATAGGAACCACGCACTCTGCCTTCAGGATTGATAAACATATGAAAAAAGAGAAACCTGGCTGTTTATTTTTCAAGGCCGCACTTTATTTGAAGCGGTCAAAAGTGCAACTCAGCTCTACATATCACCAAAAATAAATATTTTAAAAATACCTTGGCTTCTTTTGATGCACTCTAACTAAAAATAAAGGGGTGGACAAGTGTAGGTAATTTGTTTTTATTTGTTGCAACCTGCAGGTTACACCGTGCCCTAGCCCTGACAAAAATCCCGAAAACTAAAATTGGGTTGGAAACGCGTCGGCATTAATTCTCACCTTACGCCATGATGGGTATTAAATGTCCTCTGAGGAGGTTTTAGAATAAAATAGACCCCACAGAGTGGTACATTATATTTAAAATGTTTTCCCTTTTGGCAGCAGCTCCATAAAAAGCGTCACAAAACATAGAATGTAAGGAACTGCTCATATATAATTGGCACAAACAAACCGCTGGTGTAATTGTATATACTCTTGTATAAAAAAAATAAAAAAAATTGTATGGTTGTGTTTGTTATAATCACATTGTCATTTCTTGATATTATTTACGTTTTTGTATGCACTTTATATGTATTATAGCTTCTGTGTATTAGATGTGTATTCAACACAGACATGTACAAATGTGTTGAGAAAGATGTTACTATATTATAAATAATTGTGATTAAGACACCTAAAAGTGCAAGAACTTTGAGTTTTGCACTTTTGACCGCTTCAAATAAAGTGCGGCCTTGAAAAATAAACAGCCAGGTTTCTCTTTTTCATATGTTTGTTATACGTCCTACCTGGTGTGTTTTAGGACGAAAACCCCTGTTTTTTGCATTCAGGATTGATAAGGCCTGCCATCGGAGTGACTTATAGGTTTATATGTGTGTATGTATGTAGTGATATAGGTAGCCTATATCACAGTAAGGGGTGCATGCACCACCGTACCCAGGCTGCAGTAGCAGACCTGTGGTGTCCTTTTGGCTGGCCTTCCAGGGGTGGCACAATACATGCTGCAGCCCCTGGTAGGCCTCTGAGGTACCTATGCCCTGGGTACATAGTATACCATATACTAGGGACTTATAAGGGCACTCCAGATTCCAATCAGAGATGTGCCTAAGGCACATGGAAACCATTTTATAGAGGAAGCAGATAGACTGGGGCCCTGAATAGCAGGATCCCAGTCCAACTAAGTCATAAACCAGCAAAATACCAGGAAAAAAGTGGGGGCAACCATATAGTCAGATTCCACCTTCCTACATAACCCCCTCCCCCAAACGAAAGGAGATAAGGCTAACCTTGGCCAGTTGAGCCTTTATTGACTAAGTGGCCATATAAGGAAGCACCTGCACTAGCATGGTTGCCCCCTATCTTATGGTCCACTAAGCAATCCCTCACCCTAAGGGTATGAGAGGGTCTCCACCATGGGGAATTACTACCTGTGGTGTGCTTTGGTAAAGTACAAGGCTGGTGAGGTGTCTGAGAAGGGAAGTGAGGCCCTAGGAAGGTTGGTCTCAGCTTCCTCAGATCACTGGTCACCATGTATGCCTGTCTTTCCATGACTGAGTTGCACTGTGCTCTAAGGGTCAACCTTTGGCTGCCTACAGCTGGGGGTTTTGTCCCTTTGGATGGACCACTGGAGGGACATGGCAGGTTTGGAACCTTTTGGTCCCAGGTTTGCCCTTGCCTAACAGAGTCCTTCTGGGGGAGGTCCCTACACAAAGGTATGGGGGATCCCTCAGTGTGTAGAGGAATTTTCACCTGGCTAGGGCTACTAGACTGGGTGCCCCTAATCTGCTGATGGGGGGGTTCCTCTGGACAGGGGTCCCTGGGGGGTCCACTGACCTCCCTGACCTCTGCAGCCCTGGGCTGACTGAGGCAGGGTAGAGAGGGGCAGGTTACCTGCTCCAGACTGGGTACCACCTTGGAAGGGTCCTCTGCCATCAGGGGTGTGGCCAGGCCAGGCCTGACTACCTCTGGGGCAGTTCCTTCACTAGGGGTAGGGTCAGTTCCCTGAGGAGGCTGACCCTTACCTACTGTCTGGAGGGAAGAAGACTTTTCTTCAACCCTTGTGCTCTCTTTTGGGGGAGAGTGGGCCATTCTTCCAGGCTCCACATCTCCACAATTTCCCTGTGCTGGGGCTGTGGCCATCACAGCCCCACTAACTTTTACAGGGACGCCCAGCATTCTCAGATGGGTTTGGTGTTCAACTTCAGCCCAGGCTGAAATTTCCAGATCATTGCCCATCAGGCAATCAACAGGCAAGGTTGGGGACACTGCCACTCTTTTTGGGCCTGTGACCCCTTCCCAGCTGAGATTGACTATGGCCATGGGGTGATCTGTTCTGACACCATCAATGTTGGTCACCTGGTATTTAAACTCAGGTAAAAGCTGGTGAGGGGGGACTAGTTTCCCTGCCACCATGGTAACACTAGCCCCTGTGTCCCTAAATGCCACAGCTTTCTGACCATTAATTATTGGCTCCAGTCTGTACCTGCCCAATGCATTGGGACCCATGGTAAAGGTGGCAAATCCTACACCACCATCAGAGTCAGAGGAGTCTGTTGAGGGGTCCTGTCTAAACTAGGGCCCACCTCTGTTCCTCTTGCAAAAGCACCTAACTTTTTGGGTACACTACTCCCAACTGGAGGATTACTACTGGTAGTACCAGGAGGGGTGGTAGTAGTTGTTGGAGGAACATTTTCTTTATTGCCAATCCTGGGGCAACTGGGATCAGTTTTCCAGTGTCCAGGCTTTTTACAGACATGGCAATAGGGTTTCTTTTCAGGAGAGGAAGGAGTTTGGGACCCACCCCCAGAAGAGGACTTTTGGGGCCCTGTAGTGGATTTATCCTTAGATTTATCCCCACCTTTCTCTTGGGACTTGGTAGAATCTTTCTTCTGGTCACCACCCTGATTCTTAGTCTTTACTCTGGTTCTGACCCATTTGTCTGCCTTCTTTCCCAATTATTGGGGAGAGGTCAGATCAGAGTCCACCAGGTACTGGTGTAAAAGCTGGTTTTGACAATTATTAAGGATCTGCTCCCTCATAATCAAATTGTACAATCCTAAAAAGTCATGCACCTTGTTGCCATGTATCCAACCTTCCAGAGCCTTAGTAGCACAATCTACAAAATCAACCCAGTCTTGAGTCTGAGCCTTTTGGGTGTCTCTGAACTTCAACCTATACTGTTCAGTGGTTAGGCCAAACCCATCTATCAGAGCACTCTTCAAGACTTTGTAATTGTCAGCATCCTCCTCTCTAACAGTGAGGAGCTTATCTCTACCTTTGTCTGCAAAGGAGAGCCACAAGATTGCTGCCCGCTGCTCCTGAGGGACCCTCTGTACTTTACAGGCCCTCTCTAGAGCAGTTATCCATTTGTGGATGTCATCCCCACTCTGGTAGGGAGGGACAATCTTGCTCAGGTTTCTATGGTCATAAGACCTTTCCCTATCTTTGGGGAAACTGCTGCCACCATGGAACTCTAGTCCCAACTTTTGTCTCTCTCTATAGAGATCTAGGGACTCCCTGTCTATAGCCAATTGCTGTTTCCTGAGTTCAAGCTGAGCTTGCTCATATTGAATCAGTCTCTTTCTCCTCTCATGAGAGGATTCCCTCCTATGAGAGGAGACAGAGGTCCCTATTGAGCTGTCAGAGTGGTCAGACTCCTGAGAAGGAGACCTAGACCTTCTGGGCACACTCAGAACTCTTCCTGGGGGGACAAAGGGGAGGTCAGTCTGATCCTCTCCCTCCTCCTCCTCCACAGGAGGAATTGGATTTTCCAGGATGTGAGAAGTTGGCCTGGCATATGCTGTCCACTAATTATAGTGGGCACCTTGCACCAGTCCAAACAACCCCTTATTGGAGATAGGTTAAAGACAACCTTTATTGAAAGCTATCCTAGTAGTAGCTATGGAGAGCAGCCTTCAGGCTAAGTCTTGAAGGAATGTAAAGCAGCTTGTTTTACCAGTCTATAATCTCTTGAGTGACCAAATGAAAGAGCACCACACCAGGTATATATTCAAAATATATGTATTTATTGCTAAACACACCCCTCTAGTCTCTTTATGAGGCTAGAGTTCGAAATACATAAGTTATAAGATATTAAATCACAGTAATAGCACAAATACACGTTTGGGCCCTAGGGCGTACCAAACCATATACCAATAAAGTGGTATGCGAACCACGACTGAACTAGACACTAGGCCTAGAGCCTCTAGAAGTGCTTGGACCACAAGGAACCACCCAAGGTAGTGACACAGGGGACCCACGGGAGACGCGTGCATTGTAAATACACAACCGCGATACGCCGTTAACTTCTATGGAGAAAGTCGGGATCGGGAAAATAGAGGAAAGGGACACTTAAAAGAGGACTAGGACAAAACCCTTTGAGATCTAGGACTTTGAAGAGTCTCTACCCACGGGAGCACCGGAGTACTCGTGTTACCTCACCCAGGGAAGCCGGGTGCATAGGTGCCTTTCGGGGTCGGGTTTCGTCGTCGATTCGAATGGCGATCTGCTGCAAAGTGCTGCTGGCGGCCAAGAGAAAAGTGTCCGGGTGGATCCAAGAGTGGATCGGAGTTCTGGTGAACCTGAAAGCAGAGGGGACAGAGTCTGGGTCACTAGCCAGTGACCAGGAAGGCGATGAACAGATGCCCACCGATGTCGAGTGCTTCAGGTGCGTTGACAGTCGTCTTGACTCTTCAGCCACGAGGTCCGGGAGGCATTGTCGGCGACCAGGAGCAGGATTCGGGCTGGTACACGATGTCTGTCGAGTGCTGAGGTGTCGGCGACCGGATTGGACCCAACAAGCCTTGGCAACGGCAAGTCTCAGTTAAGATGTAGATCGTCGATGGTGCAGACCAGCAAGGTCTGTGGAACTCACCCAGCGAGGGTAAGTGAGGGCAGGCCTGGAGCAACCAGGATGCCAAGTAAGAAAAAGATTGGCCTTCGTTAAGGGCTACTAGCCAACGGGCTAGCGACCGCGAAGGAGCCTCATGATGCCGCACGTGGAGCTGGCTTACAGGACACTCGTGGAGTGGGGGCCAGTGATCTTCGGTGCAGGTGGTGCTGGAGGCTAGGGCTACTCGGAGCCCAAAGCACGACTTCTTGGGAGACCCAGAAGATGATGCACTTGCAAATGTGCTCGGTGTCCAGGGGTCACGGTCTCAAGTCACCCACGATAGCCACGGGCCTCAGCTTTGCTGGAGACTCAGGGTAGCCTCGGGGAAGTCTGAGAATCCACCTCTGGTGATGCGATGACTTCGGCGTCCGACGGGAGCTTCAGTAATGCGAACCGGACAGATGCTTCTTTGGTGCCTGCCAAGCAGGGGAGTCACTCCTTGACCCCAAGGGAGATTCTTCAGTCCTCTAATCTTGTCGTAGAGCGTCGAAGGTCCAGGATTCAGTTTCAGAGTTTCGTCCAGGTATAATCTAATCTTGCTGTGGCAAGGGATCCCCATTTTAACCAGTAAAACAGGGAGGGACTAACTCTATGACCCCACCTGTGGGAGGGTCAAGGGAGGGGTGGCTACACCCACTTCCCTTTGTCCAGTTTCGCGCCAGAGCAGGGGCAGGTAGCCCCTGAGCTGGTTTGAACTGGCATATGCACAGAGGAGCCTTTTGCTCCCCCAGTGCAGGACTTCAAAGCACTCTAAGAGTGCACCCACCCAGCCCCAATACACATTATCCTGTCTGGGGAGGTGGTCACACCTCCCTGCAACAGGAAACCTATTGTCCAGGCCTCCCCTGCCGGAGTTTCGTCCAGCAGCAGGAGGCCAGACTTGTGTCTGTGGCAGCAGCATCCATTTTGTGAGGCCAGGGCTTCAGAAAGAAGTTACCGGGTAAGCCAGAGTTAACATGTCTTTCCCTCTAGAAGGGTGGAATGCTACCCCCGCCGCCAGGATTGGCGGGGGGTAGTATTCCAAGATGTTTGACACCAAACACGACATGTTTAGGTGCAGCCATTCCAAAGTTAGCATTTTACCGCGAGGATATAATGCGCTTAAGAGTATATGGTCAGGCTGCACTACAAACAGCATCAGAGATGGTCTCCGAACGCTGCAGAGGGGCCCTGCTCATGCAGGGGCACCCTCTCACATAGGAACCATGCACTCTGCCTTTAGGATCGATAAGGCCTGCCTTAGGAGTGACTTATAGGTTTATATGTGTGTATGTATTTAGTGATATAGGTAACCTATATCACAGTAAGGAGTGCATGCACCACCTTACCCAGGCTGCAGTAGCAGACCTGTGGTGTCAGTTTGGATGGCCTTCCAGGGTGGCACAATACGTGCTGCAGCCCCTGGTAGGCCTCTGAGGTACCTATGCCCTTGGTACATAGTATACCATATACTAGGGACTTATAAGGGCACTCCAGATTCCAATCAGAGATGTGCCTAAGGCACATGGAAACCATTTTACAGAGAAAGCAGATAGACTGGGGCCCTGAATAGCAGGATCCCAGTCCAACTAAGTCATAAACCAGCAAAACACCATAAAAAAAAGTGGGGGCAACCATATAGTCAGATTCCACCTTCCTACATAACCCCCCCAAACGAAAGGAGATAAGGCTAACCTTGGCCAGTTGAGCCTTCATTGACTAAGTGGTCATATAAGGAAGCACCTGCACTAGCATGGTTGCCCCCTGTCTTATGGTCCACTAAGCAATCCCTCACCCTAAGGGTATGAGAGGGTCTCCACCATGGGGCATCACTACCTGTGGTGTGCTTAGGTAAAGTACAAGGCTGGTGAGGTGGCTGAGTAGGGAAGTGAGGCCCTAGGAATGTTGGCCTCAGCTTCCTCAGATCACTGGTCACCATGTATGCCTGTCTTTCCATGACTGAGTTGCACTTTGCTCTAAGGGTCAACCTTTGGCTGCCTACAGCTGGGGGTTGGGTCCCTTTGGAGGGACTGCTGGAGGGACATGGCAGGTTTGGAACCTTCTGGTCCCAGGTTTGCCCTTGCCTACCAGAGTCCTTCTGGGGGAGATCCCTACATAAAGGTATGGGGGATCCCTCAGTGTGTAGAGGAATTTTCACCTGGCTAGGGCTACTAGACTGGGTGCCCCTAATCTGCTGATGGGGGCTTCCTCTGGACAGGGGGCCCTGGGGGTCCACTGGCCTCCCTGACCTCTGCAGCCCTGGGCTGACTGAGGCAGGGTAGAGAGGGGCAGGTTACCTGCTCCAGACTGGGTACCACCTTGGAAGGGTCCTCTGCCATCAGGGGTGTGGCCAGGCCAGGCCTGACTACCTCTGGGGCAGTTCCTTCACTAGGGGTAGGGTCAGTTCCCTGAGGAGGCTGACCCTTACCTACTGTCTGGAGGGAAGAAGACTTTTCTTCAACCCTTGTGCTCTCTTTTGGGGGAGAGTGGGCCATTCTTTCAGGCTCCATCTCTCCAAATTCTTGGGCTGGGGCTGTGGCCATTACAGCCCCACTAACCTCTACAGGGACGCCCAGCATCCTAAGATGGGTTTGGTGTTCAACTTCAGCCCAGGCTGAAATTTCCAGATCATTTCCCATCAGGCAATCTACAGGTAGGGTTGGGGACACTGCCACTCTCTTTGGGCCTGTGACCCCCTCCCAGCTGAGATTGACTATGGCCATGGGGTGATCTGTTCTGACACCATCAATGTTGGTCACCTGGTATTTAAACTCAGGTAAAAGCTGGTGAGGGGGACTAGTTTCCCTGCCACCATGGTGACACTAGCCCCTGTGTCCCTAAATGCCACAGCTTTCTGACCATTAATTATTGGCTCCAATCTGTACCTGCCCAATGCTATGGGACCCATGGTAAAGGTGGCAAATCCTATACCACCATCAGAGTCAGAGGAGTCTGTTGAGGGGTCCCTGTCTAAACTAGGGCCCACCTCTGTTCCTCTTGCAAAAGCACCTAACTTTTGGGTGCACTACTCCCAACTGGAGGATTACTACTGGTAGTACCAGGAGGGGTGGTAGTAGTTGTGGGAGGAACATTTTCTTTATTGACAATCCTGGGGCAACTGGGATCAGTTTTCCAGTGCCCAGGCTTTTTACAGACATGGCAATATGGTTTCTTTTCAGGAGAGGAAGGAGTTTGGGACCCACCCCAGAACAGGAATTTTGGGGCCCTGTAGGGGACTTATCCTTAGATTTATCCCCACCTTTCTCTTGGGACTTAGTAGAATCTTTCTTCTGGTCACCACCCTGATTTCTAGTTCTTACTCTGGTTCTGACCCATTTGTCTGCCTTCTTTCCCAATTCTTGGGGAGAGGTCAGATCAGAGTCCACCAGATACTGGTGCAAAAGCTGGTTTTGACAATTATTAAGGATCTGCTCCCTCATAATCAAATTGTACAATCCTAAAAAGTCATGCACTTTGTTGCCATGTATCCAACCTTCCAGAGCCTTTGTAGCACAATCTACAAAATCAACCCAGTCTTGAGTCTGAGCTTTTTGGGTGTCTCTGAACTTCAACCTATACTGTTCAGTGGTTAGGCCAAACCCATCTATCAGAGCACTCTTCAAGACTGTGTAATTGTCAGCATCCTCTTCTCTTACAGTGAGGAGCTTGTCTCTACCTTTGTCTGCAAAGGAGAGCCACAAGATTGCTGCCCACTGCCTCTGGGGGACCTTCTGAACTTTACAGGCCCTCTCCAGTGCAGTTATCCATTTGTGGATGTCATCCCCACTCTGGTAGGGAGGGACAATCTTGTTTAGGTTTCTATGGTCATAAGACCTTTCCCTATCTCTAGGGATATTGCTGCCACCATGGGACTCTAGTCCCAACTTTCTTCTCTCTCTAAGGAGATCTAGGGATTCCCTATCTAAAGCCAATTGCTTTTTTCTGATTTCCAGCTGAGTTTCCTCATACTGGACCAGCCTCTTTCTTCTCTCATGAGAGGATTCCCTCCTATGAGATGAGACAGAGCTCCCTATTGAGGTGCCAGAGTGGTTAGACTCCTGCGAAGGAGACCTAGACCTTCTGGGCACACTCTTAATCCTTCCTGGGGGGACAAAGAGGGCATCGTCTTGATCATCCTCATCATCATCCACAGGAGGGATTGGGTTTTCCAGGTCAGGGTCATTGTCACCCTCCTGGCCAGTTTCAGAGGGGGGCTGGGGGTATTGGTACCCCTAGCCTCGTCCTCTTCGTCTGCCCCACCCTCAGCTCCTACCCCTTCAGTCCCTACAGGCTTACTAAGGTCATAAGCCACCAACAACTCCTTGAGGTGTTGGGTGGTGGGGCTTTGGCCTGTCCTTATTTTCTCTCAAGTTACATAAAGCTCTCAATTCCAAGAATGGGAGTGTATCATACTTGGAGGGTGGAAGCTCAATGGCTTCCTGCAAGGATTCTTTGGATCCTGCCCTTAAAGACATTACTAGTGTGGTGTGGTGTATGCACTACCTACTCTAGTGTGGCCTACTAAACTCTCTTGAGTTGTAGAAAGGGTTGTGCTATCCCTTAACACACAACTCTAAGTTCAGTAGAACTTACTGTATTCTAAGCTTAAATTATATGTACCTTGGGTACCTTTAGTGGTTTTCAGTTGATCAATTCAATTGAGATTATCTGGTAAAACAATAGCAAGCTGGAATCCCACACGCTGCACACCAATGTGAGAAGTTGGCCTGGCATATGCTGTCCACTAATTATAGTGGGCACCTTGCACCAGTCCAAACAACCCCTTATTGGAGCTAGGTTAAAGACAACCTTTATTGAAAGCTATCCTAGTGGTAGCTATGGAGAGCAGCCTTCAGGCTAAGTCTTGAAGGAATGTAAAGCCGCTTGTTTTACCAGTCTATAATCTCTTGAGTGACCAAATGAAAGAGCACCACACCAGGTATATATTCAAAATATATGTATTTATTGCTAAACACACCCCTCTAGTCTCTTTATGAGGCTAGAGTTCGAAATACATAAGTTATAAGATATTAATTCACAGTAATAGCACAAATACACGTTTGGGCCCTAGGGGCGTACCAAACCATATACCAATAAAGTGGTATGCGAACCACGACTGAACTAGACACTAGGCCTAGAGCCTCTAGAAGTGCTTGGACCACAAGGAACCACCCAAGGTAGTGACACAGGGGACCCACGGGAGACGCGTGCAGTGTAAATACACAACCGCGATACGCCGTTAACTTCTATGGAGAAAGTCGGGATCGGGAAAATAGAGGAAAGGGACACTTAAAGAGGACTAGGACAAAACCCTTTGAGATCTAGGACTTTGAAGAGTCTCTACCCACGGGAGCACCGGAGTACTCGTGTTACCTCACCCAGGGAAGCCGGGTGCATAGGTGCCTTTCGGGGTCGGGTTTCGTCGTCGATTCGAATGGCGATCTGCTGCAAAGTGCTGCTGGCGGCCAAGAGAAAAGTGTCCGGGTGGATCCAAGAGTGGATCGGAGTTCTGGTGAACCTGAAAGCAGAGGGGACAGAGTCTGGGTCACTAGCCAGTGACCAGGAAGGCGATGAACAGATGCCCACCGATGTCGAGTGCTTCAGGTGCGTTGACGGTCGTCTTGACTCTTCAGCCACGAGGTCCGGGAGGCGTTGTCGGCGACCAGGAGCAGGATTCGGGCTGGTACACGATGTCTGTCGAGTGCTGAGGTGTCGGCGACCGGATTGAACCCAACAAGCCTTGGCAACGGCAAGTCTCGGTTAAGATGTAGATCGTCGATGGTGCAGACCAACAAGGTCTGTGGAACTCACCCAGCGAGGGTAAGTGAGGGCAGGCCTGGAGCAACCAGGATGCCAAGTAAGAAAAGGATTGGCCTTCGTTAAGGGCTACTAGCCAACGGGCTAGCGACCGCAAAGGAGCCTCGTGACGCCGCACGTGGAGCTGGCTTACAGGACACTCGTGGAGTGGGGGCCAGTGATCTTCGGTGCAGGTGGTGCTGGAGGCTAGGGCTACTCGGAGCCCAAAGCACGACTTCTTGGGAGACCCAGAAAATGATGCACTTGCAAATGTGCTCGGTGTCCAGGGGTCACGGTCTCAAGTCACCCACGATAGCCACGGGCCTCAGCTTTGCTGGGGACTCAGGGTAGCCTCGGGAAGTCTGAGAATCCACCTCTGGTGATGCGATGACTTCGGCGTCCGACGGGAGCTTCAGTAATGCGAACCGGACAGATGCTTCTTTGGTGCCTGCCAAGCAGGGGAGTCACTCCTTGACCCCAAGGGAGATTCTTCAGTCCTCTAATCTTGTCGTAGAGCGTCGAAGGTCCAGGATTCAGTTTCAGAGTTTCGTCCAGGTATAATCTAATCTTGCTGTGGCAAGGGTTCCCCATTTTAACCAGTAAAACAGGGAGGGACTAACTCTATGACCCCACCTATGGGAGGGTCAAGGGAGGGGTGGCTACACCCACTTCCCTTTGTCCAGTTTCGCGCCAGAGCAGGGGCAGGTAGCCCCTGAGCTGGTTTGAACTGGCATATGCACAGAGGAGCCTTTTGCTCCCCCAGTGCAGGACTTCAAAGCACTCTAAGAGTGCACCCACCCAGCCCCAATACACATTATCCTGTCTGGGGAGGTGGTCACACCTCCCTGCAACAGGAAACCTATTGTCCAGGCCTCCCTGCCGGAGTTTCGTCCAGCAGCAGGAGGCCAGACTTGTGTCTGTGGCAGCAGCATCCATTTTGTGATGCCAGGGCTTCAGAAAGAAGTTACCGGGTAAGCCAGAGTTAACATGTCTTTCCCTCTAGAAGGGTGGAATGCTACCCCCGCCGCCAGGATTGGCGGGGGGTAGTATTCCAAGATGTTTGACACCAAACACGACATGTTTAGGTGCAGCCATTCCAAAGTTAGCATTTTACCGCGAGGATATAATGCGCTTAAGAGTATATGGTCAGGCTGCACTACAAACAGCATCAGAGATGGTCTCCGAACGCTGCAGAGGGGCCCTGCTCATGCAGGGGCACCCTCTCACATAGGAACCATGCACTCTGCCTTTAGGATTGATAAGGCCTGCCTTAGGAGTGACTTATAGGTTTATATGTGTGTATGTATTTAGTGATATAGGTAACCTATATCACAGTAAGGGGTGCATGCACCACCTTACCCAGGCTGCAGTAGCAGACCTGTGGTGTCAGTTTGGATGGCCTTCCAGGGGTGGCACAATACGTGCTGCAGCCCCTGGTAGGCTTCTGAGGTACCTATGCCCTTGGTACATAGTATACCATATACTAGGGACTTATAAGGGCACTCCAGATTCCAATCAGAGATGTGCCTAAGGCACATGGAAACCATTTTACAGAGAAAGCAGATAGACTGGGGCCCTGAATAGCAGGATCCCAGTCCAACTAAGTCATAAACCAGCAAAACACCATAAAAAAAAAGTGGGGGCAACCATATAGTCAGATTCCACCTTCCTACACAGGACAAGGTCATTTTCACCTTCCTGGCCAGTTTCATAGGGGGGGGCCTGGGTTTCTTCACCCCTGGCCCCTTCCTCATCTTCTGCCCCACCCTCCTTGCCTACCCCTTCAGACCCTAAGGGCCTGCTGAGATCATCAGCTAGTAACACCTCCCTGAGGTGTTGGGTGCTGGCACTTTTGCCTGTCTTCAACTTCCTAGTAGTGCATAATGCTCTCAATTCCAAGAATGGGAGTTTATCATACTTGGAGGGAAGAAGCCCACTGGCTTCTGGCAAGGACTCACTGGGTCCTGGCTTTGAAGACATCACTAGTGAGGTGTGGTGTATGCACTACCTACTCTAGTGTGGCCTACTAAACTCTCTTGAGTTGTAGAAAGGGTGTGCTGTCCCTTAACACACAACTCTAAGTTCAGTAGAACTTACTGTATTACTAAGCTTGATTTATATGTACCTTAGGTACCCTTAGTGGTTTTCAGTTGATCAATTCAATTGAGATTATCTGGTAAAACAATAGCAAGCTGGAATCCCACACGCTGCACACCAATGTGAGAAGTTGGCCTGGCATATGCTGTCCACTAATTATAGTGGGCACCTTGCACCAGTCCAAACAACCCCTTATTGGAGATAGGTTAAAGACAACCTTTATTGAAAGCTATCCTAGTGGTAGCTATGGAGAGCAGCCTTCAGGCTAAGTCTTGAAGGAATGTAAAGCAGCTTGTTTTACCAGTCTATAATCTCTTGAGTGACCAAATGAAAGAGGACCACACCAGGTATATATTCAAAATATATGTATTTATTACTAAACACACCCCTCTAGTCTCTTTATGAGGCTAGAGTTCGAAGTACATACGTTACGAGTTAGTTATCTACAGTAATAGCACAAATACACGTTTGAGCCCCAGGGGCGTACCAAACCATATACCAATAAAGTGGTATAAGAACCACGACTGAGCTAGACACAAGGCCTAGAGCCTGTAGAAGTGTTTGGACCACAAGGAACCACCCAAGGCAGTGACACAGGGGACCCACGGGGACGCGTGCAGTGTATGAACACAGCCGCGAACCACCGTTAACTTCTATGGGGAAAGTCGCGATTAGAATTTAAAAGAAAAGGGACACTTAGAGGAGGATTTAGAGCAAACCCTTTGAGAACTAGGCTGTTCTAGTGTCAATACCCACGGGAGCACCGGAGTACTCGAGTTACCTCACCCAGGGAAGCCGGGTGCATAGGTGTCTTTCGGGGTCGGGTTTCGTCGTCGCTTTCAATGGCGATCTGCTGCAAAGTGCTGCTGGCGGCCAAGTCGAAAGTGTTCGGGTGGATCCAAAGGTGGATCGAAGATCTGAAGAACCTGAAAGCAGAGGGGACAGAGTCTGGGTCACTAGCCAGTGACCAGGAAGGCGATGAGCTGATGCCCACCGATGTTGAGTGCTTCAGGTAGGTTGACGGTCGTCTTGACTCTTCAGCCACGAGGTCGAGGAGGCGTCGACGACAACCAGGAGCTGTATTCGAGCTGTCCCACGACGTCTGTCGATTGCAGGGGTGTCGGCGACCGGATTGGACCCAACAAGCCTTGGCAACGGCAAGTCTCGTGGAAATCGAAGAAGGACGATGTTGCAGACCAGCAAGGTCTGGGAGACTCACCCAGCAAGGATAAGTCAGGGAACACCTGGAGCAATCAGGGAGCCCAAGCAGAAAAAGATTGGCCTTCGGGAGGGCCTACTAGCCAACGGACTAGCGACCGCAAAGGAACCTCGAGACGGTGCACGTGGAGCTGGCTCACAGGACACTCGTGGAGTGGAGGCCAGTGATCTTCGGTGCAGTTGGTGCTGGAGGCTGGGGCTACTCGGAGCCCAAAGCACGACTTCGTGGGAGACCCATAAGAGGATGCACTTGCAAATGCGTTCGGTGTCCAGGGGTCACGGTTCCACGTTACCCACGACAGCTACGGGCCTCAGCTTTGCTGGGGACTCAGGGCAGCCTCGGGGAAGTCTGGAAATCTACCTCTGGTGATGCAAAGACTTCGGCGTCCGACGGGAGCTTCAGCGATGCAGACCGGACAATTGCTTCTTTGGTGCCTGCCAAGCAGGGGAGTCACTCCTTGACCCCAAGGGAGATTCTTCAGTCCTCTAATCTTAAAGTAGAGCGTCGAAGGTCCAGGATTCTGTATCAGAGTTTTGTCCAGGTAAATCTAAAGTCCTAAGGACTGGGTTCCCCTACTTATACTAAGGTAGGAGGTTGGACATACTCTGTGGCCCCACCTATGGGAGGGCCAGGGCAGAGGGGTGGTTACACCCCTTTCCCTTTGTCCAGTTTCACGCCAGAGCAGGGGCTGGAAGCCCCTGAGCCGGTTTGAACTGGGGTATGCACAGGGACACCAAATGTGCCCCCAGTGCAGGACTTCAAAGCACCAGAGAGTGCTCCCGCCCAGCCCCAATACACACTATCCTGTCTGGGGAGGTGGTCACACCTCCCTGGGACAGGAAACCTATTGTCCAGGCCTCCCCTGCCGGAGTTTCGGTCAGCAGCAGGAGGCCAGACTTGTGTCTGTGGCAGCGGCATCCATTTTGTGATGCCAGGGCTCTGGAAAGTCAATACCGGGCATACCGGTGTGTACATGTCTTTCCCTCCAGAAGGGTGGAATGCTACCCCCGCCGCCAGAACTGGCGGGGGGGTAGTATTCCAAGATTTTTGACACCAAACACGACATGTTTCCGTGCAGCCATCCCAAAGTTAGCATTTAACGCGAGGTTATAATGCGCTTAAGAGTATATGGTCGGGCTGCACTACAAACAGCATCAGAGAAGGGTCTCCGAACGCTGCAGAGGGGTCCAGCTCATGCAGGGGCACCCTCTCACATAGGAACCACGCACTTTGCCTTCAGGATTGATAAGGCCTGCCATAGGAGTGACTTATAGGTTTATATGTGTGTATGTATGTAGTGATATAGGTAGCCTATATCACGGTAAGGGGTGCATGCACCACCTTACCCAGGCTGCAGTAGTAGACCTGTGGTGTCCTTTTGGCTGGCCTTCCAGGGGTGGCACAATACATGCTGCAGCCCCTGGTAGGCCTCTGAGGTACCTATGCCCTGGGTACATAGTATACCATATACTAGGGACTTATAAGGGCACTCCAGATTCCAATCAGAGATGTGCCTAAGGCACATGGAAACCATTTTATAGAGGAAGCAGATAGACTGGGGCCCTGAATAGCAGGATCCCAGTCCAACTAAGTCATAAACCAGCAAAACACCAGGAAAAAAGTGGGGGCAACCATATAGTCAGATTCCACCTTCCTACAGCATCATTCTTTGTCAAGCTGACCACGGACAGACTAGTAGTGGCTTGCGGGAACTGACAATCCACAGATACCACTAGGGCTTTCATCACCTACTTGTGTTGGCTGCTGTTGAATGTAAGGGATACCCATTTTCGCTATAAATGTGAGCTTCCTGGGGGAGGATTTGGTGTCATTTAAGTCAGTTTCTAGCAAGTTTGAAGGTCACAGATCGACGGGCCTTTTCACATGTCCTTTTGCCTCCTATATAGATAATCTCTCATGGGCAGGGCCCACTGCGGTAGTCAGCATGGGAATTAGAGGCAGGCCTTGGGTTCTCACCCAGCAGGAGCCGGAAGCAATGCGGGGAGACTTAGCCCATAGGTTTACACCTGCAGGTACAGTGGCTAGCCTCCCTCCCCTACAAATGGTGGAAGGGCGTACGGTTCCCCACATGTTGTCTATGCCTATGTAAGAGCTGATGGGATACCCTTTCCAGGCCCCTAATTGTAATTTTCCATGTTGGGCCGGCGACTACGTTTGTCATCGTGATCTATTAGTTTGGGGCAGCTACTTTGCACCGAGCGTTTGTCGGGCGCAATTTGTTTTCATCTATTGACTCCTGGGGTGTAGATCTCCTGTGTATTCACCACTAGGCTAGACGTAGGGACTGCATAGTGGGTACAGGATTTACACTGGGGTGCGAGCCACCAGCCGTGCCCCGGGCAACGCTTGCAGGACACTGGCTACCAATAATTGATAGTGGTCTCGTTATCAATTTTCAGGAACAGCACTTTTCAGGATTAGCATCTGACTGGGGAAAGCGTTTGGATGCGGTGTGGGAGGAGACCGCCCCTGCGGGGGTATGCTCCTACCTCTAATTGAGGCATACTGACAGTTCACCCTTACCGAAGTTCAGGGAGCAGTTAATGTAGGCATACTTTACAAGGTCAGGCAATGCGAGTCATGGCAAGCGCTTTGGCAGTCACTCTTCCCGGATGGGGTGGGCCTGGAGCGGAGCGCAGCGCATCATGCAGGGGCACGTTGGGTATCCCAATGTTTTAACGGTACTTCCGTTGGTAGCCACCCAGGGGAGTGGCCGGAGGACAGGTTGAGTGAATTATGTGCAGTGAATTTTGAGTTACCGAAGGCAACCCTATGAGGCATCGGGGGTTTGGCGGGGTGCAGTGTTAGTGTGTTAGTGCACTCACAGCATGCCCCTTACCATTTTCAGGTGGAACGGGTAATGCGGGCATGATTAAATATGGCAGGCAATGCGGGTCCTGGCAGGCGCTTCTGCGGTCAGTCCTTTTGCTGGGGCAGCAAACCCAGCGTTCGTGGCGGGCTTGGCAGTGGAGCGCATCATGCAGGTGGGACGAGGGGAATCCCAAGGTATTAAAGATACAGCCATCCGCAGCCACCCAGGGGAGTGGCCGGAAGACAGGTTAAGGTATCATGTACAGGCGAACTTTGAGTCATCCAAAGGCACCCTGTGAGGCACCAGAGGTTTGATGGGGTGCAGTGTTATTGTGCAACTAGGTGCAAGCTGGAGTAGTTGTATAATATGGTGTGCAGTGCTCTTTAAAGGATGTTAGCATCTGAGCATGTCTTTATTTTGCCAGGATCAAAGGTCTGGGTGAAGGGCCGTCCGTGCGTCCTGTGAGTGGCGCGACGGGCGGAATCCAATAAATGGAGGCACGGGTTTTGCACCACTGACTTAACTTGTGGGGGCCAGGCATGCACGAGCACAGCTTGAGGTAGAAGCTGCAGGCACACTACTGAGATAATTTGGTTGGGGGTCCCAGGCATGTGCTGGAACAGCTTGCTGTAGAAGCTGCGGCACAGTCTAGGGGGGGGTGTCTCCCCTCCCATCAATTTGGTCATACACCGGGGAGGCAATGATTTGACCCTCCAGGGTAGGAGGGCATTACGGCCAGAAATGAAATCCTCCTGCTATAAGTTAAACAACCAGGTGGGTATTGGTGTTAGGATGGGCAGAGATAACCCCACTGTGAGTGTGGCGAGGGGCCCGGTCAGGGGTTGCCGGGGACTCCTCACGCAGGAGAGTTTACAGTGCCAGGCGCAGTTTGACTGAACAGGGGGGTTTGGTTTATCAGGCATGGGCTGCTGCATGCTAAGCCACTGAGAGTTTTAAAGAGGATGGGTTGCACCTGCCAGAGTGGGCATGGACTTGTTTTGCTGGACCTAGGAGACGCCCTGGAATCAGCAAGATGGAGGTAAAGAGGCCTACCTTGGTGGGGGGCCCTGGCTGTGACGGTGGCCACACCCAGAGCTGTGGTGGAGTTACAGGGCGATCCAGAGGCTGTAAGGTACAGAGGGGTACCCTCTGCACGAGCACAACAAGAGTGCAAAGGCCAAATATCCCTAGGGAGGTCCTCGCGTGGGACCCTGGAGGAGCGACGGCGCCCCGTTAGTCCTACGGGCGGTTGTGGACCTGAGCAACCGGGGGTTGCCTGGAACGCTCCGCCCCCTTCTGGGGACGTGAGTAATGGGGTGGACTGGTGGTTCACCGGTGGGAGGGGTTATCCCTTCCCCCAAATCTGGCAAACACCGATTGGCTATGGCCACGGTGTAATTTGGCTCATCAGGTGGGCAGGCGGCGAGGGGCTGCCTGCCCTGGGATCGCCCGTAAGATAACCCACCATGTTGGCATATTTGTTATGCAAATAAACCTGCAGCAATTTTCTCCACAAAGAAGGTGTCTTGTCTGTTTATTTCTCCAGGATATTGCTGTGGGGGGGATGGGGAGTGTTGCCGATATTGGCACTATGCGGGCTGCCCCGGGTCCACGAAGGGGACCCTCCTAAGAGGGCGGCCCCCCTTAGTGCCACATGATGGCACACGAGGCAGCCGCCCAGTGTTTGCAACCCCCTAAGGGTCCACATGCCCGCGTCACTTCCGGGCAGGAGTGGGCGGGGGCAAGGTACATATACCTCTCCCGCCCACTGGGCGCCCTCTTTTCCCGCTGCCTTGACGCCATTTCCCTCCCTACCGCTTACCCGGTGTACAGGCAGGGGGTGGCGGGGTGTGTTTGTCTAACTTGTTATTTTGTGTTGCAGGCGGAGTTACAGGGTGATCCAGAGGCTGTAAGGTACAGAGGGGTACCCTCTGCACGAGCACAACAAGAGTGCAAAGGCCAAATATCCCCAGGGAGGTCCTCGCGTTGGACCCTGGAGGAGCGACGGCGCCCCGTTAGTCCCACGGCCGGTTGTGGACCTGAGCAACCGGGGGTTGCCTGGAACGCTCCGCGCCCTTCTGGGGGCGTGAGTAATGGGGTGGACTGGCGGTCCACCGGTGGGAGGGGTTATCCCCTCCCCCAAATCTGGCAAACACCGATTGGCTATGGTCACGGTGTAATTTGGCTCATCAGGTGGGCAAGCGGCGAGGGGCTGCCTGCCCTGGGATCGCCCGTAAGATAACCCACCATGTTGGCATATTTGTTATGCAAATAAACCTGCAGCAATTTTCTCCACAAAGAAGGTGTCTTGTCTGTTTATTTCTCCAGGATATTGCTGTGGGGGGGATGGGGAGTGTTGCCGATATTGGCACTATGTGCAGTGTAAAGGAAACAGGTCTTGTGGCATCAGGCGCAGGCTGCGCTCTGCCCACCCCAATACTAGGCCCGGAGGAAGAGGCGCCACAGCTTTAAGGGCTTCCGGTCTACGGCTCCAGCTTTTATAAGTAATAGCAAAAATAACAAGCATGTGCAATGCAATAGGACTCGCATTTACGAGACCTATTGCAGGGGGGCACGAACAACGGGAGTGCTGAGGGGGGGTGGGGGCGAGAAATAGTACTCGAAGTAAAGGGGCCAGTAGCCATGTAAGGATACAAATGACAACATGGCCATCATAGGGAGGGACTAACAGGCCTATAAACCAATGGAAGGCAGCATTTAGTAAAGGACAAAGAAACAAGCCAATGAAAAAGATTGGCGGGGAGTGGGCGTGGCTTCTCTCCCGTACTCAACTACCCCAGATCAACTTCCTGTACAAAATACTATGCTAGGCACGATGCAAAGCTTTTCCCACTATACATACGTGCTGCACAGTGCAACACGCAGGGAAAGTCGGAAAAGCACGGAGACATGTAAGCATTTCCCCTGTTAGCGCCTCCTTTGAAGGGGCGTTAACTTTTGGCGCAAAACCATGTTTACAACTCTTTGTAAATATAGTTTTGCGTCAAAAGGCATGGGTGGTTGCATGGGATCGCCCATGTACCATCCCATGTAACGCCCCCTCGTCGCAAAGTAATGCAAAGCAGTACTTCGCACTGCTTTGGCTACTTACAGGGTACTTTCCAATGCAAAACATGTTTTGCGCTGGAAAGAAAATAGGGAAAAAAAATTGCGCTAGTTTGCGTCACTTTTGTGGCGCTAAACCAGCGCAAAAGGTATGAAAATCTCCCCCTCAGTTTGTATTTCCGATGCATCCGCATTGGTAATACAATGAGGACCTTAGTTCAAAATGTACTTCGACAGAGAAAGATGAATGTTTGGTGCAGATAGAAACTCTTTGACGGTGCATATTCCATATCTCAGTTTACAGGATCAGGATTACTGGAATTTTAAAGAGTGAATGTACAAACAACAATTCACTATCTTAGTGACAATGCTCCATATGCAAGTTTGGGATGGGATTGTGGCCGTTTCTCTGTGAGGAACCCTGTAAAACTGAAAATCCAAATACTCATACTTTTGTTGTCATTTACACATCTTGTCCATGTAGTTTCTCGCCCTAGAAAAGCATGCAGAAGCATTCTTACCAAGGTAGAAGTAAAAGCATTCAAGTTTGAAATCAGAAGCGAACAACTCTATATTTAATGTGAATTTGTTTTTTTAATCCTTTGAGAGTACAATGACCAGTGCTATTGCACATTTGAATGGATCATTGATGGATAAATGAGTACTTTACTGAGACCATGGATACGTATTATATCATTGGGTTCATAGATGAATAAATGCTTGAAACAATTAGTGAATTGATGGATAGATTCAAGAAATTGTGAGTGCATGCATGGATTAATGAGCTAGTGCATTGTTGGAAATATGGCCAGCTCTAGTGTCAGTGGCACCTGGCGAGACAATATTTGTTGCCATCCACCCCAGGACTGCCTTCTTCACGGATTTCCTCACTACAACCCTCCATTAATGCCCCAACCTCTCCGTAGCCCCTCTCTCACATTTATTTTATAGCGCTACT
The DNA here is from genome assembly GCA_963921515.1 of Calotriton arnoldi. Lineage (NCBI taxonomy): Eukaryota > Metazoa > Chordata > Amphibia > Caudata > Salamandridae > Calotriton > Calotriton arnoldi. Next base: position 260,650 of record CAWUFW010012828.1, read on the forward strand.
CATCCCAATGTAGACTGTCAAAGAACTTCACAGCACAATCCTTATACAGAAGCAGTGAGTGATAAAAGTGTTTAAATCAATGTATAAGAAATATTACTTAAGGCAATGAGTACTACAAGATACAGGAGTCATCCATATTGGTAGGCATTATTTGTTAAAAGCACTTCATATGGAGAATCAAAGGTACAGAATAACCAAAGTTGCTGTGCTAGGTTGCGTGAAAATGAATGAGCACAACAGTACTATATCTACTAAGATATGGTGCTGTTTTTGTCTCTTCTAGTGCTGGCACACATTAGGCTGCCTACGTTAATGCACACACACTTTCACAATAGTGCTAGCATATTTGCTTGATGAAAGACTTAGGGGCTTATTTATGAAAACTGTTGCATCGTAGCTATGCGTGTTTTCATTGCGCCCCGCCCTTGCGACACGATGGATGCGCCATATTTATTGTACACACAAGGAGATGATGGACGGAGCGCTGAAACTTTTCAGACTCTCATCCCCAGTCACAGATCTGGGTTGAATCCATCATCATTCGTTAGCTCACTTCACCACCCCAGTTCAGACACAGCTATATGCAAATCAGTCTTGCCCTGTGCCTCATGGGAACAGTCCAGCCCGAACTGCCAAGCCATGTCTTCCCTGGACCGGAAACAAGCATCCTGGCACCGGTTTCGGGCTAAAAGCCCTCATCAGCCAGGCTAGCTTGAATCCAGTGGCAAAGTGAGCAAGGGACCCACGTCTGGGCATACCCTGCCAACTTAGGGCGAACAAAGCAAACACAAGGAGATGATGGACGGAGCGTTGAAACTTTTCAGACACTCATCTCCAGTCACAGATCTGGGTTGAATCCATTGTTCATTCTTTAGCTCACTTCGCCACCCCAGTTCAGACACAGCTATATGCAAATTAGTCTTGACCCTGTGCCTCATGGGAACAGTCCAGCCCGAACTGCCAAGCCATGTCTTCCCTGGACCGGAAAAAAGCATCCTGGGACCGGTTTCGGGCTAACAGCCCTCATCAGCCAGGCTAGCTTGAATCCAGTGGCAAAGTGAGCAAGGGACCCACGTCTGGGCATACCCTGCCAACTTAGGGCGAACAAAGCAAACACAAGGAGATGATGGACGGAGCGCTGAAACTTTTCAGACACTCATCCCCAGTCACAGATCTGGGTTGAATCCATCATCGTTCTTTAGCTCACTTCCCCACCCCAGTTCAGACACAGCTATATGCAAATCAGTCTTGACCCTGTGCCTTGACCCAGACGTGGGTCCCGTGCTCTCCATGCCACTGGAGTCAAGCTATCCTGGCTGATGAGGGGTGAAACCCCAAAACCGGTCCTAGGATGCTTGTTTCCAGGGAGGAACTGGCCTGGCAGTTCGAGCTGGACTGTTCCCATTGGGCACAGGGTCAAGACTGATTTGCATATGGCTGGGTTCAAACTGAAATGGCATGGTGAGCAAAAAAACGATGGATTTAGGCCCAGATCTTTGTACTGGGGTGAATATATGACATTGTTCTGCATTCTGTCCATCAATAGTTGATTTTGCATTTGTCACCCGAGTTGGACGGGTATGCCCAGACGTGGGTCCCGCGCTCTCCATGCCACTGGAGTCAAGCTATCCTGGCTGATGAGGGGTGAAACCCCGAAACCGGTCCTAGGATGCCTGTTTCCAGTCCAGGTAGGACCTGGCCTGGCAGTTCGGGCTGGACTGTTCCCATTGGGCACAGGGTCAAGACTGATTTGCATATGGCTGGGTTCAAACTGGAATGGAATGGTGAGCAAAAAAACGATGGATTTAGGCCCAGATCTTTGTACTGGGGTGAATGTATGACATTGTTCTGCATTCTGTCCATCAATTATTGTTTTTGCATTTGTCACCCCGAGTGGGACGGCTATGCCCAGACGAGGGTCCCGTGCTCTCCATGCCACTGGAGTCAAGCTATCCTGGCTGATAAGGGGTGAAACCCCGAAACCGGTCCTAGGATGCTTGTTTCCAGTCCAGGGAAAACCTGGCCTGGCAGTTCGGGCTGGACTGTTCCCATTGGGCACAGGGTCAAGACTGATTTGCATATGGCTGGGTTCAAACTGGAATGGCATGGTGAGCAAAAAACCGATGGATTTAGGCCCAGATTATTGTACTGGGGTAAATGTATGACATTGTTCTGCATTCTGTCCATCAATTGTTGTTTTTGCATTTGTCACCCCGAGTGGGACGGGTATGCCCAGACGTGGGTCCCGTGCTCTCCAAGCCACTTGAGTCAAGCTATCCTGGCTGATGAGGGGTGAATCCCCGAAACCGGTTCTAGGATGCTTGTTTCCAGGGAGGACCTGGCCTGGCAGTTCGGGCAGGACTGTTCCCATTGGGCACAGGGTCAAGACTTATTTGCATATGGGTGGGTTCAAACTGGAATCGCATGGTGAGCAAAAAAACGATGGATTTAGGCCCAGATCTTTGTACTGGGGTGAATGTATGACATTGTTCTGCATTCTGTCCATCAATTGTTGTTTTTGCATTTGTCACCCCGAGTGGGACGGGTAAACCCAGACGCGGGTCCCGTGCTCTCCATGCCACTGGAGTCAAGCTATCCTGGCTGATGAGAGGTGAAACCCCAAAACCGGTCCTAGGATACTTGTTTCCAGTCCAGGGAGGACCTGGCCTGGCAGTTCGGGCTGGACTGTTCCCATTGGGCACAGGGTCAAGACTGATTTGCATATGGCTGGGTTCAAACTGGAATGGCATGGTGAGCAAAAAAATGATGGATTTATGCCCAGATCTTTGTACTGGGGTCAATGTATGACATTGTTCTGCATTCTGCCCATCAATTATTGTTTTTGCATTTGTCACCCCGACGAGTGGGGCGGGTATGCCCAGATGTGGGTCCCGTTCTCTCCATGCCACTGGAGTCGGGCTATCCTGGCTGATGAGGAGTGAAACCCCGAAACCGGTCCTAGGATGCTTGTTTCCAGTTCAGGGAGGACCTGGCCTAGCAGTTCGGGCTGGACTGTTCCCATTGGGCACAGTGTCAAGACTGATTTGCATATAGCTGGGTTCAAACTGGAATGGCATGGTGAGAAAAAAAACGATGGATTTAGGCGCAGATCTTTGTACTGGGGTGAATGTATGACATTGTTCTGCATTCTGTCCATCAATTGTTGTTTTTGTATTTATTGTACTGCGCTCCATGTCACAAGGAAAGACAGATACGTCAGAAATCCTGACATCTGTTGGCGCAAAAGTCACACATTGCTGGAGTTGTGTCAGAAGTATGACGCAACCTCAGCAATGTGTGGAAGAGGCCTATCTTCAATGCACTGGGTCACCCTTATGCCTGCCATGAGGCAGGTGTAAGGTTTTCATGAAATGGCGTCCTGGAAGTGGTACACTGACATCTTATAGATTTCAATGTGCCAGGTCTACAAGGCTTTGATGCAGGGGAACGCCCACCCTGCATACATTATATCTGACGCAGGTATAATGTGGCGCAGGGCTTCACAAGGTGATGCATCTGCCTAGATGCGTCACCTTGTAAATATGGTGCAACATGGCGCATTGTTTATGCCGCCTCTGCGTTACAAAAAGTGGTGCAACGGCGTTGTAAAAGTGTTGCAGGCCTTCATAAATAAGGTTCTTAGAATTTATATTCTTCCATCCCAAAATTCTATGCTTTGACAAAGTTTAACACGTTACCACTTTGTATGTGTGCAGAAAGGTGCTGCATGCATGCAAAGTTGGGAAGGTTTGGAGAAAATACGTCTTTTCTCCAACTTTTCACCTTCCTCGAGGAGGCATCATTTTGTGTGCCAATCCCTTTTGTACCAAAGTCAGTAGCTAGGGATGAGCATCAAAATCCATGAGTGACTGCATGGGAACCTCCATGCACCATCCATGGTATGCATTCTTGACTTAAAGTAGCGCTTAATGCTACTTTGAGTTATTTCAGGGCTACTGTCCAAGGCTGGAAAGTAAACCCCGAAACATAACTTTGCACATGGTTTGCATCACTTTTTGTGATGCAACACATTAGTAAATCCATCCCATAAACCTAACTTAATAATTGGGGTGTCATACTAATACAATTGCATTGCCACTCAAAGGAACCCTTTTCGGCAACCTTAGTATAACGAAAGATTGAGGAGAAAAAACAATAAGGTTCTAGACCTATGCCTTTCAATTTGCATGCAGCACTTTGATTCCAGGTCATAGCTCAATGTGCTATATCAGAAGGATTGTTACTTATGAACTCCAAGTAACAAAAAGATCTCTGTAACAAAAGCAATAACTCACTGAGCTATCAACATAAAAAACTATTCTGTGATCTGCATGTCACACGTTGTGCTTTCCAGCAGGAAGATTTACCCTCTATGCTACTCTATCACGAGTCAAAACTGTGACTAGAAACATTGCCGATCTTTCCCTCAAGTGCATTCGCACCAGAGTTATCATGGCGTTGGAATGCCCCTGAACATTGATGCACACACAAAGATGCATACTGTGTTTATCCTTGGCACCCGGTGCGACGGCACCGGTCGCACCTCCCTGAGGCTGACACTGAATGCAAGCAGAGCAGTTACACCACTGTTATATATGGAGGCCTCAGACAGCAGTCATAATATAACTCCAAATGTCAAGAAATACCGACCCCACCATTATGAAGGTTCAGATTTGCCCCATTACTCAATAATCATTAAAATATGCTCAGAGTTGCCCCATCACTCAATCATTACTGTATGGTCAAATTTGCCCCAGCAGACATTCCTTTTGAAATCTGTTTTAGATTGCTTTCAGAACTTTTAAGTGTCTGGCTAGATTTCTTAGGGCATTTAGTTGCACATTTTCACCATCACTAATTAATCCTCAGTACATACCCATATTTGTACCGTCATTCAGTAATAGTGCCACAATCCATTTTCAAATGTGATCAGAAAGGCCACATTTAGAAGTATTGAAAATTTTTATTTAAATGACTGGGCCACATTTAGAGTTGGTGAATGAATGTAGAGACCATTCCTCACAAGGTGGATGAGGCAAGATGGCGTCTGAGTAAGATTTCACCCGCGATGCTCCGCCGGTCGTGCCCCCAGGAACTGTGACAAAATCTACAGTGGGCCCCTACAGTGCATCAAAATGAATCGAAAACATCTATAAATGGAGCGACCTCAGTACCTGCATATTTTAGTCGCATTCGTGAGCCAGCACGAACAATTCTATGTCAGGACCGGAGGCTTCTGATTATGCTGTCTCAATTCCTTTACTACTCACAGCAGCCAATGAAAGTGAAACACATTAATAAAAAAACTACAATACCCATGAGGCTTTGAACCACGCCTCCTCATACAACATAGTAACAATGTCACTTCAATAAAACCCTGAGTCACCATCTTGACTTCCTCTTTCTTTGCTGCTCCGCAGTCAAGATAAGTGCCTCAGTGTTTATTGAATTGGCATTGTATACTAGTTGAATATGCTAACTGTATTGTTTATATTCTGTGATTGGACGTAGATAACTGTCGGTAAATCCTAGGTTTTGTATAACCTGCGCGTTTTCCGTTAGCGAAATGCTTTCCAATACTTTCTGCTGAGGAGTGTCAGACGCGCGTTCCTACCTCTCCGGTGTTCTTTCTCTTCTGTTCATCCCAGCGCGTGTTGCGCTGCGTTTAACTCCCGTTTTGTTTGCCGGACAGTTTCTGGACGAGCGCGGTGATTCCCGGCCGTCCGTAGCGTGCGCGAGGGGTTTGGGCCCCCCCCCGCGGGAGCGAGACGCATGCCAGGAGCCCAGCTCGGCGCTGGCGTACGTCTCGGGATCCCGCACGCGTCAGTGCACGCGTGCGATCCCGATGGTAAAAGCTGGAACCGACGCCTTTCCCGGGCTGAAACGGGTGTATTGTCACGCAGCGGCAGGAGGTTGGAGCCGGTACCGGGCCATTGTTTGTTTTACCAGCGTGCACGCGCATGAAGCCTAAACTTCGAATTTAACCCCTGACTGCCCTGCTAGTTTTGCAGTCAGTTCAGGACAATTTTTGGGTACTTTGGTGGCCCCCCCTGCCCCAGCTTGCTCCCAACCGACGCCCTGGTTCCTTGGAGGACTTGAGGCTGCATAATTTATATCTCCCTGTCAGGGATTGAGAGATACCCACGTGTGGGGCTTATGATGTCGGACTGTGAGGTCTACGAGGAGGAGGTGGCTGCGTGTGACACCCTTGGGGGTGTTGGGGATGACTATTATTACGAAGAGTCCATGGAGGACATTATAGATAAGAAATTGGACGCCAGGCTAGATAAAATGTTATCCTCTGCGCTTAAGCCCATTTCCCAGCGCTTAGAACAATTAGTGACAGGGAAGCCCGCCCCTGCGCCTACCCCGGACCCTGTTCCTTCTACTGAGCCCCCTTCTGATCAGTCGTGGCCACACACTTCGGTGTATTCTTCCATATGTAAATCCAAAGAACAAACTGTTCTGGAGACACCAGATCCCACCCATCCCCCCGATCCCCGCGCCAGTGCTAATCACCACTACCGATGCTGGTACCGACACGGACTCGTCACAAGAGTCAAGACCACGCAAGCGCGCTAAAAAGCACAAGCACGCTATGTCTCCTCCAACCCCGGCCACTCCTTTTCTGTTTGATCCATCGGACATTGTCCACCCCGATCCGCCGACTGGGCCCCTCCCTCAGCTGTCGCAGAGTATATGCAGGCTCATCTACGGAAAGGGTTTGATAAGGAAGTCAGGGCGCGACTGAAGTCCGAATGCCCCCGCCCAGATCTAGCGCACAAAGTAGCCCTCACGCCTGAAATAGACTCGTCCATGTCAACCTTCCTTAAAAAGTATAAGAAGGACCCGAAGAAAGGGATTGACCGTGCCCTTAAGGCCTGTCAAGACAAAGTCCTCGATGTATCAGGGCCACTTGCTAAGATCCTAGAGCTAGCTTTGCAGGCGCAGGAGACTGGGGCGGCCATACACCCTGAGGTGCTAGCCGGTTGGACCCAAAGAGCTATTTGCCTCTTAGGTAATGCGAACTGTGCCTCTCCTCCGAGCGCAGAAAATCAGTCCTCCGAATTGACCCTCAATTGGCGGATCTGGCAGATGCGGAACCGGGCCCCCTTGCTGAGGGGCAACTCTTTGGAGACAAGTTCGTCAAAGACATTGCCAAGTTTGTCAATACATTTGCGTCTCTGGACAAGTCACAATCGTCACTCAAAAGAGTGTTCCATCAGGTCTCTGGCAGGGCCGGACGCGGCAGGGGACGCGCGACCGGCCGCTACTCCAACCCCAGTCCTCAGCGTGGCTTCGCCCCGCGCCGAAGGGGGTACACGCAGGAGCCCGAACAGGCAGGATTCTATCCCACCAGGTCCCGTGGATTCAGGGGCATATTCAACAGGGGTGTCAATCGAGGATACAAGAACTTTGACAACCAATCCTCTGGTAAGTGCATCACTTTCCCCCAAGATTCCTCTGGGGGCAGACTGTCGTTTTTTGTCAAGAACTGGGCTCTGGTGACTTCGGATGCGTGGATCCTGCACACTGTGCAGGGCTATCAGATAGAGCTCACACAGACACCGTATCAGTCACAGATCCCTCCTCCTCTCCGTTTTTCCCTTCGAGAACAAACTTTTATAGACTCCGAGCTTATAGAGCTTTTGGACAAGCACGCCATTGCAGTGGGACCCTTCATTGCCGAAGGCTTTTGCAGCAACGTGTTCTTAGTCCAAAAGAAAGGAGGAGGCCAAAGATTGGTCCTATATTTAAGAGATTTCAATCCTTTTGTTGTATACAGGCATTTCAAGATGGAGGGGATCCATCTGTTACGAGATCTTCTCCTAGAGGGAGACTATATGGTGCGACTGGATCTCAAGGACGCCTACCTCACGGTGCCAGTTTGCCCCTCCCAGCAGAAATTTCTCCAATTTCAGTGGAAAGGGCAATGGTACCGGTACCGCTCTCTACCTTTCGGACTGTTATCAGCACCTTGGGTGTTCACGAAGCTGTTGAAACCGGTGACCTCTCGGTTACGGGAGATGGGCGTGCGGCTCATCATTTATCTCGACGATATGCTTATTCTGGCCCAAGACAAAAATCTCCTCCGCACACACCTGCATTGGACGACTTCCCTCTTGCAGGAACTGGGCTTTGTGATAAATCTACAGAAGTCGGTAACGACTCCCTCTCAAATAATAGAGTTTTTGGGGTTCCAAATCAATTCAATCTCGGCTCAGCTGCTGCTGCCGATGACCAAGGTCAGATCAATCAAGCGAGAAATTTCTGCTACTCTGACCAAGCAGATGATTTCGCTTCGGGTGTTAGCGCGAATAGTGGGACTCCTTGCCTCCTCCATTCAGGCAATTTTCCCCGGACCCCGGCACTACAGAGCGTTACAGCGCCTCAAGATTTTGTATCTTCAGAAGGGCTTCCATTACGACCATCTGATCCCGCTATCAGAGGAGGCTCGCGAAGAGCTTCACTGGTGGTTGGACCACATGGTGGCTTGGAATGGCAGGGCGATTTTTGGTACCTCCCCGGACGTCGTTATAGAATCAGATGCCAGCAGATGGGGATGGGGCGCACGATGTGGAGACTTTTCTACCGGCGGGCGATGGTCCGCCGACGAGTTGCGTCTACACATCAATTGCCTAGAACTTCTGGCAGGGTCGTTCGCAATAAAGTCCATTTCGCCGGTCAAAGGCAACTGTTGCATCCTTCTGCGGATGGACAATGTGTCAGCGGTGAGGTACATCAACCGCCTAGGGGGAACACGATCGAGAATTTTGGCCAATATTGTGAAGGAGTTTTGGCATTTTTGCCTTGATCACAAAATCTCCGTGGTAGCAGAATATCTGCCAGGCAGGTTGAACAGAGTGGCAGATTGGAACTCCAGATTTCTTCAGGATTTCAGCAACTGGAGGCTCCATCCGTCATTGTTTGCAGAGATCATGCATATGCGAGGACCGTGTCAGATAGACCTCTTTGCCTCCAGGCTCAATTCTCATCTTCCCCGGTTTTTCAGTTGGAGGCCGGACCCTCTGGCGACGGGAACGGATGCGTTCCTGCAGACTTGGGGTCCGCTGAGGAATTATGCCTTCCCGCCCTTCGCCTTGATTCAGAGGGTGGCGGCGCAAGTCCGGCGCCAAGCGGCGTCGTTAGTTCTAGTTACTCCCTTGTGGAAAACGCAATCCTGGTTTCCGACACTTCTGGAGTTGTCGGTGGATCTACCGTTCATTCTTCCCACGTTTCCCTTGCTTCTTCAGGACCCAGTGGGTCTCCCCCACCCGCTGGTTCTGCAGAACCAATTATCCCTCATGGTTTGGATGCTCTCCGGAGACACGAGATGCTTGAGGGACTTTCATCGGTGGCTGCCGATTTTATGCAACAGGCTTGGGCTCCGTCCACCCGTAAACGATATTCGGCTTCATGGAAGCGATGGATGGGTTGGTGCCTTCAACGGAATCTGGATCCCGTGGGGTCAGATGTTACGGAAATCTTAAATTTTTTATCGGAATGTGCAGAGTCTGGGTTGGCTTATGGGTCAGTCAACAATTTCAGGTCCGCTATTTCGGCAGGACATGATCATATCGAAGGGAAACCTGTTGGCTCACATCCGTTGGTCTGTAAGTTGCTTAAGGGTATTAGAGTGGCTAAACCCCCACGCCCCAGATATTCTACCCTCTGGGATGTATCTAAAGTATTGAACCTGTTGGCTTCTTGGCCGGACAATAATCAGCTTTCGCTTAAACAGTTGTCAGCCAAGCTAGCCATGCTTTTGTGTCTAATATCCTGTCGCAGAGTTTCCGATGTTAGAGCCTTGGATCTGGCGGGTAGAATCTTCTCTCCACAGGGTGTGTCCTTTATCATTTCCAAACGGACCAAGACGATGTCCCGTTCAGTGGAGTATCCCGCTTTTCCTCTTAATCCTAATTTGTGTGTGTTACAATGTTTAAAGATATATGAAGAACGTACTAAAGACCACAGGGCTGATCCTTTAGGACAATTGTTAATTGCTGTTCAGAAGCCTTTCCGACCTGTATCAGTGGCTACCTTAGCTAGGTGGGTCAGGTGGATTATGGCTGAATCTGGAATTGATGTGGCTGTGTATGGGGCCCACTCCGCCAGAGGGGCCATGGCATCAAAAGCGTATGTCTTAGGGTCTAGATTAGAAGATATTCTTAGAGCGGCCGACTGGTCCTCAGATTCTACTTTCAAAGAATTTTATTATAAACCAATTGCAAGTGTTGCTTCGCTGGTTGTTGATGAGCTTTGAACCAGCATAATCAGAAGCCTCCGGTCCTGACATAGAATACAAAATTTTCCAGCTATCGCAACAAGAATTTTAGATTCTATTAAGGACACGGAGGCGAGGATTATCCCACCCGTTGGGATCAGAATGATATCGATTGTCATGTTGTTAATATTCTGATGATTTTCTCCCACCCTGATATTGGACCTCTTTGGGTTGCTTCTTCTCTTTCACACTTGTGTTTTGGTTTCTCAGGAAATGATTCCAAACAGAATTGAGAAGCGATGGTGCTGGATGCTTCGGATGTCCTGTCAAGCGTGGACGCTTCTGGGATCTGATCTTTTTCTCCGTTGAGAAAGGAGTGGTGTTAATGCTCTCCGTTGGGAGCCAAAACTGTTCTTCTGGTTTGATCACTTATGGACTTACGCAAAGAAAGAGGAAGTCAAGATGGTGACTCAGGGTTTTATTGAAGTGACATTGTTACTATGTTGTATGAGGAGGCGTGGTTCAAAGCCTCATGGGTATTGTAGTTTTTTTATTGATGTGTTTCACTTTCATTGGCTGCTGTGAGTAGTAAAGGAATTGAGGCAGCATAATCCTCGCCTCCGTGTCCTTAATAGAATCTAAAATTCTTGTCGCGATAGCTGGAAAATGTTGTATTCAGAACCGCCGAGGTGTACAAACAGCCTCTCCTGCTGCTAACGCTGCTTACGCCTCCTTCAGCTCAGCTTGATCTGTCATCGCCAGCGCCTCCTGCCCTGCGGCCGGATTCCTTCCCCGAGCAGCTGAGTAGAATCCTCTCGGCAATGTCCGGAGCCCTGCTAAAGGGAATTCCTCTCATTCTTCACCCAGCTGCACTACGTGGAAGGTGCGGGGGGGTGTCGTCAGTTTCCCGGCTCCCGAAGACGAGCGCTCGGAGCACTCCGCTGCTACAAGGGCACAGAAAAGAATTTGCTCAAAGACAAGTAAGGATGGCAGGGCGGGGTGGGAAAACCACTAAAGCCAAGAGCTCTCATCTCTCTCTCCCCACAACAACTCCAGTGACTCTCCCCACCGCATTGACTGGTGAAAAATGAGCTAAACGCGTAGATACACGTGGGCCTAAAGGCAAGGGGGGAGAAAAGAGTGAGAACGTGGAAAACTATGAGAGCCATCAAAAATCTGACATTGAAAAAAAAATTCAGTCTAAAACCCCCAGGGTCCCGGGCAATTGTCAAACTTTAATTTCAAATTTTTTGGCCCAAATGAGGGAATAATTCACAAAGCCCTTGAACAGAGAAACAAAGGCCAAGCGGGGGAGAATGATAAATCTACTGCTGACATGGTTAACTTCGCTACTGCTCCTATCGCGGCCCCGGTCCCAATAGTAGGACTGCACCTGCTAACAACGTCTACCCCTACCCTGCCAACTGATCATGAGGAGGCATTTGGAGGCAATCCCCCTTTGGAGCTCAAAGCTGGCGTTTTTGTCTGCAAAGAAAATGCCTTAGAAAGAAATCCAGGAGCGAGCTGCAGTGAGCCCTCCTCAACCTGCAACGCCCCTGAAATTGATTTGGGAAATACCCCTCACCTCCCACCTATGACACCTGACACCCTCGAGAATTTCTATTCACTAACAGATGGATCGGATGTTTCAGATCTAAGTATATCCGCTTCCAGTGAGGGAGAGGGGCAAAACTGGAACAGTAGCTCGGACCCAGAACCGCCTGCTAAAACTCGCGGACAGAGCAAAACACAAAAAAAAAGGGGACCCGGAGGAAGAGATCTGAGACCACCGTCCATGGAAGCGCTGGGGATATCAGATGGGATTACTCAGCCTCACAGCTCACTACCATGTCAGACCTAACAGTATGCTCAGGAGGAAATTGCACAGTCACCGGCAGCAATGAAGATAAAGGGCTGGGGGTCAACTGCGAACCTGCTCTAGCCATGGTGCTTCAGTCCATCAAGAGCTTCCAGGAGGAGGTAAAGCTTGATAACCGGAGATCTCGCTTAGCCACCAAAAAACTACAAGGGACCGTCCGGAGGGTCGGCAGAACGTGCGCAGAAATCGCAGACAGGATGGCCTCCGTCGAAGCCCGCACTGAAAATCTTGAGAAGGATCTTGTCTCTCTGAAAGCGCAAGGAGATGAACATGACGGCATTATGAAGGATCTAATGTGGAAAATGGAGGAACACGAGAACAGGCGTTCTCTGTATCCCGGAGGGGGCCGAAGGGGCTGACCCCAGGAGCTATATGATCACGTTGCTGAAGGGTGCTTTCCCCAAACTACACACCTGGGATTGGGACAAAAAAATCCAGCGAGCCCATAGATTCCCTCTAACACCATCTAAACGTCCCTCATCTACTCCTCAACACCCACGCGCAATGCTTATATACTTTGGTAACTTCCTTCTCCGCCAATCTCTTTACGACTTGGCTAGACCAACTGCCAAGAAGGAATTCAACGGAGTATCCTTCTTCACAAGACCCAATTTCGCTCATGCCACGGTCAAGTGTAGATGGAGGCTTAGGCAACTCTTTACCCCCTTTCAACAACTAGGAGCTGAAGTATACCTGCAGAATCCAGCCTGCCTAAAGATCGTCTATAGAGGCTCCACGCGCAGTTTCATCTCCGAAGTTCAGGCCCATGTGTATTTACACGAGATTACTGGCCAGAATGCGAACAACATAAATAAGATCTAGTGGCTAACAGACTTAAACTTATCTGTCATGAATCCTTCTACAAAGTCACTATCTTATTCACTTGTCTTCTTCTGTCCTTTCTCCTCCACCGTATATTCGTATACCTGCCTAGAAACTTTTAGTAGACAATAGATGATAGAGCAGATTCACTTTCAATAGTAGCGCTATGCCTTTTTTCTTCCTTTCCCTTTTCTTTTTCTTTTTCTTTTTGCACTGAGGGCACTGTGGGGTACTGTGGGGGGGGACAATTATGGGCGGGCAGCCCGGCGGAGGCGTGGGGCTATGACTGCTCAGATGGCATCATCCTGGCCCGGGCGGGGCCAGGTAACCTCAACAATAGGTGGGGGGTGGAGGGAGGGTTGGGATGGGCTGGGAAAGGGTGAGGGGGGTTTGTGGAGTCAGAGGGGGTTGGCATCACGTTGTGAAATGTCTTGGTTTTCCATTTTTTGCTTTTTTTCCCCTTTTGTTTTTTTCCCCCTCACGCGTCCTAGATGAGTAAACTTCGTATAGCTACTATCAATATCTGTGGCCTAAATGACCCCAAAAAAAGACGGAATACTGCAGTCGGTCTACGCTTACTGAAGGCCGATATAATTTGCATGCAGGAAACTCACATCGAAAGGTCTCAGCTGCCTTTACTCAAAACACTTGGTTATACTCTGGTGGGGGGAACGACACAAAGCTCACGGACACGCGGGGTCGCGATCCTTACAGCTAATAGCTCTATACATTTCAGATGTACTTCAGTCGATCAGCTAGGGAGATGGGTAATTACTGAATGTTGCAAGGATAACGGGTACCTGCTCACCATTTGTTCGATCTATGGCAGCACCTTAGATGACCCAGCCGTTTTTCATCATTTAAATAATTAACTAGCCACTTGGCCACTCCCGATAATAGTCTGCGGGGATTTTAACATCAACATACCTGCAGATAAAAAACTAAACGCAGAAACTGACTGGGGGTATAAAGGCAGGAAACCTAAGGTGTTCCGGGCACTAAGGACACTATGTCAAGAGCATGCCCTCTTCGATCTTTGGAACTGGCAGTATCCCTCTGACCCCAGCTTTACTTATTTCTCTTATCCCCACAATAAACATGCAAGGTTATATTATATATTAGTATCGCACTCTCTGCTGCACGATTGCTCTATTGAAAAAGCGCCCCGCATTCTTGCTGATCACAATCCCCTAACGGTAGAGCTAAAGGGGAAACCTCCAAAGGGTGGGAGAAGCGCTACTTGGAGCTTTGAATGAGCTCTACTTCTTAATGCAGACTACTGTCATCATATGAGAGTGTGGATACCTCAATTTCTTGAGGAGAACCTGGGTAGTGCAGAAATAGATATCGTATGGGATGCGCTTAAAGCTGGAATACGGGGGAAAACCCTCAGATTTTCCCTATCACTGAATAAAAAAAAACGCTTTTGACAAATGACACACTAGCTAGATTAGCTGTCGCTGAAGAGGAACTGATTACCGCGATTCAAACCGGGGGTGACCCCGTCGAAGCGCAGGCTAAGGTAGCAGCCGCTAAATCAGCAGTTATGGAGATCATAGCAAATACAGCTGCTGATAAACTTACAGTATGGCGGGCTGAAGTATACGAGTGTAGCGAACAGGTAGGGCATCACTTGGCAACCAGAGCAAGACAAAAAGTGACCCGGAATATAATACAAGAAATCAAAGACTCCAAACGAGGGATGATTACAGACCCAGATGGAATTCGAGATGTGTTTCACACATACTATCAGAAACTATACTGTGAGGATTCACCTGGGAACTCTGGAGACATTGTGGCATATCTTAACCACAATTCTCCCAGGAAGACCGGCTATGGCTGGATGAACTTCCGCAATGGATCGAGATGTTATTATGCATCAATAGCCTTCCCAATGGCAAGGCCACTGGTTTAGATAGTATACCTCTCGAATTCTACAAAACATTCTCACCACAGCTTAAAGACTGTATGTCTCAGCTATTCATACAAGTATTCAAGGGTGGCAGACCACCTGAATCCTGGTCACAGGCAAAAATTGTAATCTTTCTCCAAAAAAATAAAATACCATCCGAACCCGGTTCATACCGCCCTATAACCTTAATCAATAGCAAGATTTATTCTAAAATACTTGCCACTCGTTTGGCCTCTGTTATCCATAAGGTTATCTCTATCAGACAACATGGGTTCATACCAGGGCGGGGGACGATGGACCATATAAGATGGGCCATCTCACTCTTTGATGCTGCAAACATCTCCAGTGACCCAATGGCATTAATTTTGTTAGATGCAGAAAAGGCCTTCGACAGGGTCTCCTGGATCTTTCTTTGGGAGACCCTGGGGAGGGTAGGAATGGGAAATGGACTCCTGCAAGTTTTTTAAATGTTGTATTTTCACCCTACTGCACGCCTTTTTGTAAACGGAGCACTCACGGATACTTTTAAGATAATGAGAGGTACCGCAAGGGATGCCCAAGCTCGCCGCTCTTATTTGCAATTTATATCGACCCCTTTTTACGCCAATTGGAATTCAATGAAATAATTAGGCCCATCGTCACCCAAGGCTGGGAAACTAAAGTTCTGGCGTACGCTGACGATATCGCCCTTGTGACTCCCGACCCCGTATCCGCCATGGTCGAAATTGAGGTAGAAGCAGCGAGATATGGGTCACTCTCTGGGTACTCCCTTAATCGTACCAAAAAGCAAATCGTTGGCAATCAGAATTTAACAATCAATGACACCCGCGCACTTAAACATGCAACATATCTCGGCATTGACATCTCTGCTAACATCGATAAAATTGTTAAAGATAATATAGACCCGTTAATTGCTGAAACTAAACCAGACCTGATGAGAACCCATAACCTACATCTGTCTATTTTTGGCAGATGTAATATTATCAAAATGCAATTTTTTCCTAAATTTCTATATCTCATGCGTGCGATTCCACTTGAATTCTCCACTGATTGTCTACAAAAAATTGAAGATCTATTTTCCCGTTTTATCTGGGCATATGCCAAGCCAAGAAGAGCATACAAATATTTGTCTCTACCTAGGGAGAGGGGAGGACTGGCTCTTCCTAATATAAGACTCTATTATTGGGCTACACACTGCTATACAATCTAGTCGTAATACAAGAGAAGCCAAAAGACTATTCGACCGAGGAAGTGGCTACTCCTCTCGAACTCATAATGGGCGTGGAGGCGTGGGGTTGGGCTTGGCGATTTTTAAACGACAGCCACTATAAGAAAGTCTGTTTCAAACCCTGCAAAGGGGGCATAAAATCTGGAAATCAGTTCGTAAATTGATGGGTCTCGGCTGCTACAATCACTATACACCTCTTTGTAATAATCCCAATTTACCAGAGATTTTCAAAGGCCCAATTATTCAAAAATGGTGCGACGCCAGGCTGACTAAGCTGGGTGCTTTTTTTTCCTCATCAGGCCTGGCCTCCTTCGATACTCTTAAAGAACTGTTTGCACTAGATCAGAGGGATTTTTATAAATACCTCCAAATTAGAGATTTTTTAAATAAGAAGGGTGGAGGGCCAACCGGCTTCACTAGTAACGATATAATCGATAATTTGAGAAGGAATAAAGACCTATCTATAAGTCTAGTTTACAATTTCTTTAACTCACTAATGACAGACGATATGGGTGCTCGGGCGTTAAAGTGGGGAGTGGAAACTGGGGCCTCTGAAAACCTATTTTTTCACTCTGTCGAACTAGCACAAAATACCTTGATTCCGGCCCGACTCCATGCCCAATATTATAAAACTTGCTTCTCACTTTATTACACACCTAAAAGAATTGCGAAATGGGGGACAGGGAGAGGAACCTTCTGATCGCGGTGCGCTTATTTCAGGCAGATCTGATGCATATTTTTGCCTCTTGTGATGCCCTTCCCCAACTCAAGCTAGACATTACTAATTTTTTCAAGGTGTCCCTAGGTGTTGACTGTGTCCTTTCTCCAACCTTGATAGGACTCGGGGTAGACCAGAATACTCAGGGGAAGTTTGGAGAAGAATTGGTGTTCATTGGAACGGCGATACTCCGGTTATGTCTTGCATCCGCATGGCTGGATCCTAACCCTCCCTCATTTCAGCAATGGTTATCCCGTCTTCTAGCAAATTACAACTTCGAAAAAGCTATATACGCAAGAAGGGGAACACGCTCTTGTGCAAAGGGCCTAAAAATCTGGGCACCTCTGACAAGATGGATTGAGGAAAATGGGTAAATCATAAAACGGGAAACAAGACAGAATCCAAACTAAGGAATACAGGTTGTGGCCAACTCCCTCTGGGGTGGGATGGGTGGGTATCCGGCGTGTGGGGGGCAGGCCCATTCCATCCGGGATCGGCACAAGGGGAGAAAACATATAAAAATGTAATGCATAACTTTGATTTCTGTGAGAAGTTGGCCTGGCATATGCTGTCCACTAATTATAGTGGGCACCTTGCACCAGTCCAAATCGACTCTTATGGTAGGTAGGTTAAAGACAACCTTATTGAAAGCTATCCTAGTGGTAGCTGTGGAGAGCAGCCTTCAGGCTAAGTCTTGAAGGAATGTAAAGCAGCTTGTTTTACCAGTCTATAATCTCTTGAGTGACCAAATGAAAGAGCACCACACCAGGTATATATTCAAAATATATGTATTTATTACTAAACACACCCTCTAGTCTCTTTATGAGGCTAGAGTTCGAAGTACATAGGTTATAAGATCTTAAATCACAGTAATAGCACAAATACACGTTTGGGCCCTAGGGGCGTACCAAACCATATACCAATAAAGTGGTATGCGAACCACGACTGAACTAGACACTAGGCCTAGAGCCTCTAGAAGTGCTTGGACCACAAGGAACCACCCAAGGTAGTGACACAGGGGACCCACGGGAGACGCGTGCAGTGTAAATACACAACCGCGATACGCCGTTAACTTCTATGGAGAAAGTCGGGATCGGGAAAATAGAGGAAAGGGACACTTTAAAGAGGACTAGGACAAAACCCTTTGAGATCTAGGACTTTGAAGAGTCTCTACCCATGGGAGCACCGGAGTACTCGTGTTACCTCACCCAGGAAGCCGGGTGCATAGGTGCCTTTCGGGGTCGGGTTTCGTCGTCGTTTCGAATGGCGATCTGCTGCAAAGTGCTGCTGGCGGCCAAGAGAAAAGTGTCCGGGTGGATCCAAGAGTGGATCGGAGTTCTGGTGAACCTGAAAGCAGAGGGGACAGAGTCTGGGTCACTAGCCAGTGACCAGGAAGGCGATGGACAGATGCCCACCGATGTCAGGTGCTTCAGGTGCGTTGACGGTCGTCTCGTTTCTGCAGCCACGAGGTCCAGGAGGCGTTGTCGGCGACCAGGAGCAGGATTCGGGCTGGTACACGATGTCTGTCAAGTGCTGCGGTGTCGGCGACCGGATTGGACCCAACAAGCCTTAGCAACGGCAAGTCTCGATGTAGCTGAAGATCGTCGATGGTGCAGACTAGCAAGGTCTGGGGAACTCACCCAGCGAGGGTAAGTCAGGGCAGGCCTGGAGCAACCAGGGAAGCCCTTTGGTTTCTTTAGAAAGTCTTCTGGGGACCCACAAGCCGGCTGGCAAGGGATAGCAAAAATACCTCGGGCGGAATCACTCAACAGGGGCCCACGGTCACTCGGGACGGTGTAGGCCTCTGATCTTCGGAGGGATTCCTGCTGGAGGTTGGACCCACACGTGGTCCAAAGCACAGGTTCGTAGAACGTTGTGAAGGGGTTGCACTCGACAATAGTGCACGGTACCCAGGGGTCGCGGTTCCTCGTCACTCGTGGGGTCCACTTGCCTCAGCTTCGCTGGGGACTCACGATGGCCTTGGAGAAGTCAGGAAATCCACTTTTGGGCTGCAGGGACTTCGGACTCCGGCGGGAGCGGCGTAGTTTGCGACCGTCGTTATCGTTTTTGGTGCCTGCCAA
The DNA here is from genome assembly GCA_963921515.1 of Calotriton arnoldi. Classification (NCBI taxonomy): domain Eukaryota; kingdom Metazoa; phylum Chordata; class Amphibia; order Caudata; family Salamandridae; genus Calotriton; species Calotriton arnoldi. Next base: position 279,515 of record CAWUFW010012828.1, read on the forward strand.
GCAGGGGAGTCACTCCTTGACCCCAGGGAGATTCTTCAGTCCTCTAATCGTGATGTAGAGCGTCGAAGGTCCAGGATTCAGTTTCAAAGTTTAGTCCAGGGATATCTAATCTTGCTGTGGCAAGGGTTCCCCATTTTAACCAGTAAAACAGGGAGGGACTAACTCTATGACCACACCTATGGGAGGGTCAAGGGAGGGGTGGCTACACCCACTTCCCTTTGTCCAGTTTCGCGCCAGAGCAGGGGCAGGTAGCCCCTGAGCTGGTTTGAACTGGCATATGCACAGAGGAGCCTTTTGCTCCCCCAGTGCAGGACTTCAAAGCACTCTAAGAGTGCACCCACCCAGCCCCAATACACATTATCCTGTCTGGGGAGGTGGTTACACCTCCCTGCAACAGGAAACCTATTGTCCAGGCCTCCCCTGCCGGAGTTTCGTCCAGCAGCAGGAGGCCAGACTTGTGTCTGTGGCAGCAGCATCCATTTTGTGATGCCAGGGCTTCAGAAAGAAGTTACCGGGTAAGCCAGAGTTAACATGTCTTTCCCTCTAGAAGGGTGGAATGCTACCCCCGCCGCCAGGATTGGCGGGGGGTAGTATTCCAAGATGTTTGACACCAAACACGACATGTTTAGGTGCAGCCATTCCAAAGTTAGCATTTTACCGCGAGGATATAATGCGCTTAAGAGTATATGGTCAGGCTGCACTACAAACAGCATCAGAGATGGTCTCCGAATGCTGCAGAGGGGCCCTGCTCATGCAGGGGCACCCTCTCACATAGGAACCACGCACTCTGCCTTTAGGATTGATAAGGCCTGCCTTAGGAGTGACTTATAGGTTTATACGTGTGTATGTATTTCGTGATATAGGTAACCTATATCACAGTAAGGGGTGCATGCACCACCTTACCCAGGCTGCAGTAGCAGACCTGTGGTGTCAGTTTGGATGGCCTTCCAGGGGTGGCATAATACATGCTGCAGACCCTGGCAGGCCTCTGAGGTACCTATGCCCTTGGTACATAGTATACCATATACTAGGGACTTATAAGGGCACTCCAGATTCCAATCAGAGATGTGCCTAAGGCACATGGAAACCATTTTACAGAGAAAGCAGATAGACTGGGGCCCTGAATAGCAGGATCCCAGTCCAACTAAGTCATAAACCAGCAAAACACCATAAAAAAAGTGGGGGCAACCATATAGTCAGATTCCACCTTCCTACAATTTCCTTTTGTTATCTCGTTTTTTTCTCTACTCTTCTCCGACCATGAATGATAATTGTGTTTTTTTTTTTGTATATCAATGTCTAACATGCATTAATAAAAAAAATATTAAAAAATAAATAAATAGAGTTGGTGAATGCAGGACTCCTCCGTATGTGTGGTTCCCCGCTCTGTTTAGGATGGGGAACGAGCCATGTTTCTGCAGGCAGAAAACATTGACCGACGGCTCACCTGACACTGTGCAGTCAGTCAACATACATCAGGCCATCCACCCTGTTTGCAGAATATGTTCTGAAATACACTTTTCTTGTTCGCACCTTACAAGGAAAAACTATTGTTCCCAAACAGGAAAACAAAGAAATGGCCCCAACACGCTGGAAGAAAGCTCCCAATATTTGGGAGTTTTGTTTTTTAAAGACAATAAACCTTTGTGAGTGGTCATATTAAGCATGGCACCTGCTCAGCAAAGTAGAGCCGCCACCCCAGAGGGCTTGCTGAAGGCACAGCAGCTCTGCCTGCTTGATGGAGATCTCCAGGTATGGCAGGTATTCTTTCACCAGGCCAGTGAAGGACATCCCTTTACTGACCTGGTGTGCCATGGGCCATCCACTATACACTAAGGCCCTCAGCATTTATGCTGATGATTCTAATTCCGAGGCCCCCTTAAGTGATCAGAAAGGGTGGAGTGTCTCAGGTCGTTATTATTGGAACCTCATCTGAAGTGAGCAGCCTGGGAGCTGTGACTCAGTTTTTTACGAAAGGTCCCATTAAAGTCAACAAAAGGGTTAAAGTTCCTCAGTTTTAGGAATTGCTGCTCATGCTCACATGGGCATCTGTCAGCTTCTGCAGTTTTACATACATGGGCTGCATTATTGCATGCTAGGCCTGTTCACTTAAATATAGGTGAAGGAACCTCATGGAATTCCAGGTATTTGTTTAGCAAAGTAGTTTTGGAAGAATCGAATTCCAGGATATAATAGAAGTGTGTGAACAGAATGTGCTGATATGGCTGGGATTATCATATTTATTCTGCTTTCTGAACATGTACATACTTCATACACTTGGTAGAAGTTCTAAGGAGTCATGAGTTATCTTCTGTGTCTCAGACATATGAGCCCATCATTGTTGGATGACATCGCTGCTGCCCCACTGAAGAATGTATGAAAGGCAACTTTTGCAGAGCGCAGCTACTCCAGGGATTGTCTCGACGCTTAGGTCAAGGTCACGAAGTGGACTATGGAAAGATCATTCATACCTGCATGAAAAGCCAAGTTTTCAACCTTTTTTGAACACTGAGATAGTGTCCACTGCACGAACCTCGAGGGGGAGCTAATTCTATGCTGCTGGGCCTAGATAGGCGAACGATCATCCCCAGGCTCTAGAGTGGCGAATTCTGGAGATCTTAGCAAGAGGGCTGTTAACCGAACGCACATTTCTCGAGGGGGTGCAGAAGTTAAGCCTTGTTCTGAGGTAGTCAATTCAATTGTCTTTCCAATCATTGTTTCTTTTCTGCTTTGAGGCTGTGTGTGAACCATAGGCTAGATGGCTTATTTCTGCCGGGTCTCCATTGGGTGGCCAGCGCTAACTTATTTGTAGTAGTATGAATCCATTTATCAAGGAGGTTGACATCAACTTCAACCGAGCCTGAGAGAGATGGGGGACATTCTTCCAGGGAGCGTATTAACTCCATTGGCTGGACTTTACAAAATGATCTAGTGGTAGTGTAAGGTGGCCTGGCAGTTGGAAGATGGGCTTCTTTAAGGGCGTGTGAAGAGAATTTGATCAGGCAATGGTCCTTCCATATTTGAGGAATGGGGTCTACTATTTGCAATGTGACATTAGAGAACACTTGGTCCAGGACATGACCCGTTTGGTGTGTTGGATTGAATACATTTTGGATAAGTTCCAGAGATATCATGGTGTCCCGCAGTGCCTCTACCTCAATATCATCCACCTTATCCATGTGACGATTGAGATCCCCAGAACCCTAAAATGAGCATATCTCAGAGGAATATGTTCCAGAGCATTGCCTAGGGATTTAAGACACGGACCTGCAGGTCTCGGGGTCTATAAACTACAACCCTGGACACTGATTGTTGAGGGGACATGGTTATGCAGAATCCCATTGCATCTGCTCCTAGAGTCATGGATGGTTTTAGCACGTGCCACCAATCTAGAGACGCCGCGGAGGGCTACAGTTTTCTCTACCCAGTATTAGGACAGTTTGGTGTCTTGCTCATTCTTCGACATATTATTTTATCTACAAAGAGAGGTAAGCTGTTTATGAGGTTTTTTCCTGCCATGGATATTTCCTCCATTAGGACCCATTCTGGGAGCAGTAGTCACCTTTCAATCACTGGGGATGTGCAGGGCGCACCTTGGCTTCTGGAAAGGGTTATCCCTACTTCAGGCACGACAGAAATTGACTACTTTGTCCATCGCTTGACATGCATGAAAAATTCGAGTCCCACCATAGTTGGAAGGTCTCCAGGACGTGCACGTTTCAGTGGCCATCACGGAAGGCCTTCAAGAAATGTCATATCTCATAAGTTTTCGATGCTTCTTAGAGAAGGCTAATGCCATTCGTAGGAACACAGATGTCAGAGTAGAAACCACCTCAATCTTATTGTTGTGGCATTTAAAATGTTCTCTCTCTGGCCATCTTTATTGATCACATTTCATATATGGGGTCAAGATGGAAATGCTGCTTTTGGCAATCCATGTATGAGTTACATAAAATGAATCTTCGTCCTTTTTCGGCACCAACATGTTCTGTACATAATTTAGGCATAACTTTTGATACATTGCTTTCATTCAAAGGTCGAATTAATAACATGTTGCTTTTTCATTTCCCAAGCAATTAGAAACGTTCCCCTTCTTCTACTCACTTTTGGAAAATAAAAGAACAGGCATGGTTTCTTTCTTACCTAGAGTACTGGAACTTTATTTACGTCAGTTTGCCTTCCTACGCTATTACTGCAGCTCACAGAATACTTGTGTTTAAACTTTGGGTCTGCATTTCACCTCATTTCTACATTGGCTCCATATGGATAAGAGATGCACTCTTAAATGACTTGATTTGAATTAGGGCTTTGTAAAGCAGTACGTAAATACCTATGGGTGTCCTGGTACTGCAGAATGTTATTGGAAATACAGAGATTATTGAAACACATGGGTTTTCAAAGCCTTACGCAACCAAAGAAGAATCAATTCCGAGTGAATGGCAAAAAGGAGAATGCTAAAGTCTTTAGCAGGAACTACAGAGAGAGTACGTTCTCCAAAGCGAGCTCTGCGGACAGTGGCGACTGGTGACATCCATAAGTGGAGGGGCAAGAAATTATTCATTTGGACTCACTGATAGGTACTGTAGGAAATCAGCAATGCCTTTAGAGTCAAAGCCAATGCTCTCAATCATGGCTCATTATAAACAGTGTTTATAATGGGCCACGACTGAAATCTCTGAAGTTGAGGCTGAAGGAAGTGTGATTTTCTCACACTGCCTGTCAGTGTGTCATAAAATTAAAAATAAAATGTTTGCTTACCCACTGCTCGCTTCCTCCAGTCCTCGGTGTGCTTCTAGTCCATTGGATCGAGCAGTTTCAGAGCTGACTCCCCATACTAATCTAGATGCTGCACTCATGCTGCTGATAATGTTAAGCAGCATTAGAGAAGTGCCAGGATGGCCTGGAGTGGGCTGGCTCGACGCTCTCTCAAGCACTGGAGGCCTGTGCCTGTTCTACACCCAACTGTTTAAGAATGCTTAGATTGGATAGGTTTGAAGTGCGTATGTCAGGCTGGCTATCACAGGACAGCCAGCCAAAGTGACATGTACACTTTAATCAACAGTGCACACTACTCCTCCCTTGTTGCCAATCAGTAGCAATAGCCCTGCCCTGACGCTCGTCTCGGGCTGGGAACAGTGAAAAATAAAATGGTAATAAATTGATTCTATTACAAAAAAAAAAATTCAACTTTGCTGTGATTTCAGCAGTGGGGCAACTCTTCTCCACCCTAATGGAGGAGCCGTGGCTATCTGCAGAACATAGGAATAGAAACCAAGTGGGAAGCAGAGGAGCACAGAAGTCTGGTAGGGAGATACCTTGTAAAGAGCAATGATAGGTAGACCTTATGTGTAGGTCAGTGGACTGCTTTGTGACAAAACAGAGAACCTTTAATAGGCATCTCTTTTGAATTGGGAGCCAGTGCAGTGTCTTAAGATGTGCATAAATACTAGAATTGTTACCGATATTCAGTACCAATCTAGCTGCTGTGGTCTGTATGACTTGTAGCCTGTGAGTCAAATAGAGGGGAAATCCCACAAACAAGGCATTACAATAATGCATAACATTTGAAGTTGCAGGATGTCATCAGCCAAAAGAGCCAAAGTCTTATGCCTCTGTGTTAAGCCTATGATCCTTAGGGTGGTGTTTCCCCAGACCTTTTGCCTTTAATTTTTGCTGATTCTTTTTGTCGACCTTAGGACTCTGAGTACGTTACCACTGCTGACGAGTGCTAAAGTGCATGTGCTTCTCCCCTAAACATGATGACATTGATGCATACCTAATTGGCCTAATTGATGTACTGGTAAGTCCCTTGTAAAGGGGTATACCACATACCCAGGGTCTGTACTTCAAATGCTACTAGTGGGCCTGCAGAGCAAATTGTGCCACCCACCTAAGTAGCCTTTCAAACCTATCTCAGGCCTGCCACTGCAGTGTCTGTGTGTGCAATTTACTGCCACTTTGACTTGGCATTTGAAACTACTTGCCAGGCCTTAAACTCCCTTTTATAACATATCAGTCACCCCTAAGGTAGGTAGGACATGTACTTTTCTGTTTTGCATGTCCTGGTAGTGACAAACAGCCCATTATTGTTTTTCACTACTATGAGACCTATCCCTCTCATAGGCCAGCATTGGGAATTCCTTAATACACTTTTAAGCTGTAATTCCTGATCAAAGGGAGTATATATTTCATGTTTGATATCTTTGGAATGGTTATGATAAACCCTCTTTACTGATTAGGATTTAACATTACTGTTTTAGAAATGCCACTTTTAGAAAGTGGTTTTAGGCACAGTGGTCCCTAAACAAGGATAATGAACAAGGAGAAAGCTGAATATAGACTCAGAGTCAGTGCTATATTTGAAGCTGTCTAGCCCGACAGGGATATTTTAATATTTACATTTTTCAGAGGCAATGAAGTGGACACAAGCCTGCATCCAACTTGATATATAAAACGAACAAAGAGTAACAGAAAAAGGCTCAGGCAGAGTGATTTGTTTGTATGTTGCACATTCTGATAGCACAAACAAGAATGTGGTAGGACACTGTTACACATAAACAATATTCAATAGGAAAGTGTATATGGTGTACATTGAGTCTACGGCGTTTCGATCCCTTTCACACATATTGGGATCATCATCAGGACTTTTACATTAGCATGCCTGAATACAATTGCCTGCAATTTAAAAGGTAAAATACAAAATAGGAAAAAAGAGAGAAACAATGGAGTTAGATTTTGGAGGAGATACGAACATGTAGGCGAGAAAAGGCGTAAAGAAGCACTTTGCGATGGTGACTTAAAAAACAGCGTTGGGTGAGAGCCGGCATACCCTAAGACGTGAAGATCGTGTCTGCTCGGTAACCATGCTAGGATCACTAAGTAGAGTGGCAGGTGTAAGTGAAAATAACGAAGACTCTAAAGTGGCGCGGGTTATATTGAAGGCTGGTGAAGAACGCGCGGTGCGACTGTCTAATAGCAGGTGTAAGTGAGAGTCACGACTGGTGAGTACAGGGACTCTGAAGTGGCGCAGGTTTGAATTATCGAGGTGCAACGCTGTCTCACACAACGAGTGGACGAGGAGGTTGTGCCTATGAACAGTGCAGGTTTTAATTGACAATCGTGGTGCAGCGCTGTCTCATGCATTGGGTTTACAAGAAGGTTGTACCTAAGATCAGTACGGGAGCACTGATATGGAAGTTGTACCGCAAGGGCGGTGTCACGCCCGGGTTGCTGGGGAAGGCTTGGGCATCGAGATCAGCTGGAAGTTAATGATCTATTGGAGAGACATACGGTTAGACCAATGTGAGGAATTTGGTCGGGGTGGCTAAGCAATGAGGGCGAGGAAAGCCATACCGTAGAAGTAGGTCCAAACACAATGGTTGCTGTGAACCGCGTCTGTGGTTTCACAGGTGAGGGAATTGTGAATGGTCAGAATCAACCTAAGGGTGAAGGGGAGAAAAGTGAGTATTAAAACCGTAACGACATCGTTGGAGTACGCTAACGAGGGAGTGTCGGGGGGTACACCTGTTCAGAGGAACCGCTGTGGTCAAGGCGTGCTCGGTGCCGGCATCTCCGGGAAAGTGAAGGGGAGTTGGTGTGGCCTGCTGCTATCAGCCATGTGCGGCCGGAAGTAAGAGATCATGTGACCGGACTGGGATCTGGCATGCAGGGTGCTTAGAGGGCTGAATTTGCTCTGGCGGCTATTTTGAAGTGGTGAGCATAAAGTGTAACGCAGTCCAGGAAACAGAAATGGGTGAAAAGATGCATTGACCAAGATGAAAAATTACTCAATAATTCCGGGTAATTACGTTGGAGAGCATACAATAGGGTTCGACACACTGAAAAGGGAACAAGGTTAACAAGCGAGTGTTCACAGTGATCAGTAGTGCTTGCGACACACCTTTTTGGCTCCATATTGTGGAGTAGCTATGAAATGTCACAAAGTGTAGGCATAAGCGATAGATACATCAAGAGGTATGGAGGGAGTAAAGTTGAGGAAGGGCTTGCAGAACATTAGGTTCGTGAGTAGGTGGAGACAAAACCATGTAGAGTAGGGGAAATTGCAGTAGGTTTACAGTAAAATGGTCCAATCCTCGAGTCGATTGAGCCAGTTACGTATACTTCCAGTGCGTAAGATCCACTTAAGTTCTTCTTTGTTGAGGAGTTGCGACAAGTCCGTGCCTCTGGGTGGTGCTTTGATCACACTGATGATGGTCCACCTGATGTCATCTTCGGTGTGTCCGGTAGCCCAAAAATTTTCTACAAGAGGGGCATCAGGGGTTTTGCAGCGTAGTCGGCTGCGGTGTTGGCAGATTTTGATGCTTACTTTCTGCGTAGTCTGCCCAATATAGATTTTGTCACAAGGACATAGAATGGCGTAAATGACATTACAGGTGTTACAATTAGAGAATTGCTTTAACTGTGTTTTGATCTTACCAAAGCAAAATTCTTTACATTCAATTGTAAATTTGCATACAACACAGTTACCACATTTGACATGCCCCGTGAGTGGCTCAAGGCCCCAGTGTTCATTCAATGTGCCAGTGGGTTTGGGGGCAGGTAGCGCTGCTCGTACCAAATGATCCTTTATGTTTTTACTTTTGCGAAAGGCAAACAAAGGGCGCTCCAGGTTGAGACTACCTGCATTAAGGACTTCCCAGTGCTTGAGAATGCTTTTACGCACAGTGTGAGAAACTGGTGAGAAGATGGTGACACACACTAGGCGATTCTGTGGTGGTTTCTCTTTGGGTAATGGGAGACAGTCCCTTGGACAATACCAGGCTCTTTTCAGTGAATTGCGCATGAGTCTGCGTGGGTACCCTCTCGCTGTGAGTTTATTAGTCAAGACTTTTGCTTCACGGAAGTAATCTTCTTTCAAGGTACAGTTCCTCCTGATACGTAGGAACTGTGAGTAGGGAAGTGAGTCTCTTAAGGCACGAGGGTGGTTACTGTCATATCTCAAAAGTGTGCTGCGCTCAGTGGGTTTTCTGAAGCGGCTAGTGATCAATTCACCATTTTGATGTTGTATTTTGAGATCTAGGAAAGGGATCTCGCTTCTGCTATGTGCCATTGTGAAGTTCAGTCCTTGGCAGTTGTTGTTGAGCCAATGGAGGAACTGCTTCATGGTTTCTTCAGAGTCTTGCCATATCATAAAAATATCATCAATGTATCTCTTCCACACTGAAATGCCAGTGTGGAAAGGGTTACATGGGGATAGGATGCGTTTTGTCTCCAAGTTGTCCATATAGAGTATGGCCAGGTTAGGAGCGAAAACGGCACCCATTGAGGTCCCCTTGACCTGCTGGTAGTATTGGTCCTCAAAAAGGAAAAAATTCCTTGTTAAGCATATTTCCAGTAGTTGTAGTATGAAGATGGTAGGGACTGCAAGGGGGCGTGGTCTGGTGTTGAGGACTTGTTCAATTACCAGCAGCCCCTCAATCTGGGGGATGTTCGTGTAAAGCGATTCGACATCCATGGTACACAGGATGTCGGAATCAGGATTAAACGGATGGTGTTCAACCAGATTGATCATCGACATACTGTCTCTGATGTAACAATCTGTTTTCGGGACGAAATCTTTTATGAAAAAGTCTACATATTGCCCTAGTGGTTCTAAAATAGAACCACAGCTAAAGACTATGGGTCGGCCGGGTGGGTTTTCTTGATTTTTATGTATTTTCGGTAATGTGTAGATTACAGGGGTGCGTGGTGACTTAGTGTTGAGGAACTGATATTCATATTTGCTTAGGAACCCTTGCTCCATAGCCTCATTAGTAACTTGGAGAATGAGTTGTTGCAGTTCCTTGGTAGGTTTGGTGGGCAGTTTACAATAATGGTCTGTATTTGACAGTTGTCTCAATATTTCATTTTTGTATAGGTCTATCACTTGGAGAACTATACCATCCCCTTTATCTGCAGGTTTAACGATAAGGGTTAGATTGTCAATTAAAACCCGCACTGTTCATAGGCACAACCTCCTCGTCCACTCGTTGTGTGAGACAGCGTTGCACCGCAATAATTCAAACCCGCGCCACTTCAGAGTCCCTGGACTCACCAGTCGTGACTCTCACTTACACCTGCTATTAGACATCGTCGCACCGCACATTCTTCCCCAGCCTTCAATTATAACCCGCCCACTTTAGAGTCTTTGTTATTTTCACTTACACCTGCCACTCTACTTAGTGATCCTAGCATGGTTACCGAGCAGACACGATCTTCACGTCTTAGGGTATGCCGGCTCTCACACCACGCTGTTTTTTAAGTCACCATCGCAAAGTGCTTCTTTACGCCTTTTCTCGCCTACATGTTCGTATCTCCTCCAAAATCTAACTCCATTTTTCTCTCTTTTTTTCCTATTTTGTATTTTACCTTTTAAATTGCAGGCAATTGTATTCAGGCATGCTAATGTAAAAGTCCTGATGATGATCCCAATATGTGTAAAAGGGATCGAAACGCCCGTCGACTCAATGTACACCATATACACTTTCCTATTGAATATTGTTTTTGTGTAACGGTGTCCTACCACATTCTTGTTTGTGCTATCAGAATGTGCAACATACAAACAAATCACTCTGCCTGAGCCTTTTTCTGTTACTCTTTGTTCGTTTTATATGTCAAGTTGGATGCAGGCCTGTGTCCCACTTCATTGCCTCTGAAAAATTTAAATATTAAAATATCCCTGTCCGGCTGGACAGCTTCAAATATAGCACTGACTCTGAGTCTATATTCATCTTTCTCCTTGTTCATTATCCTTGTTTAGGGACCACTGTGCCTAAAACTAGTAATTACCCAAGGTCCCTGACCAATTGCATTTGGGTTTCCTAGTTCTTTAAAGCACTTTTAGAAAGTGGGCATTTCTCTGCACTTGCTGCTCTATATGCCCGACAGCCTGTCTCCAATACACTTCTGGGTTGGGTGACAGTTACACTTTGTTTATTCCCTCTAAACAGCCACAAACACAGGAAGGTGAGGCTTGTCTGCATTCTGAGCACTCATCTGCATTCTAATGGGTCTAACTGGGCAGGGAGGAATGGGGGAGGCTGACACTTACACTTCAATAGGTAGTGTCCTGTCCACATACAAAGCACTGATTTACCCCCCACAGATCGCCTGGTAGACAGGACTGGGTTGAAAGGGATCCGTGTGTACTTCAGAGAACTGTTTTGAAGTCACTCCCTACATCAAAGGCACTTTCGGTTATACGTACTGGGTCTCTGACCCCCTAAAATCAGACACTTCTGGTTCTTTAAGTGAACATATGTCAGAAGGACTGCTGTACTGCTTAAAGGATTCAACTGGGCTGCTTTTCTGGGAGGACTTATTTTCTGCTTGTTGCCCTGTTTCCTGCTGCTCCCTGACTCTGCTGAAGGAGAGCTGGACTCTGTCTTCCCTCCAAGTGATCTCCAAGGGCTTTCTGGCTTGCTTCCTGTTTTCCAAAGTCTCAGGGACACAAAAGACTTTCTGCAATTCTGCTGGTGCTGCTGGACTCTGCCTTCTGTGAGTCATACTCTTGCCTGATGTGCCCCCTCCAAGTTCTTAGCCTCAGAAGTGGGTTTTGCAGCTGACTTTCTACAAAACTACATCACCCTTCAACGCCAGTGCAGAGGGTGTTCAACGACATAGTTGCTATAGCCTGTGCGGCCCGACAATGACGCTCTGGCTGGCTCGATGACGACACATTGCCTTCACCTCAGCAAAGCTTGACGACGATGTAGTGACCCAACAGCATGGAAAAGATTGACGCATCGGACCCTCAGCGTTAACGCTTTGCTCCATCCAAGGTAGTTTCTTAGCGGGTCCTGTATGGGACCTGTAGCTGGCCTGCCCTCCATCGCGGTCGGCCTGAACTTTGGATTTGCTCCGGTGCCTCGCGACCTCAAGCAAACTTGACCGCTAGTGACTCCTAAGCAATGTTTTTGCATTTAATCTTTAAAAAATCATATCTCAACTTCTACTAATTGATTTTTGTTGTTTTGGTCTTGCTTTACTCAGATAAATATTCTCTATTTTCCTAAACTTGTGTGGAGTCTTTTTGTGGTGTATTCATCGAGTTACTACGTATGTGTGTTGCACAAATACTTTACACATTGCCTATTTAGATAAGCCAGACCGCTCTGTGCCAAGCTTCCAGAGTGTGTATCTAAATTACCTTTACTAGAGTGGTGGTTAATGCCTGACCTGAGTGCATACCTCAGCCAACCAGGAATCCCATTTCTAACACTTTGTCAAAAGGATGTTTTTGGCACTTCTCCCAGTAATATGAGCACCAACACTTCAAGAGCCATCTTCCAAATAAAGCTTTCTGTTCTTCTAGCCTGCTAAACATCCCATGATGTGTAGAGTCTGCCTTGGTGGCAGGACTTTTCAAGTCATAGCTGTCATGACATGAAATGATTCACATTCAAGTCTGGGCTTCGCTGACTTCTATTTGAAGTTTCAGGAAGTATTAAAAACTCAAATTTAAATGGTAAATAAACACCCTTCTTCTTTTGACAGCACCAGGATACCCTGTTCCAGAATAGTTGTGCGCTTTAATATGTTATTACTTTTACATTCACCTGAAGGAGGCTGCAGCTCTGGTGCATTCCCAACTTCTGCTGTCCACCTTTGAGAACTCTACATCGCTTCATGAGTGTAATTTCAAATTCCGGATCAGCTTACCTTTGCCTGAGCTAAATTTCTGTTGAATGTTGAAACAGTGCTACAACAAACCATTGTCATGAAAATCTTAGTAATTATAAGGTATTTGATAATAAACCAAATTTGATATTTTGCTTAGGTGAAGAGTCATCCACTGTGGGCACAAAAGAGAAAAAATCAGATTTCTGCTAATGGTGTGCAGTGCTTGCTCTCTATTATCTTCAGTTCACTTGTCCATATTACCAAAATATATCAGAAATTTAGTGAAACTCAGCAGGTGTAAATGAGAGTGGTCACCAGTAATCAATAATCTATAATTCATTGATAAGAGTGCCCGAACCAGAAGCACCAACATTTTGCACCATCACTCATGTGTGCTAGCTATTAAGACCCAAACATGTGAATGGACATACCTGAATAGTCAAATAAACCATACAAATCAATTTTAACCAGCCTGTCACAAAAAGTGCCAAGTAATCCCAATGCTACATAACAAAAAATAAGTCTGTATCACGCTAAACCAGATGATAAAAATATGAGGTATGCTTTAGTCAATCAATGTACTAAGAAATGTAGGGGCATACTTACAATAAACTGGTGGAGCGCGATATTACTCCAATATTGGTAATGCCGGGCTCTGACAGTTTTAAAATGCAGGGATGCGCTGTATTTGCAAAAAAAACGCTGCATTTCCCCTGGCTTGGCGCCAGCACAGGAAGCCTAGCGCCATTTTTCTAGGGTGCCTGTGCTGCAGGTGCGATTCTTTATGTGCAGGAAGGGACACCTATCTGCACATAAACAATCTTAACAGGCAATTTGCTCTATCCATGTGTGCTGCAGAATTCAGCACAAGTGGAAAGAGCAATATACGAGGAAAAATAAACTATTTTTCCTCGTATCGCCTGTTTAAGACCAGGTATTTCCTGTTCTTATTTTTGGCGCTGCCCCATACCTTATAAATATGGGGCAACATCACAAAGCAATGGGTGTTGCGGTGGAACGGCCACTGCAAAACCCATTGCACACCCCTTTCACACTAAGTGCTGCGTGAATAGGGGCATTAAAAGTGGCTTAACTCCGCCTTGTAAATAAGGCGAAGGAGTTAACGCCACCAGAACATCAACATATGTGATGTTCTGATAGCGATAACTCCTTATACATATGCCCCGTAGTTCTCTATCATCAGAGTGCAGCTGTAATAGCCAGCTTCGAGGCACCCCATAAGCACCATTCAAATCAATACAACCACGTGCTCAATAATGCTAGGACAAAATAACTTACCAAAAAAGAACAACACCAATCAATATAATCTGTTAAAATAACCATCGACTGGGCCCGAAATAACGATAACTACTAAAAGCAAAGACAAAGTCAATCATTTCTCTATAATTGGACATCCTCTACAGTCCAAAGTAACCATAATAAATGTGGCATGACTCACCCAAAAGCAGAGTACCTCTGGTCACTGCATATCAAATCTGTGTGTGTCGGCGTTCTACTCAGGTGCCATCTTAAAAAGTACTTTCATAACAATAGAAAGAAGACAGGACATGCTGCCCCAGTAACAACCGTCAAAAAGGCTTGCATATGCGTGCTCAAATATATTCACCATCTTAAGGGTGTATGGACGCGATTAACATGTATTTATACGAGTACTAAATTATCAACTTAAATCATATTAACAAATCTCATCTTAAGTGCCTAAAATCCCCAATAGTAGTTTTTGAGAACTTAAGGTAAAAAAAAATGTATATTTCACACCGCAGAGGATCCACGGGCTAACAGATCTCAAGATAAGATCTGATTGGCTGCCACCAGATCAACAAGGATGTGGCAGCAGGATTTTTTTTGACTCAGACTCAGTCCCCTGTCCTGTCAAAAAAGTTCAAAAAACAGATGGGGGCAGGGTAGGGTACCCTGGCCCTAGGCCTGACCGGGGGGTTCTGGAGGGACCCCACTGGGGCCATAAAGGTAATTTTTCTTTTATCAGCGCAGCAGATCTGCAGACCATCTGCGGTGCCAATAAAAAAGGGCTCTCACCCGTGTAAAACTTTGCCCCTTGGGGTGGCCCAGGGGTCGCACATTTTTGTTTTTGTTTTTGAGGAGCGGTGTATGGCCTCCTCCAAGACCTCTACCAGGCCCTTGAGACCCCATGTCAAAGCTGCTTTTATAATTATGTGTCCCTGCAGGCACCCTCCCAGTACCTCTATGAGATCCTGGGGATCCAATCCCTAAGGCTGTTTTTGTATTTAGGGGAGAGAGGTGTGTGCCCCCCCACAATGAATCTGTGTGAGGCCCCAAGGCCCATATTCAACTTTAGTAGAGAGGGGTCATAGGGCCCCCACTCCGATACTCTTTGAGAACCTGGGGATCTATCCCCATGGCAAACCTTTAACAGGGAAAGGGGGCATCAGTCCCCCCCTCCCCAAGCTGTAGATTGGCTCTAGAGACCCCATTCCCTGGGGCTTGATCCAAGTAGTGTCCTGGAGACCCCATCCCCTGAGACACTGCTGTTACCTGCCTGGAGGGTATGGTCGCACTCTCCTGGCAGAAATCACAAATTTGCTCCCACCCAGGCGGAAACAAAGGGGCCGATTCACAGAACTAATCTGAGACAAAATCCTAAACTTACTACTTTTGGTATTCACAGAAGGCACTTACGATGTTTGGTATTCACAGAAATCACATACGAATACCCACACTCTGGCCGGTTGATCATTTTCCTCAAAGCTAAACACCTGTCCAAGTGCCTACCATCCCCCACCATGCATCAGCTGACACACTGCAGCCCAACAGCCAATCCCAGCCCTGCAGAATGTATGAAAGCAAAGCAGACACACAAAAAATCTTTCAACATGTCGCTGAATGTGTTTTTTGCTCTGCCCCTTGCCATGCGGCAAGAAGACTTAAGGAGAGTAGAGAGGATCTTCAGACAAAAGATCAACCTATTTGGGATGTCCAGCCAAGATGTCAGGGTCAGATACCGTTTCCCTCCAGAAGTCATCTTGGAAATGGTATGTGAGTGGGAGCAGGAACTTGACTCTGTGACCTGCAGCTCCCATTCCATTCCAGCATATCTCAAGATACTTTCTGCTCTCCATTTCTTTGCGACGGGGTCATTCCAAAGGGTCTCCAGTGACCTTGGGGGCATCTCTCAGGAAAGCCAGTCGCGGTGCTTGCATCAGGTACTGAGTTGCATCAATGCAAGAGCCCACCACCACATATGAATGCCCCATACACTGGGCATGAGACAGAGGGCAGCTAGAGATTTCTTTCTCATTTCTCGCTTCCCACGTGTGCTGGGTGCAATTGATTGTACCCATGTGGCCCTTCCGCCACCCTGCCGCATTGCACACATCTTCTGCAACAGACACCGATAGCATTCCATCAATGAGCAGGCTGTCTGTGATGCCAGTGGAAGATTCATTGATGTGCATGCAGTGTTTCAAGGCAGTACCCATGACATCTTTGTGTTCCGCATGTCACCTCTTGCCCGGCGGATGGCTGTGGGAGAATTTGGCAACATGTGGCTACTGGGTAAGTGCTAAGCACTAAAAATTAGGGATATGTGTAAATGAAATGTATGAATGCCACCTTACATTAACAGCCATTGTACAATAAGAATCATCAAGCAACATACACGGTCTCAACAGACACTGCATGTACCAAAGTATAGATCATGTTTTGTGTAAATTAAAGAGGGAAATGTAACCAATTGCCCTTTCTTCCCTCCTCAGGTAATGCTGGGTATGCACTCTCCCCACAACCCCACAAAAACGTAATTTCTGGTTGCGGAGCGTGCGCCTCACATGCGGACCCGACGCTCCGCAACCGGAACTTACATTTTTGGGCCATAACCGGAACCCATTCTTTCATACAGGAAATGATATACAGGAATTGGGAGACAGGAAATACATCACAGGAAGTTGTTGGCAGCCATTTTGTGTTCATTCTGAGTCATCCTCTCTCACAGATCAGATCCTCTGCCATCCTGCTGCTCTTTTCATTCTTATTTCCCCCAAAATGGTTGAGGGTTATGAGGAGAAAGCACCCCCTTTCACTGAAAGAGAATTAGTCATTTTAGCTGAGGGGGTGCTGACCAAATATCCTCAGCTATATGGGAGGCCAGAGGACCAGCTGAGTAATGCAGCGCAGGCCACACTATGGGCCAACATTGGTGAGCGCTGCAGTGCAGTGGGCGTTTACACCAGGAAGGCGAGGGCATGCCGCAAGCGCTGGGAGGACCTAAAATGCTGTGCCCGGCACTAGGCTGAGGAGCTACTAGGCCGGCCTTCCCAGCACCATGTGCATCGACCCGCCTCTCGCCACTGTCTAGGAGGGTCCTGCATGCAGCTTGGCCGACCCTCCATGCTCAGCTGGAGGAGCATGAGCAGCAGAGACCTGGTAAGTGCATTATATGCAATATGTGTCTGGAAGTATGATGCGAGTGAAGACAGAGCTGTACCATTGTGTGTCCCATGCCTCCATTCACCTATTCTGTGTCCATGCAGCAGTCATCATGAAGCAAAAGGCTCACTGTAGCACATTGACTGTACAGGGCAGAGTGCATTCTGGGAGTTGTAGTTTCATTATGACAACTGGGGAATGGAGCCACACACGTGCATTTGTACAGAAATTTGCACTGCCAGCACCACTAACAGTGAACCAAGGGAATCATAACTGATGTGTGCATTGGATGAGGAATGGTACAGACACTGTCCAGTGTGTGTATGAGAGGCCAATGGCTATTAGAAGCTGTGACTTGCATTGCATTAGCTGAATTTGGGTTCTGATTGAGACAGATCATCATGTGCCATGGAGTCAAGACAGACTTTGAGATCCTTGCCTCAATCTTAAGTGTTTCCAATTTTGCCAAGTGTTTCCACAGTAAGCCCGGGCGGAGCTGGCGTAGTTGCTCTACGTGGAGCTCCACGGAGTTGGGCAAAAACTCAGTAGAGCTCCGCTCCGCGCCTCCACCGCGCCTCCACCCCCCTCAATAAATATTTTTAAAAGAAAAAGAAAAATTAAGATAAATTAAACACACTTACTTTTATCGCAGCGTCTCCGGGCTGCCCTCCTCCTCCTCGCCGTGGTCCTGCAGAATCCCCTACATCAGACGTACATCGTGGATAGGACTGCACGCGCATGCCACTACACAACCTGGGCCTGCCATCAGCCCCTCCCTAACTCTAGAAGCCCCCATTCCATCAGGGTCTCCAGCTGCATCCCCTGCAACCAGTCCCCCTCATCGTAGCTGCCAGGTCGATACCAACATTGGCTCCGAACCTGAGGCACCACACCTCTCATGTTCAACCCAAACCCCTCCCCTTGTTTTTCCTCCTGTGGCTGTACCAGAGGACTTGATGTGGGCATGTGAGAGTCAGCCAGACATGTCCTCTCGCATCATGCTGCAGATGTGTCTAGAGCTGCGCATGATGCGAGAGGAAACTGCCCGAGCTCTGGCCACCCTCACTGCCAGTGTCAATTCCCTGGCTGCAGCCATGTTGTCTGTCGTATCCCAACATCCCTCCCACACCACCGTCAATGTCTCCCCCTGTCCGTTGCGCCACACTGTTTCCTCCCGTATTCCTCATGTGTCCCAACCCCGTGTGGTGCCTGCTCCTGCACCGGCCAGCCAGGATCCTGCATCGGACTCAGAGGATCTGGACATTGCGGTACTAGAGGATAACCAGGACACTTGACCTGTTGGACAGAATTTTCTTTGTGGACAATTATTTACTTTTCTCCGTGTAAATAGACTGGTTCCCCTTACACTCCCTGATGTGTTATATTTATGTTGCCCCACCCCAATTCAAGTTCCCTTCTCCTTCTGTAGTAAGAACATCATTTGTTTTTCTTTCTCCCTTCCAAACGGACTGTTGTTGTTTTTCTCATTCCACACTTTTTTTTTACATAGAATCTTATTTTGAATCATACTTTCTCTATGATTGTGAATGTCTTGTACAAAATATGGACATATATTTTTGGAGTCATCTGCTCTGCACATTATGGCTTCTTGCAATGATGGGGTTACACTTGTACATGTGTCACACACACATACATCCTCACATCTCTAGACCACCAAAATTGGTATACATTTGCCTACCAGGACATGATACGCAACAGAGTCTTGACTTGTGAAGAGAATTTCTTTTTATTTACACATATTCACACTGGTCAAAAAGTTTTTGGGATGTGATCAATGGGGATCGTGCTTGCGACTTCGCAATTTCGGAGGTGAGGATTGCTGTGAGGGATCATGTCTGGGTTGTCGCCGAGGTGCAGGTGGGTGTTGTGCATGTGCCTGTACAGGGTGAAGTTCATGTGCAGGAGCGGATGTTGTATGTACAGTTGGTGTTTGTGCGTGGACAGGGGCTGGTTATGCAGGTGTTGGTAGTGCCTGTTCAGGGGGTGGTGGTGGATGTACAGGTGGTGTGAGTGCCTGTTCAGGGCGCGGTGGTGGGTGTGTACCCTTGCTGTGGTCCTGTGCAATTTGTGGTACAGGTGTGTGATGTGCTGCAGGCAGATGTGATAGCTCCCCTCCCTGCGTTGACCATGAAGGGAGACTTTGGATCACTTTCATCATGCCCTCCATCATCTTCATGGCCAAGGCATGGTGTCTTAAACTCTCTTCCCTTTGGATGGATATCATGTCTCTGATATTCTTGGACGTCTTGCCAAGATCTATCCATCTTATCCAAAGCATGGGTCAGTCTGTCCACCACCTGAGGTATTTGGCGAATGTCCTGCAGGACCTCAGACATGTCTGACAGGGTAGCCCCTATGGCACGAATGTCCTGCCTCACATCTGCCTGCTGTTTGAAGAAGTCCTGATCCCACTGGCCACCATGGCCAGGTGCAAGCCCTCTCTGCAGGGGTCGGCCATGGATGAGACCGGCAGGTCCAACAGCAGGGGTGGGGGTGGCAGGTTGAAGCCTGTGGTCAAGAGAATGGTGCCCAGGGGATACCTGCACCACAACAGGGTTGGTACTTCCCCCAGATGGTGGAGAGAATGCCTGGGATACACTGTATAGGGAGGAGTGTGTAGGGGAACCACCACGTCTGTCCTGGATGTGAGGGCTGTGAGGGAGTGATGTCTGTGTTGGGGTGTGTGTGAGCTGTGGCTGGTTAGCTCTATGCTGGGGACAGGCAATCTTTTGTTTTGAAGGAGGCTGAGGCACTTTGCTGGGTGGAGGGTGTGAGGCCTTGCTAAATGTGGGTGATGTGAGAAAAGGTCTGTCCATGGCATCAGAATCTTCATCCTCTGAGAGGATTAACAGATAGTCACCATCATCGTCCAATCCTTCAGCCTCCTCAGGTACTTCCTCCTCCTCCTCCTCCTCTTGCGCAATACTTGCAGCTGACATTACTGCCTGCAGGAGCAGTGGATTTTCCCCTTTGATTGCCCGTCGCCCAACACTGGTGGAAGGTCCATCCTCCTCATCGTCATCACCTGGAACACAGAGGTTGCAACAGAATAAGTAATTGACCTAGTTTAAGATGTGGTGCAACACGAGGGTTGGTTCTACTGTACTTTGCATCAACAGATGACGCACATGTGATCTGGTTTGGGTACCCCTACAAGTGACAGCTCACACCATAGCACTGAGGTGTTAAAAGGAGATGTACATTGCACAAGCAAACTCACCAGCTCCAGCCACAGCTTTGTGTCCCTTTGCGATCCCCCCTGATGTCAACTGCTGAACCATGCTCCTCATAGGTTTTGTTGACGAAGCTGTCCCCGATCCAGCAGCTGTAGAGGGAAGTGACACCATTCTCAATCATCTGCATTGATAATTATCAAACAGGCACATGTGACACTTATGATATGTATGTAACTTTGTAAACACCGATTGCAGGTTCTATGCAGAAGGGGATTTTGATCTTTGTCATGGTTTTGTAATCTATGATAAGGAAACACTTCATGCCACAATTACCTGATGGACAGGTGCGAGAGGGGTTCACTGCTGCAGCCAGGATGTCTTGCATTCCCCGGGATGGTGTTGTACGCTGCACTGGTGTCATCCTGTCAGCAGCTGTGATAAGGCATACATGTCCATATTTCAGTACACCAAATGGTAGCTATGAGCTAACATGTATATGTCATTCTCAATGACTATTGATAGGATATTCCTGGCCAATGTGCAGCATGTTTACCTCATGGACTTTACATGCGGGCCCCTGCTCACATGCAGCAATTGCCAGCTGTTACCTCCATACAGCACTGACAACAATGAGATGACACATCAACAGACAAACGTGTATGAGAAGGTTACTAATATTTGAAGGAAGGGGAGAAATAAGCAGGACGCCACCGCATTACATTGATTACACCTTCACCGTTAAGACTAACATGTCTCATGAGTATAATGTTGTCTGTTGACAAGTCGAAAGGAGTGTACATACACAGGCTGACCAGTTTCACATTTGCACATCAGTTCAAACATTGCATTGCAGAGTTCATATGTGAGATGTGCAATAGTCAAGTACATTTTGTGTGTCATTTGTGCTTCCCTACCCATGAAGTCACAAAGCTCATTATAGAATGAGACATCACACATTTGTTATGTCCATCCTTTGAGTGTCCTCTGTTCCCATACTCCATTTCCAACATCATGGTAGAACTAAGCTGATAACAGATGATGTCTTGTACAGCAGACATCCTAACCTCATATATTATACACTCACTTATATAGGTGAATACAGTAGAAGAGAGGGCAAGCCGGATGCAACATTTGACTCGAATCCCACATTGTGGGTAAGTTGCGAAGCTATGATGGTTGCCGCCTACACTGGATTTGCGTTGTGCTTTTCAGCCAAGAGATTTGAAAATTTCACTTCCTGAAGATTCACCTTAGCAGCCCATACATCCATCACAAAAGTACACAACTGGCATCAGTGCGAGCCTCATCCACACCAATTTCAATATGATGTTTCCATTGGAATTTTGCTAGGGAGTTGTCATATCATTGAATTACAATCCAGTTGTGTCTAGTACACTTCATATGACACTATATACTATTTTATGTCCATTCTGTACTCACTTGTCATACATGTTGTGTCATCCTTTCACTAGCCACCATGGTGTGATCTGGTATGTGGTTAAATGCCATATGTAGGCATATTGTGATGCAGGACAACAGTGATGTAAAACACATACAACATACAGCGGAGATTAAAGACACATTTCATGAGCATTCAGGTACATTATTCTTGGGTTTATTTACCATTTGGCTCCGCACCTGCCAAGTGTGTGGTCCCTGACCAGATGTCACAGCCAACCTTGTATCAGAAGTCAATGTGGGTCTTGGAATCTGGGAGGACATCATTGGACCTACAATGATAAGTGTGTTTGCAACTTTACATTTCTGCTGCCACATGTGATGCACTCAATTTCAGGCACAAAGGATAAGCACAAGCAGTGTGGGCACTACCATTGCAAATGTGACTAGCACTAATTATCATGAGTGATCACACATTCAACTTATAATGGCCTCACTGCCTAGAAGCAACGTCTATCAAATTGACACAACAACAATTCCTGAAGTAAGGTCCACTATCGTGTTTTGTTAATGGCCAAAAAACATGCCATCCGATTATAACATATATAACCATCTGGGTGGACTGGACAATTTCATATATAGAAAAAAGCATTCTAAGTTGGACAGTGGACACATTCTCAATACTCCTGACAATTGTATCTCACTTCTTGTTCATCATTGTTATATTTGTTAACATTGGATTTCTTGATTTAGTCTACAAAAACAATTACAATATAGTGGAGGCTCCTTTTTGACTTGCTGTGGCACTCGATTCCAGGCTTGAGTTCACAGTTCTGGAACTGTTGGTGGAATACATGTAATGTTCAGAAATCACAAAGGTATGATGAGCCTAGATATATTATATTTTGCCTTTCGCTATTCACAAATGTCATTTGCTAAAGGTAAATGTCCATTAATAGTTCCAATAGTTGTAAAGCTAGTTTTTCCTCTCCGGTTACCTTTGAGATTCGGACACTATATGTCTCTCTGTTGTCTGCTGACAATGTATACATTTTGACCATCTCCTGACCAGTTTGACTTACCAGTTAGTGAGGGTGGTTTGCCTTGCTCTGGATGATGTTGTTTCCTCCCAGAAGATGCAGGGACCTCTGCTACTGTGGTTGTCTGTACTCTGGCTGAATGTGTCAATAGGTGAGAAGAGAGAAAAGTCACCAAATGGAAAATGTACATGTGGAACTTGTCAGACATTTCCTCATATCTTCTGCATGCTAACAGTATTGAGAAGTAATGCCACGGCCGTTGCGGGTAGGAGCAGTGGGGCGTTGGGGATGTAATGGCGTGGCAGGGTGGGAAATAGACAACGGAATATGGGAATGAAATGTTTTAAAATAAGGATTCTCTCACCTTCTGCTTTGTGATTTTGGCAAATGCAAAAAGAACAATTGATGGACAGAATGCAGAACAATGTCATACATTCACCCCAGTACAGAGATCTGGGCCTAAATCCATCGTTTTTCTGCTCACCATGTCATTCCAGTTTGGACCCAGCCATATGCAAATCAGTCTTGACCCTGCGCCCAATGGGAACAGTCCAGCCCAAACTGCCAGGCCAGGTCCTCCCTGGACTGGAAACAAGCATCCTAGGACCGGTTTCGGGCTTTCAGCCCTCATCAGCCAGGATAGCTTGACTCCAGTGGCATGGAGAGCACTGGACCCACGTCTGGGCATACCCGTCCCACTCGGGGTGACAAATGCAAAAAGAACAATTGATGGACAGAATGCAGAACAATGTCATACATTCACCCCAGTACAGAGATCTGGGCCTAAATCCATCGTTTTTGTGCTTACCATGCCATTCCAGTTTGGACCCAGCCATATGCAAATCAGTCTTGAACCTGCGCCCAATGGGAACAGTCCAGCCCGAACTGCCAGGCCAGGTCCTCCCTGGACTGGAAACAAGCATCCTAGGACCGGTTTTGGGCTTACAGCCCTCATCAGCCAGGATAGCTTGACTCCAGTGGCATGGAGAGCACGGGACCTACGTCTGGGCATACCCATCCCACTCGGGGTGACAAATGCAAAAAGAACAATTGATGGACAGAATGCAGAACAATGTCATACATTCACCCCAGTACAGAGATCTGGGCCTAAATCCATCGTTTTTTTGCTCACCATGCTATTCCAGTTTGGACCCAGCCATATGCAAATCAGTCTTGACCCTGCGCCCAATGGGAACAGTCCAGCCCGAACTGCCAGGCCAGGTCCTCCCTGGACTGGAAACAAGCATCCTAGGACCAGTTTCGGGCTTTCAGCCCTCATCAGCCAGGATAGCTTGACTCCAGTGGCATGGAAAGCACGGGACCCACGTCTGGACATACCGTCCCACTCGGGGTGACAAATGCAAAAAGAACAGTTCGGTCTGGACTGTTCCCATGGGGCACAGGGTCAAAACTGGGGCGGCGTAGTGGGCAAAAGAACGATGGATTTAACCCAGATCTTTTGACTGGGGGAGAATGTTTGCATTGTCAGCATTCCATCCATCATTTGTTTGCTGTAACACTTGTGATTTTGGCAGGCACAAGGTGAGTTACTTTCAGGATAATTTGTATTTATTTTCCCTATTCCGTTGTCTGTTGATTTTCCTCTGCACAGCACCCCCCACTCCCTTATGTTCTTGACTGACCCAGCCACGTCTGGATAAGTGGAAGGGGCACTTTGACAATTGCTACTTAACAGTGTTAGGTATATACGGCAGCAGTACTGGGCCCATGTTTTAAATAGTGGGAAAGGGATTTGCCATTTCTAATACAAAGGATTCTGGTACTTGTGGTGCAACATACAGAGGGAAACACATGAACCTCTGACTGACTATATTTTTATATAAACTTTGGACAACTTCCTTACTCACAATGGCAGTGCAACACAGACAGTCATTTTGTATACTTGTTCTTGTCATCCCATTTATCTGGTACCACGTTGCGGACATCACTCACAGGCAGCCCATGGAGCATGTGGGGGTGGATTGCAGTGAGGACATCCGCCTCATGTGGGGTGAAATGTAGGTGGGTTCCAGATTGTGGGGCAGGGAGAATCCTGACCAACTCGATCCTGGAGTACTTCTCCTTCACCCTCGCTTTTTCGTCCTGCCACTTCTTCTTGATGTCAATGATTGTGCGCACATCCTCCTCCAATGCTGTGACAGCAGTGGCTAAATGCTGTCATAGAGCTGCCTTCTGTGTGCCACTGGTGCAGTAAGGTGGGAGACCATATAGGCGTTTGTGGTGCCTCACAATGAACTCCACAATCATGGTGGTCTCCTCAGTTGTGAAGTTCTTCTTCCTCCTCATTTTGAACATTTTCCAATAGCGATGAACAGCAAATGAAAACAGGAACTCTCTGTGGCCAAACCTGTTCCTTGAATGTGTGCTGCTTTTATGTGGTTTGTGGTGCTGGTCTTGCAGTTAGTGTTAATTGACTTCAGCTTGAGCATGGTGGGGGATGGTGGGCACTTGAAATAATCATCAGACCCAAATGCGGATATTCCGGCCCGGATGCGGAGATTCCGGCCCGGGAGCGGAAATTCAGGCACAAATGTGGAATTTCCGCTCCAGGTGCGGAAATTCCGCTCCGGTGCGGAAGTTAAGTTATTTATTTATACATTTTTGTTTTAATTTTCAGGACACGAGGACTGAGTTGTTGTGCTCCATAGGTGGACACATAATATCACCTTATGTCGTGATAAGCCAATCAGAGTGCGAGCTCCTGCTTGAGTGTCTCATTCCAGTGGGAGCAAAATGGGTGACAGTAAAAAAGACTCTCTTGGTCAATCAGTTTGCTCTATTATTTAAAGTTGCGTGCTCACAGGGAGAGTCCCGCAAACCTACCCATCCAGATATATATACATTTTGAATCTTCATTTCTCAAAAACTGCTGAACGGATTTATATTAAATCATATAAAGCACACTTTCTAGTTAAGATTAGTGCCAAATTTGGTGTAATTTTGTTAAGCCGTTTGGGATGTAACACTGTTCAGAATTCGCTATGGAGACTGCATAGGGAAATTGCATTTTGGGACTCTGCTTGACAGAGCACCCCGAAACGTTGATGATACGGGCTGAGGTGGATGAACCTTTTTGGGTTTTTTTAAGGTTCATGAAGTTTGGCAAACTACACCAAAGTTATTATCAAACCCCCAAAAAATGTGTCCTATGGCACCTAGGTCCTAAATATATTGCTTCATCTGTTTTATTAGTGGCAGCAAAGATGACATGTTTTGACACATCCAAGTGTTTATCACAAAGTGCAATGAACAAAGCAAAGTGCAATATAAAGAGAGACATAGAAAATGGACCGTGGTCCTTTAACATAATAACACCCAAAACTTGCACAACTAAAGCAATGAATCCCATAATTAATTGTTTGTAAGTTTGTTTCATAAATGAATACAACAGCTGGCTGTTACAAGCACCAACAAGTAATTTTGTGTATTTTCATGGACAGATTGAGATGCTATTAATGAGAAATGTAAATACAAATTCACACATAGTCATCATTCAGGCACATTAAAAAAGACTATGGGGCCGATTACGATGTCGGTTGGAAAGTCTGTGACAGCTAGTTGGAAGCTTTCTGAGCGCCGTTGGAGGCATTTTGATCGACACGGTCGGTGTAGGGTCCGACTGCCCGATTACAATGTCGTCGGTTGGAACGTAAAACAGCCGGTCATTCCGACTCGGTTCCGACTGGCTCTCGCAGTCTTCCAGCCAGTTGGAACTGCACCCTAATCCCCTATGGACGGCGTACCTGCTGTCGGGATTATGATGACGGTTTCCCACAGCCTTTCTGTGCCGACCTTTCCAACACGGAAAGGCTGTCGGAAAGCAACATTGGGGGCCACTAGCAGGGCCCCCTTGCCTCCGCGGCCTACGGTTGTTGTTTGAGGGGGTACCTCGTGCACCCCCCTGTAAATCTATGCAGTGTGTGGCAGGCATAATGGGGTGCCTGCCACAGGGTGCAGGGTTTTACACACACACCCATTTCTTTAATAAATATTTGTTTAATTGTCAATTAATTTTGTTAATTTTGCAATTACATTTCTCTTTTTTGATTTTTGATGTGGATTGTGGGTTTTGTTAAGGTTTGGCGTGGAAAGTAAATACATTTTAAGTAATTAATAATAATTTTTTCAATTATTCTTAATTATTCATTTGATAATTATGTTAATTGTGTAAATAATTTTTCGTTAAATTTTATGAGTGAGTTCTGTGTTTTGTAAGGGTATATTGTGGGAAGTTCATTAATTATAATTCATTATTAATTAGTATTTAATTAATTATACTTGGTTTATTGATAAATATTAATATAATTAGTGAAAATATATATTTTTAAAGTCAAGTGTAAGGTGCAGGTTGTGAGTTTTGTGGGGTTATTTGGTGGAAAGTTAGTAAATAAAATATATGTAATACATATTTTTTGGTTAATAAATAATTTATAAATAAAAATGTTTATTTATATGAAAAATATTTTTGTATTTTATTTATAATAATATATGTAGGTATTTGTGATATGTATTTAACATTGTAATATGTTTTTATTTTTTATATTAAATATATTTGTATTTGTTTGCATCATATTTATATTTTTCTTTATTTACTTTGTTTCTGAAATAATTTTATTTTGTTTGATTTTATTGTTGCACTGACTGGAGTGGGAATAGTGAATTTTATCCCTTCACAATCCAACACTTACCCTACTGTTGTATTGACTGGAATGGGAATAGTAAATGTTACCCTTTCGCTATCCAACACTTTCCCTACTGTTTTATTGTATAGGAATGGGAATAGTAAATGTTACCTCTCCGCTATCCAACACTTTCCAGACTGTTGTATTGACTGGAGTGGGAATAGTAAATTTTACCCCTCTCCTATCCAACACTTTCCCTATTGTTGTACTGACTGGAGTGGGAATAATACATTTTACTCCTCCGCAATCCAACAGTTTCCCTACTGTTGTACTGACTGGAGTGAGAAAAAAAAAGTTTACCCCTCCGCAATCCAACCTTTCCCTACTGTTGTACTGACTGGAGTGGGAATAATAAATTCTTCCCCTCTGCAATCCAACACTTCCCAACTATTGTACTAAGTGGAGTGTGAATAGTAAATATTTTCCTCTCTGCAATACAACACTTTTCCTACTGTTGCACTCATTGGAGTGGGAATAGTAAATTTTACCCCTCCACACTCCAACAGTTTCACTACTGTTGTAATGGCTGGAATGGTTATAGTAAATTACCTATCCGCAATCAAACACTTTCACTACTGTTGCATTTACTGGAGGGAAATTTGTAAATTTTACCCAGTTTTATTATTTTTGCGTTTCGTGAAGTGGGGGTACTACGTTTTTTATATATTTACTATAATAGTATGTGTAGTTTTGTATAAATTGTAGTGGGAATAGTATATGTATCACATCATTTTATATTTTATATTGTTATAATTTATATTTAAAATTATAATATTTTTAATTATTCATGTTTTTAATGTGCTAATTAATTTTTTCTAAATTGTAAGAATTTTAAGCTGTTTACTTTTTTAATTTAATTAGAATGGTTTGTTTTTTAAAGATTTTATGTTATTGATATATATATTTATTTGTTATAACTTTATATTATTTATGAACATTTGAAATTATAATATAAATTACAGTTATGAGTTTAATAATTGTTTTTAAGTAGATATATGAAAATATATATATTAATTATTATATATGTGTGTTTAACTATTTCTAAATTAAGTTTATTTGTTATATTTGTTAAAATACATATTACATCTATTATATTATCTAAATAATATTACTATTTAATATATTTAATATTGTATTTTGACTTTTTTTTAAAACAATATTTATTACAATGATCTTAATGACATCAATATTTTTTTTCAATATTTTTGTACTTACCATTATAAGTATAGGATGACAATATTTTTGACCTCGATATTTGGGTCTCGGTATTTTGTCAGTGAACCATCTGATGGCTCTCACACAACGCTAAGCCCATGAGGACTGCCAGAACATAACTAGACAAGAGCTTAGATCACAGGTGAGCATCAGTCCCCACAAGCAAAGACTGCAATATTGCTACAAATCAGATAGGCCTTAGTGCTGCCCTGCAGGCACTGGGGCAATAAAATGGAAAACCCCAGTGATGAACAGATTTAAATAAGCAAAGCGCACAGCGCGTCTAAAGGAAAGACTGTCATCCAATGCCCCAAACAGAGGCCTCACAAACACCACAATGCCTGGCTCCAGCATGACAATGTTCATAGCTCAGCTGCAGAGAATACTGTCATTCAGTGCATTTGAACAAGGGCATGGCAGAAGCAAAAGCCAGCAACACCAGGCTCCAGCCAAGTTGCATACATGACACAGCAAATCAGGGAGGGGATCTAGAGCACAAATGAAAGGTCCATGCATGAACTCTTGAGAGATATGATCGGCCAATTTAGTGTCAGGCAAACACAGTTTCAATGGGTGACCTCTCGTACGACAAGCGTGTCCATTTTAGAGTTATGCATCTTCATAGCCTTTACATTATAGCGGGCAACTCAAAGTCAGGCATAGAAAAGAATAAAAGTGAAGAGCAAGACAAACAAATAAATAAAAGTTAAAGGTTACACAAAGAAAAAAAGTACTTAAAGGAGCCCTGTAGCAAGGCACAAGAGACGTTCACATGGAAGAAAACCATTTGATGACACAAAATAAACTAGAAAGAGGCACACCAATAGACAAACCGTTTAAGGATGCCTGTAATGAAAAGCAATATATCAAAAACAAAATAATAACAATGATAAACAAACAAACAGATATAAATGAATGTACAGTCCAGAATGTCCATGCTTCATCCAAGCAAAGGCTCTACTTGATATCGTTGACCACCAGACAATTTCATAGTAACTCCTGGCAATTGCATGGGGCAATGCCTTGAAGGCTGGCTGGCCAACTTTGATGATTTCATTGAAGGTCATTGGTAGAAAAGGATAAAAAAACAACTGCTACTCACAATAAAATAATTTGCAAAAAACGTCTGAATAATCAAAGGATTATTAACAATTCAAAATGCTACATATCAAATCACCCTGAATGCCAATTTCTTACTAAGACAGAATGTAAACTACAAGTGATACAACTTCAATTAGTGTCATGGGGAAAGGGAAAATAATACGTGGCTTCAGAACATGCCTTACTACGTAGTTTCATACTGTGAATTTGAAAACATTCTCAGATGAAGCATCAGAGTGCCTGCTATAGAGGGGTGCCCATCAGAATCCCTCTGGTGCCACCTACTCAGGAAGATTGTCACTCTAAAAGAATTAAAGAAATAATTATGCAACTTTATAACCAAGCAGAGGCACAGGTGAGGAAGATAGATTCTGGCAAAGCAGAGAAAAGGGAGTAAGACTTCTGGCTCCAAACTCAAGCACAAAGAAAACACACATCAAGTGGCATCTCATCTAAAAGACCATGGAAAAAACATTGAAAAGAGCAGAGAAGCACATCGAAGCAAGAAACAAAATTATAACAGGTGTGGGCAAAAATGCCTGCAGGAAGACAAATGTCCAGCTCTAGTGCAAACATGCAGAAACTGTGGCAAAGAAAACCACTACAAATATGTGCAATGGAGAAAATAAAAGAGAAATCCAAAAGCTAAGAAAAGACAAACCCACCACCATGCATGTACAGTAAGAGGAAGGAGTGAGAACACCTCAAGATCCAGTCCAAAACCAAATTGGTCATAATAATCACACACAAGATTGTCATCCTCATAATCATGGAGAAATGAAGAATACCTATTCATGGTGACTGATGAAGAGTCCACCTGTCATAAATACCTATGACTGAAAATCTGGATTAGAGAATAACCTAACAATTTGTGTTAGACAGTGGAGCATTGCTCAATTGGCACAATGGAGTACCACTGAATGAAGGCCCATCCAAACCCCAGAAAGCAGACATAACATTCTACACTTGGATAGCAAATAAACCTCTCAAGTGTCTAGGAAGATTCCCAATAGCGTTCACATACAACAATCATTCAGTAGAAGGCTTCATTTATGTCATGCATGGAACAGCACCCACAGACTGTCCCCTGACCTTCCAACAGCAGGACAGCTCTCGTATATGATGAATGAAGACCCACCAATAAAGAGACAATATCCCAAAATATTCACTGGACTTGGAAAAATGAAAGCTTCTGAAGTAAACTATGTATTAATGAAGCCATCAAAGTTCATCAGGAAAACACAGTGATCTGTAAGAATTACACACCGCCAACATCATCGAGGCATCCCATGGATCTGCTCCATGGGTCTCACCGCTTGTTGTAGTCCCAAAGCAAAACATGAAAGAAAAAGGCAGTTTGAGTGTTGTTGTGTGGATCCCAAAGACAGTCATAGAGAGAAAGATAGACAGGACACACAGAGGCAACATAATCATGCTTCTGAAAAGTGTAGCAATCTTTTCAAAGCTTGACCTGAAAATGGGAGACCACCAACTTAACCTACACAAAGAAAAAGGCACAACATTTACCACCCTCTTAGAGCTGTTCTCCTCAGGCACTGAGATATTTTTAGGAGGACGTCAGAAGAGTAATCACACCCAATGTCAACGCACTAGACTAAAGTGACAACATCCTAGAGTTTAAAACATCTGCAGAGGAGTATGACTGAGATCTACATAAGTCTAAAAGGGACTTCTGCTGGCAAACTTGATTCTCAGTGCTGAAAAGTGTGAGCATCACAGACTTCAGCTCAATTCTTTTGTAACATTTGCTCTGACAAAGTCATGTACCCAAACACTAGCAAAATCAAAACACTCAAAGAAATTCTTGCATTAGCTGATGTCAGTGACATATAATAATTTCTAGGAATGGCCTGCTACTGTTCAAGGTGCAACAGACACTATGGGGCCGATTCCGATTCCGGCCGGAAATCTCTCCGACTGAGCCGGACCCGGAGAGAATTCCGACCGAATCGGACCCTAGCAGTCCGACCGAACGAGTACGATGCGCACGCATGCCATCGGACTCGAGTCGGTCGGACTCCCATTGAAGTCAATGGGAGCCTGTCGTACAACGCGTACGCGGGCTCCCATTGACTCAATGGGTGCGAGGCGGACAAGGGCGCCCCCTACAGCGTGTACGCGTCCAAGCGCATCGCGGCATACATGCACAGGTAGGGGGGACCCATGGGTCCCCCCTGTGTGCGACTCGCGCGCCTACGTGTACAGGGCGGTCCGACGCGGACCCCCAAAGTCCGGCTCCGACAGCTTTTTTGAGCCGGACGGCGCGAGTCGGTCAGACTGCTCGCGGCGCGCATCGTACATGGGAAACGTCTCCATAGCGCGGTGCGAGTCGTGTCCATGCGAGTCGGTCGGAGCGTGTTGAAGCCGCGTTCGTGTCGGTCGGCGATTTCACGGGTGCTTGCATCGTACTCGCTCGGCCGGACCTGCGTACAATTCGGTCGGGAAACAGGGCTCCGAATCGGATCCGGTGAATCCGAATCCGATTCGGAGCACTACCGGCCGAGATCGGAATCGGCCCCTATGCCATGATCAGCACCCCCTCAGAGAATTCACAATGCAAGGGTGTCCATTTGAATGGATGCATGAGTGCAAATAACAGTTCAGAGCTATTTAAAGAGAATTCTATATCACCAGAATCATGTCACATTTTGTCCCTGCTATATACTCAGACCTCACTGTGGATGCTGGCCCGGTAGGACTAGGAACTATCCTAGAACAACTCCACCGGGGCTTATTATTAACACAGGTTACCCCATCACAAACCTGATGGATATGCTGTCTACCGTATTACATGTGCCATTGGATATAATGCAGAGTGGATATTCATCATGTTAGTGATGGAGTAACACATTCCACAAACTCTGAATCAGGCTCTTCGTATCCTTAGTCGAAGCCTGCCAGATCTTGAAAACCCACACTCTCAACCAGAATAGGAAAGTCAGGCGGTCACGTGAGCGTGTAAGCACTATTATGTATTTGGGTGTGAAAATCATTTCACTGTAGTGGCAGGTCATCAAGCACTCTTGACAATCTTTAAAACCCTAAAGGCCCAAATGCCACCCCAAATCTAAAGATGGAGTATTCAACACGAACAGTACACATGCTCCATAAATCAAAAACCAGGGAAAGACAACAACCTGGTATATTTCATGCCCAGACAACTGCTTCTGTAAAGCAGGCAGGCTGATCCACAGTGGAAGTGTACATCAACTTCGTAGTGAACCAAGCAAACCCACCATCCATCCTCATTCAAGAGAACAATGCATGGTGCCACCTTGATGAAACAAAAGTTGAGGCTGGCAAACAAGAATTAAATGCATTTAATTCCTTTAAAAATAGATATAAATGTTTACACTGTAACTGCTTCATTCTACCTGCCTTTATCCCTAGTTCTGTCCAGTTCTCTTTTACTTTTCACTTTTTTGTGTATATATATTTAAAATCTATATCTACATTTCTTAACCCGTTACACTTTGTTTGTAAATCTGTATATCTATATTATTTTGTTCCAAATCACTGACATCACTGATGACATCATCTGGTGACATCATCTGGTGACATCATCTGGTGACTGTGTGTTTCAAAAACATTTATGAGCGTAACATTTTTATTTATGTATTTATTTAGTGTTTTCTAGAGCGCGAATGTGACCCGTTAGGCTATCAGAGTGCTTCACAGAGATAAAGTGATTTCAGTAGAGATAGGAGCAAGCAATCATATCTAACACGTGAGTTAAGCATTACATTCAAAAGCAGGAAAAGAGCATATGCGCATACAATAAACTCTACCCCTTAAGGGTTACATCATAATACAGTTTTTGCAATCGACTAAACACCATAAAAGATACCATATTTTACAGTTAAACTGGGCATCAGCCTCGGTAACGTCTGAGGTAAGACTCTCTGAAAGAGGGTTGTACAGATCCCAATGAGCTTCATTTCAGAAGTATTGTGGGGCTAGGGGGTTATGTACCCGTAAGGAGCGGTTGATAATCGCTAAGCAACTGTCCAGTGTTTGCTCTGAATGGAGTTATGGAAGGAATTTGCCCATTAGTAAAATCTTAGCTTCCTTCTTGAATCTTGACGTGGTCGCGATTCTTTTAATGTTTGGCGGTAGCAAATTCCAGATTCTAGGTGCGGCACCTGAGAAAGCTCTGTTGTAAGTTTTCTTCTTCTGGAATAATGGTGGTTTCAGCACCATATCCCTAGCGCTCCAGGGGGCATATTCTCAAGGAGCTATCGCCGAGTTAACGGCAATTTATCGCAGCCAAAGTCGAGATAAATGTATCGCAACATTCACAAGCTGGTGCTAACAGCCTATAACACCAGTTTACCTGCGAAAGCATCCTCAAAAAACATCGCCACAGATGACCCCTGCAACTATCGCTAATGAGATGCAGAGTAGGAGTTCCCGAGCAAAAACCCGCGACAACACCACACCTCAACATTCTCAACGACCAGCCCGATCAGCGATAAAACCACAAAACAGGTGATAAGGCGCTTTAGCAGCAGGAAACTAACACCTGCCCTGACCTGGTACAAAGTCGGAGCACAGCCTGCACCACAAAATGGAGCCCAGCCCAGAGCCACACCTAAAGGGCAACAGATGCCATGGAGCTACTCACCATGCATCCCGGAGCCCCGAGAGGGCAACAACACCCACCGCCACCACCCCCCCGGACACCCACCGCCCCCCCCCGGACCAACACTGAGGCAACGCAGACAAAGACAGCGACCCTCCGAAAATGGACCAACCCCACTGACCCAACACCAAAGAATGTCATTGCCCACTATATGCCCAAAGGGACAACCCTCCTCCGCATCCTGACCACCATAGTCCACAGGCTGACGGTACCAACACAGCGGACAACCAACATCCCACCGCAGACAAAGCTGCTGGCTGTGCTGCACGTGTTGGCCTCTGGTACCCTCCAACCAACCTCCGCCTGAGACAGAGGAGTCACACAGCCTGGCCAATCCAAGTCCCCCACAACGGTCATGGATGACACCATCAGCTTGGTACCCCACTATCTATACCTCACACACACTGCGCAGGAACAGCTGGAGACCAAGCAAGGCGTGTACACCACAGCTGGCTTTCCGCACGTGTCAGGGGGCAATTGACTGCACACATGTCCTACTAGTGGCCCCTTGCGACACTGCACACAATAAGCACAACAGAAAGCGCACGGATCCCACCAATGTGCAGGCAATAGTGGACCACCGTGAAATCTCAGCCAACGACGTCGCCAACCACCCAGGCAGTGTGCATGATACCTGCACCTCCCGACAGTCCATCATCAACCTGCGCCACCAGGATGGCACCCATGGAAATGCACTGCTCGTTGGCCAATACCAAATGCACACACCACACACCTCAACTCCACAATCATGCAACACACAACACAGGAAATGCACACGTCACAAGCTCACATACAAAATGCACACCCACCAGACACGACAGCACAACTCACTGTGGGAACCTGGGCCAGCCATGTACATGAGCCATCTACGGCATGGCACCTCAGACACACAATAGCAGAATGTCGGAAGAGGTGGGGACCAGGCATGTGCGAAGCAGGCAAGGGACCGATGAATGAGAATGTACACAATGCCAAGTGTGTCGTGGATGTGCTGGCCAGACTGCAGTATGCAGACCACACACATATCCATATCGACACACACCGCTGGTGTTTGGAGGGTAGTGGACGCAACCATGTCACCCCAGCCAGTGGGGAAGTCGCGGAAATGTAGCTTGTGACGTCCCCCCCGTAAGCGTGAGCGGAGTGGGCTGGCCCGGCGTACGCCAGGCCAGCGTAGGGGTGTGAATAAAAGGCACGTAACCTTGGGCGTGGTCCTCTTCCAGAATGCCCAACGTCTCTGCCAGGGCGGTGCCCCTCACCCCGCCACGAGGCCGACGCCGTGAGTGGTGTTGCCAGCGATCCTGTGCGCCTGCTGCACCCCGGGACGCTGGTCCCCGAATCAGTCCTGCCCGCCCCTGCGCACCCAGGCCTCAATGCCCACCTTCCGACACCAGCGTGTGTCGATGAGGGCCCACCACGTGCAGGTGCAATCTCCAAGCCCGAGGCCTGCGGCCTTGGCAGCCTCCTCAGACCATCACGGCCTCCCCAACACAGGCCCGCAGTATTCCTTTCAAGTTGACGTACTCCACCGGCATGCCCAGCGGACAAGTAGGTCACACATTTGGAACTGAGTCTGGATTACACCATGGCAGAGCACATAAATCATGGCTGAGTGCATGTCACTATGCACCCTTCGATGTGGTGCCAACAGGTCTTAGTGTTACATCAGCCGCAAGATTCTGTGGGCCCACGCGGACTACTGCTCTCAGCCTACGCTGCGCTCGAGTAGGTCACAGAATTGGAACTGAACATCGATTATTCAAAGGCAGAGTAGGAATCATTGCACACAAGGAGAGGGATACGAGGATGACGCGTTGCAGTTGGGAGGAAAAAAGGATTATCATTACAGAGGTGATCGAACTCTACCGACAACTGCCCTGATGTCACTAACTCTGTGCATCGCGAGCCTACGACACGTGGCTGTGGCCCACTGCTGATCGCTGCCTCCGGCCTACACTGCGGTCCAGTAGGTCACAGAGTCTTGAATCGTCAATGCCGGAGTTCATATCAGTGTACCGGCATCATCGCAGACTGCATCCCCTCTCAGCCCCGGTGCCACTAAGTCTGTTCCCCGACATTCATGGACACTCTCTGGTCGTACATTGGTGGCGTTTGAGTCTATGGACTAGGGGGTAGTTTTCATCCTCATGCAGCTGATACTGAATTGGTGGTGGCAACGAGGCAGTCGCTTTCCACTCCTCCATTTGCTGCTTCCGGATAGCTTCTGCCCTCTCCAACATGCCATGGAAGAACACCTTCCACTGTCCCCCGAAACACTCCGCGACATTCACCTCCGACATCGACGAGGACCCGCTCAGTCTGCGTGGCCCTACCTCATTGGACCGTAAGTCACCTTCCCGTGGCGGTGTGCCTGTGCCTGCCGCTGTGCACCCGGGGCCACTAACTCTGTGCAGCTCAAGTCCGGGACCCTGTCTGAATGAATATTGGATGGCCTCTGTGACGGTGGTCTTGGGGTCATCAACGCCATGTGCATGTAGCCCTGTGCTGTCCGCTGCCTCCGGCCTCAACTGTGGACCACCAGGGTTCACACATCAAATCGAGTACTGACAGGCCCGGATGTCACATCACCGCAGGAGGCACACGCCACCATCGCCAGGGCCAACTCCAACCACCATCTGCCAGAGTCGAGACAGTGGTACTGGCAGACTGACGGAGTTACTCAGACCTGTCGTGGATGCCATCATCTGCCTGATCCCCTGCTCAGCACTCCAGGTGCCACTGACTCAGTGCACTCCAACCAATGGACCGTTACTGATTGAGTTTTGTGATGTGGAGATGTTGCGCAGCAATGTCACCTCAGGCAGTGTGGGAGACTTGGGACGTTGATGAGGAAGTTGCTGCAGGTCTGACACACCCCACTGCATTTGCATCAGGAATATCCCGAATGGACACAATCCAAGTTATTTTCATCACATGAGCGCGCACAGCTCTAGTGCCCCAACCTCAGTGCACTACAACTCACGGACACTTCTGTTTGTATGTTGGGTGACCTCTGTACTTGCTTCGGCTCCCTCCATGTTGCTCAGCAGTTGACTCTGTTATGCATGTGTTTTCTGTTTCCATTGCACTGGTGTCCACTGTTCAAGTTGTTGCCAGCACCGAGCACTCCGTGCAGGCTGGCTTATGCTCACCCCACACACATCCTGCACAGGCGTCACTGTACATGTGGCCCTGCCAATAAAGGGGCCGGGCGCATGTGCCCGTAGCCAGTTCAACATGATATCTGCGTGTGTCTCTATGGCAGTGTGGGTCTCCTTTGTGGGGTGTAGGTGGTCCCTGAAGGGTAATTGACACCCACGTATGTGATCTAGTTCGCTTTCCATGGGTTCGGACCACACCCGCACCTGTTCGGCCACTTCCTTTTTGCGTTCTGACACCTGGCATTGGGGTGCCATGTGTGGGTCGGTGAAGTGTTGTGGGCCAGCCTTGCTTGCGTGTGCTTCATGCTGTGTGGTCTGTTGCAGGGGCTGGGTTCTCCTCAAAGTAGCTTGTCTGCCCTGGTGGTGGGTTGCGTGGGATGTCCATGGGCTGTTGTGCAGCGTAGGTGTCGAAGGAGTGTTGGTCGTGTCCTGCATCACTGATCGGTCGTCTGGTCTGACCTGCTGGAGGTGTTGTTTGTCCCTCTGCAATGTGAAGGGGAGATGCATGTTGACATTGTGTTGACATTTATGTTGGCGCATTGTTCTTGTAGACATGCAGACTGTGTGACAATGTACATTGTGGCTGTTTGGGCGGCGCTGGCAATTTGAGGGGGGACAGTGGACATTTGGACTACATGACTGTTGTGAGGTTGTACCCGTACATATGCATCTCACAGTTCCCTGCTCGGTCAAATGTGATTGGCCTGTTTATGCGCATGGGCGGACCCAGTTGTGTCCCCTGTTCTGCAGTGTCGGTATTGCACTTTTTGCCACATTGTCATGGGATGTGCTGTGTTTGCCATGTGTGTGTGCTGCAGTGTGCCACGGGGATGGGGGACATGACCCTGGGTTATTGTGGGTGTGCAGCATGCTACCCGTCATTGTGCATGTGTGCCATTGTGCTCATCTCCCCCCGTCCCCCCAGGACCTGTTGGTTACTCACCCTGTTGTTGTTGTGTCAGGTCCTCTCGAGCTGTGTCGGTACTCCCACCTCCTTGCACCGTCTCCACACTGATGGCTGGCCTCCATTTCCTCCAGCTCCTCCTGTGGCGCAGGACTCCCACCTCCTGTCGCCGTAGCTGCCTTCCTGTTGGCAGCGGCTTTGGGTCTGGTTTAGGTTTTCACGTCATGCCAGCGTCTCTTGGCCTCCTCCATTGGCCTCCTTGGCACTCCGGCTGCATTCAAGGTGGTCTGAATGTGGGTCAGTTGCTGGTAGTGTTCTGTCACATCGGTGATGTTGGTCTTGTTTTCCTACGGACTGCACCCCGTCTTCCTCTCCCTCTTCTCCTTGGCCTTCCCCGACCCAGTTGGTCCTTGCTGGTGGTCTGTGGGGCTTGTGGGGTTCGCGTTGGCCTCTGCGCTGGGTGAGGGTGCATCCATGTTGCTACGCACTTTGGATTGTTTCTGGTGTGTTGTTTTTGTTGCTTCTATGGTGCATTTTCCCGCCAGATGCGTGGGATTTACAGGCCTGCCGCTGGTTTTCGCTGCCTTTTGTATCGTGTTCGGCCTCATCGCAGCTTTTTTGGCGTTCGTGTTTTGCATTTTTGCGGCGTGGCGTTGATTTTAACGCGGTCAGTTGACGCGTTATCTGGAGACTATCGCATGGTACCACCGTGTTGTGAATACTTGGTTAACATGGCCTAAATGTCCCGCGATGGACTGCGATGTTGAGGGTTGCGTTAAGTCACTTTTGCGATGGTTATCACACGTTCTTGAGAATATGCCCCCAGGAGTACTTGTCTCCTCCGGATATCACAATCTTTTGAGCTAGATACAAAGGTGTTTTAGCGTGTAACACTTTGTGTGTGATACAGGCCAGCTTGAGTTGGATTCTGGCTGAGAGGGTTTCTAAAAAGTTTAAGAATGATATATATATATATATATCTCCACCCAATCCCTCTTTAACACATCAAAGAGGTGCACCGACTCTGGTTGTGTTGCCTTCAAAATCGTTTAATTCATGAAAAATGAACAGGGGCAGGAGGCTCACAGTCCCAATGTTTCTGCTCCGTAGAGCCTTGATCACGGGAGGAGGTCTCTTTGCATTTTGAATTGCCCACGTGATTCTCTTTAAGCGCAGGCCGTATTCTTTTGCAAAGTGCGCAAGGGAAAAAGTAACCAACTTTCAAAGGAACGTAAACAGCGCGATTCAATCCATGATCTTTAAGTATTCCTGCACTGGAAACCTTCTTCTTTATTTCATGTTTTCCCATTGCGCAAAAATTAAGTAAGCTTCAGCTGCACAGTCTGTTTTAACATTTTCACTTACTTCTTGAAAGCAACATCAGCCCGCAATACCGGAATTCCTTCCTTTTGCTTCCCTTACTCGCCACACTCAGAGAATCCTTTCTTTTCTCCGGGGGCAAGCAGGTCAGGCTCCAACAATAAACACCATCCACAATTCGCCACGCAGGGAGCCCACGACCTTGGCAGGGCGGCCAGTGCTGCTGGTGCGAGGCTTCCAGCATATAAATCCACCCAATCCCTCTTTAACACATCAAAAGAGGTGCACCGACTCTGGTTGTGTTGCCTTCAAAATCGTTTAATTCATGAAAAATGAACAGGGGCAGGAGGCTCACAGTCCCAACGTTTCTGCTCCGTAGAGCCTTGATCACGGGAGGAGGTCTCTTTGCATTTTGAATTGCCCACGTGATTCTCTTTAAGCGCAGGCCGTATTCTTTTGCAAAGTGCGCAAGGGAAAAAGTAACCAACTTTCAAAGGAACGTAAACAGCGCGATTCAATCGATTCAATCGATTCTCTGAGTGTGGCGAGTAAGGAAAGCATAAGGAAGGAATTCCGTTATTGCGGGCTGATGTTGCTTTCAAGAAGTAAGTGAAAATGTTAAAACAGACTGTGCAGCTGAAGCCTACTTAATTTTTGCGCAATGGGAAAACATGAAATAAAGAAGAAGGCTTCCAGCGCCGGAATACTTAAAGATCATGGATTGAATCGCGCTGTTTACGTTCCTTTGAAAGTTGGTTACTTTTTCCCTTGCGAACTTTGCAAAAGAATACAGCCTGCGCTTAAAGAGAATCACGTGGGCAATTCAAAATGCAAAGAGACCTCCTCCCGTGATCAAGGCTCTGCGGAGCAGAAACGTTGGGACTGTGAGCCTCCTGCCCCTGTTCATTTTTCATGAATTAAATGATTTTGAAGGCAACACAACCAGAGTCGGTGCACCTCTTTTGATGTGTTAAAGAGGTATTGGGTGGATTTATATGCTGGAAGCCTCGCACCAGCAGCACTGGCCGCCCTGCCAAGGTTGTGGGCTCCCTGCGTGGCGAATTGTGGATGATATACACATATATATATATATATATATATATATATATATATATATATATATATATATATATATATATATATATATATTCCATGGTGTATTGAAGAATGAGTGGGTGTATGAGTGTCTGAATGGATGATTTAGTGGGTGTGTGACTGACTGTATAAGTGAGTGATTAAACGTGTCTTAGTGAATGCATGGGTGAGTGACTAATCTTTGTGAATGTCTGTACCACTCTGTCAGTTGGTGTGTAAGTGGCTGCATGGGTTGGTGAGTAGGTACATGAGTAGCTGTATGGGTTATTGATTGGTTTTCTGAGTACCTGTATGGGTGTATGAGTGTCTGTGTGGGTGGGTGAGGGGGTTTGTGACTCCCTGCATGGATGAGTGAGTGGGTTCATGAGTACATCTGAGAGGGACTGTATGGGTGAGTGTGTGTGCATATGGCTGTGTCAGTGAGTGAATGGATGTGTCAGCGGCATATGGGTGAGTAACTGTATATGTGAAAGGCAGTATAGGGGAGTGTTGGAGTATATAAGAAACTATGTGTGAGTGAGTGATTGTGAGAGTGTACTTGTGTCAGTGACTGTATATGTGAGTAAGCATGTGTATCTGTATCTGTATGAATAGGTGAGTTGGTGTGTGTATATACTGTATAGGTGAGTAAGTAGCTGTGTGATTGACTCTATGGGTGAGTGAGTAGGTGTGTGAGTAGCTGTATGAGTGTCTGACAGTGTGTGAGTGGCTGTATGGGTGAATGAGTGGATATGTCAGTGGCTGTTTTAGTGAGTGAGTGGGTGTATGAGTGGCTGTATGGGTGATGAGTGGATGTGTGTGTAGACCTATGAATCAGTGACTGGGAATGTAAGTACTGGTATGGGTGTATCAAAGGCTTTGAGAATGGTAGTGTGAAAGTTGGAGTGGGTGTATGAAAGGTTACATTGGGGTGTGAATGGTGCATCAGAGATTCTGTAGATGATGTCATCAGTGATGCCATTTGAGATGTCATCAGTGATGCCACTGATCATGTCATGAGGGATGTAATATGTGAGGTCATAAGCAGTGCCTTGTGGGGTTGTGAGTTATAGTTAGCTTAGCTAACTATAATTGCTGAATTTCTCTGGTTTTGTATGAGAGAAATATCAACCTAACTATATGACTGATGACATCACTGATGACATCACTGATGACATCATCCTGTGAGTGTGAGTGTTTCTAAAAAGTTTAAGAATGTTATATATATATATATATATATATATATATATATATATGCCAAGGTGTATTGAAGAATGAGTGGGTGTATGAGTGTCTGAATGGATGATTTAGTGGGTGTGTGACTGACTGTATAAGTGAGTGATTAAAAGTGTCTTGGTGAATGCATGGGTGAATGACTAATCTGTGTGAATGTCTGTATCAGTCTGTCAGTTGGTGTATAAGTGGCTGCATGGGTTGGTGATAGCTACAGGAGTGTCTATATGAGTTAATGATTGGTTGTCTGAGTACCTGTATGGGTGCCTGATAGTCTGTGTGGGTGGGTGGGGAAGTGTGACTCCCTGCATGGATGTGTGAGTGGGTGATTCACTGGGTGTATGGGTTTAGGAGTACGTCTGCGAGGGGCTGTATGGTGGGTGTGTGTATGGCTGTGTTGGTGAGTGAATGGATGTCTCAGTGATACATGTGTGAGAAACTACATATGTGAACGGCAGAATATATGAGTGTTGGAGTATATAAGTGACTATATGTGAGAGTGAGTGATTGTGAGAGTGGCTGTATGGATGAGTGTGTGTGCTTGTATCAGTGATTGTAGAAGAGAGTAAGTATGTGTTACTATCTGTATGAATAAGCGAGTTGGTGTGTGTATTGCTGTATAGATGAGTAAATGGCATTGTGATTGATTCTTTGGGTGACTGACTAGGTGTTTGAGTAACTCTATAGGTGAGTGGCGGTGTGTGAGTGTCTGTATGGGTGTATGAGTGCATATATCAGTGGCTATATTGATGAGTGACTGCGTGTATGAGTAACTGTATGGGTGAGTGAGTAGATGTGTGTGTAGACCTATGAATCAGTGAGTGGGTATGTACTAACTGGTAATGGTGTGTCTATGGTTTCAAAAATGGTAGTCTGTATTTCAGAGTGGGTGTATGAAGGTTATATTAGGGTGTGAGGAGGTGCATCAGATATTAAGTGGATGATGTCATCAGTGATGTCATCATTGATGTCATTTGAGATGTCATCAGTTATGTCACTGATCATCTCAGGAGTGATGTAATATGTTACGTCATCAGCAGTGCATTGCTGGGGCGCGAGTTATGGTTAGCCAACTAGAACGGTTCAATTTCTCTGGTTTTGTACGAGTGAAATGTCAGCCTAACTATAATGTCCCTGAAACCTGTGTTTTTTTCAGTGAACATCTAAGGTTTTTTAAATGCAAATTCCTAACTATAATGTGCCTGAAACCTGTGATTTTTTCAGTGAATTTCAAAGGTTTTTCAAATGTTAATTACTAACTATAACGTCACTGAAACTTGTGCTTTTTTCAGTAAATTTCTAAGGTTTTTTAAATGCTAATTTCTAACTATGCCGACATACAGAAAGAGGAAGAAAGGCGCAGAAAGAAGCAAGAGAAGTGCAGAAAGAGAGAAGAGAGGTGCAGAAAGAAAGGTGAAGAAAGAAGCAAAAAAATGCAGAAAGAGGCAACAGAAGTCTTGAAAGAGGAAGAAAGGTGGAGAAAAAAGCAAGAGAAGTGCAGAAAGATGCAACAGGGGTGCAGAAAGAGGCCTACTTTGATTGTACCTTTCCACAGACTCGTACAAAGTAGCCTAATCACTAATCCTTCTCCCAAGATGTCTTAAACCTCACTTTTCTCTTGAAGGTTCACTATTCATCAACTGCTCAGAATGTTAAGCCTACCAAATGTAAAACTGCAATCCTAACCATATCACTGTTGTAAGTCTCACCAAGTTTGTGAAGGTATGCATGCGTGTCTCTGCTTTTACCTAGTGACATGTTACATAAAAATAACATACAAATATTTGAATACCAGTGTTTCAAACAGCATACTCTGTAAATTTGTGTACAAAAAGGTGTATTTATTTCTTTCTGCTCATAATACAGGGCACATGGGTATTCAATAGTATATTTGAGGGGCTCTATAACACCTATATACATAAGACATGTCTGCCTGTGCGACCGAATGACAGAGCAGAACTAAGAAGATTTGACCACCTATAAGAGAAGCTACCTGCTTTTTAAGCTGCTATCTTCAGATGCATAACACATGTGAGAATACATGTACAAGTAGACATATACTTCAGTCACGAGAGCACGCAGACCTTTAAACTAGAACTGGGCGGTGAACTTCGCTCCGTTTGCGGAGTTTGCGGAGTTTTCTGCACTCCGCACTCCGCGGAGCTCGCGGAGTGCAGAAAACTCCGCTTCGCGATGTGCAGCGGAGTTTTTTCCCCGCTCGCGAATGG
Organism: Calotriton arnoldi; assembly: GCA_963921515.1. Lineage (NCBI taxonomy): Eukaryota > Metazoa > Chordata > Amphibia > Caudata > Salamandridae > Calotriton > Calotriton arnoldi. The sequence goes on from CAWUFW010012828.1 coordinate 323,798, forward strand.
TAAGTTCGCGATCGCAAACAGTAAGTTCGCGAGCGCAAGCTGCCGCTCAGGTAGAACTTCTACCCGAGTGGCAGGAATACCAGCACAAATTGCAGTTCGCACTGCACTCTGCCACTCGTGAAACTTCGCGGAGTTTTTTTGTAACTTCACGGAGTTCCGCATAGCAAACTCTACGAACTACGCCCAGGCCTACTTTAAACTTGACAGCTTGCACTTCCCATTTGAATACAGAAACAGGCGAGAAAAGTACAGAAAGAAGCAAGAGAATTGCAGAAAGAAACAATAGAGATGCAGAAAGAGTAAGAAATGTGCAGAAAGAGGCAAGAGAAGTGCAGAAAGAGGCAAGAGAAGTGTAGAAAGAGATAAGAGAAGTGCAGAAAAAGGCAAGAGATGAGCAGAAAGAGGCAAGATAGGTGGAGAAAAAGGTAAGTGAGGTACAGAAAGAGGCAAGAGAAGTGCAGAAAGAGGCAAGAGAGGTGCAGAAAGAGGCAAGAGAGGTGCAGAAAGAGGGAAGAGGGGTGGATAAAGAGGCAAGAGAAGTGCAGAATAAAGCAACAGGGGTGCAGAAAGAGGTAAGAGGGGTTCAGAAAGAGGCAAGAGAAGTGCGGAAATAAGTAAGAGAGGTACAAAAAGAAGCAAGGGAAGTGCAGAAAGAAGCAAGAGGGGTGCAGAAAGAGGCTATAGAGGTACAGAAAGAGGGAAGACGAGTGCAGAAAGAGGCAACAGGGGTGCAGAAAGAAGGAAGAGGGGTGCAGAAAGAGGCAAGTGGGATGCAGAAAGAAGCAAGAGAGGTATAGAAAGAAGCAAGAGAAGTACAGAAAGAAGCAACAGGGGTGCAGAAAGAGGCTAGAGGGGTGCAGAAAGAGGCAAGGGAAGTGCAGAAAGAAGCAAGAGATGCAGAAGGAGGCAAGAAAACTGCAGAAAGAGGCAAGAGTGTTTCAGAAACAGGCAAAAGTGAGGCAGAAAGAGGGAACAGGGGTGCAGACAGAGGCTAGAGAGGTACAGAAAGAGGGAAGAGAGGTGCAGAAAGAGGCAAGAGGGGTACAGAAATTTGCAAGAGAGGTACAGAGAGAAGCAAGAGCAGTGCAAAAAGAACCAACAGAGGTGCAGAAAGAGGCAAGAGGGGTGCAGAAAGAGGCAAGAGAAGTACAGAAAGAAGCAAAAGAGTTGCAGAAGAGGCAAGAGAGGTGCAAAAAGACGCAAGAGAGGTACAGAAACAGGCAGGAGAGGTGCAGAAAGAGGTAAGACTGGTACAGAAAGAGGCAAGAGGGGTGTAGAAAGAAGCAAGAGATGTGCAGAAAGAAGATAGAGAAGTGCAGAAAGAGGCAAGAGGGGTACAGTAAGAGGCAAGAGAAGTGCTGAAAGAGGCAACAGAGGTGCAGAAAGAGGCAAGAGGGGTTCAGAAAGAGGCAAGAGAAGTACAGAAAGAAGCAACAGAGGTGCAGAAAGAGGCAAGAGGGGTGCAGAAAGAGGCAGGAGAGGTACAGAAAGAGGGAACAGGGTGCAGAAAGAGGCAAGAGGGGTGCACACATTTTCAAGAGAGTTGCAGAAAGAAGCAAGAGCAGTGCAGAAAGAACCAACAAAGGTGCAGAAAGAGGCAAGAGGGGTACAGAAAGAGGCAAGAGAAGAGCAGAAAGAAGCAAAAGAGGTACAGAAAGAGGCAAGAGAACTGCAGAAAAAGGCAAGAGAGGTAAAGAAAGAGGGTAGAGAGGTGCACAAAGAGGGAAGAAGGGTGCAGAAAGAGGAAAGAGGGGTGCAGAAATAAGCAAGATAGGTGCAGAAAGAAGCAAGAGAAGTGCAGAAAGGAGCAACAGAGGTGTAGAAAGAGGCAAGAGGGGTGCAGAAAGAGGTAAGCGAGGTACAGAAACAGGCAAGAGAGATGCAGAGAGAGGGAACAGGGTTGCAGAAAGGGGCAAGAGAGGTGCAGAAAGAGGGAAGAGTGGTGTAGAAACAGGCAACTGAGGTGCAGAAAGAAGCAAGAGGCATGTAGAAACAGGCAAGTGATGTACAGAAATCGGCAAGTGAGGTGCAAAAACAGGCAAGAGGGGTGCAGATAGAGGCAAGAGAAGTACAGAAAGAAGCAACGGATGTGTAGAAGGAGGCACGAGAACTACAGAAAAAGGCAAGAGAGTTTCAAAAACAGGCAAGAGAGGTACAGAAAGAGGAAAGAGGGGTGCAGAAAGAGCCAAGAGGGGTGCAGAAAGAAGCAATAGAGGTGCAGAAAGAAGCAAGAGAAGTGCAGAAAGAAGCAATAGAGGTGCAGAAAAGGCAAGAGAGGTGCAGAAAGAAGCAACAGAAATGCAGGAAGAGGCAAGAGAAATGCATAAAGATGCAAGAGAAGTGCAGAAAGAGGCAAGAGAGGTGCAGAAACAGGCAACAGGTGCAGAAAGAGGGAAGAGGGGTACAGGAAGAGGGGTGCAGAAAGAAGCAAGAGAGGTGCAGAAAGAAGCAAGAGAAGTGCAGAAAGAAGCAACAGAGGTGGAGAGGCAAATGGGGTGAGGAAAGAAGCAAGAGAGGTGCAGAAAGAAGAAAGGGAAGTGCAGAAAGAAGCAAGCAAGGTGCAGAAAGAGGCAAGAGAAGTGCAAAAAGAGGCAAGAGAGGTGCAGAAAGAGGCAAGAGAGGTACAGAAAGAGGCAAGAGAGTTCCAGAAAGAGGGAAGAGGGTGCAGAAAGAGGCAAGAGAAGTGCAGAAAGAAGCAACAGAGGTGCAGAAAGAGGCAAGAGAGGAGCAGAAGAAAGAAGCAAGAGGGATGCAGAAAGAAGCAAGAGAGGTGTACAAAGAAGAGAGGTGCAGAAAGCGGAAGAGATGTGCAGAAAGAGGCAAGAGAAGTGCAGAAAAAGGAAGAAAGGTGCAGAAAGAAGCGAAATGCATAAAGATGCAAGAGAGGCACAGAAAGAAGCAAGAGTGGTTTGCACACCATTAGTACCAATTGAACACCCACATTTAGCAATAAGTAACAGATGACCATTCCAGCTTTGCAAAGGACCTTCCACCACGCTGTAACACTTGTCGCTGCATTTTTCGTAACATTTGAGCCGTTTGAGCTAGAAACACAGGTTTTTTTGTTCAAATCTGCAGATTATGCAGCAGATGATGGATTATGTGGCAAATGCGGAAAATTTAAAATTGTGCGAAAATCAGTGCAGCTGAAAAGTTGCATAATTCCAGTGGCCCTGCTCATACCTCTGACTAGGTCCAGAAGTGCTCCTCAGTGGTTCCTTTTTTTCTTGTCTCATTGAGTTTATAGTTTAGCTTCTATGGTAACGAGGAAGACTAAACCTGAGGTTACCACTCCACAACACAGACTACCATACCACATGATTACTCTCCATAACACATAATCCCACTCTACATAAGTCCTAAATACTAAATGCCACATACTTTCTATCCACATAATTTCACTGCACAACATACCATATAATTCCACTACACACAACGTACATCCACTCTACTCCATAAAAATGAGTAAAAAACTTTTAAATTTACAACGCGAATAGCTTTAACTCTCGAAAATGAGAGTTAGATATTATATTGCAATTGCTTCTTTAACTAGTAATTGCGTTTGCAGAGTGGTGGACAAATGGGGCTGGGCCTCTGACCAGCGCTCAGGAATTCCGCTGCATAGGACTTACAGGAGGTACCAGGTGGGCTTCTTGGCCCCCAGAGTCCCTCCAGGAATAAAGTGGACTTCATCCCCCAACCAGTAGTGTGATCAAGCTCGCTGTGTCGAGTGAAACGCGTCATGGCAGGCATTATGCCTGTGTTTATTCATGGAATAATTGGAAATAAACTGCACTGTTTTTCCACGACATCAGTCTGAAGTAGCTTTCTTCAGAGTATTTGTTGAGGTCCGTGCCTGCTGGTTCTGCCGGGGATAGGCAGACAGGATTCTGGTGTGTGGATATATATATATATATATATATATATATATATATATACACACACACACATACATATATACACACACATACATAAAAACATATATATATATATATATACATATATATATATATATATATACACCCAAAGCTTCAATAATTCACGCTCTCAGGTTCCGTAGAAAGGAAAGATTTATTGCTCAAGGTAACGCGTTTCGAAAGAAAACTTTCTTGATCACACAATGAGCTCCATGGAAACAGTGCTATACATAGACATGTGACTAAGGACACTGTCATAAAAGATGGACTGAGATATCAAATACATGATACTGTGCACAGTAATTGTGGCAGCCATCTTATAGTAGCATTCAATACATGAATTCAAGGTATATACATGTATAGTCAAAAACGAAATGTGTTGCAGACATTGTTAAATCACAATATATTAACGTGTAGTAAAGAAAATATATAGAGAGCGAATTGCTAGAGAAAAAGTTGGTGAAGAAATATATATGTAAAAATGTATGTCTGAGTTTCCAAAATGTACATAATCTCCACCGTGTTGGAGTACGTAGACGGAGCCTGCTAAGCCCGTTCTGAGTAAATGTTAAGGACTGATACGAGGCAATCCTCTCGTGGACCCTAACGTACTAGAAGTCCACAGTATTTTCACCAAGTGCGAGTGCACCATGTGGAACTCAAGGCTCAAGTTCGCTTGTACTAACTACCAAGTGGGGCGTAGCAGGCACAACGCTGTGTCAAAAAGTAGTAACCAGCATGGCACATGGTAAACCGGTAAATCCATGTGCGGTCTAATGGAACATCAATCCAACTAAGACAATGTATGCCCATCGCACAAAGAACTAGCTGTGCACTAAGAATCAATACTAGCGCCAAGTGGCAGAGAAGTCCATACTGCCTGTCCAAAAAGTCATGCCAAACAACAAAGATCTAAACAGTGAAAATTAAGTGAAAAAGTTTAAGGAAACTTCCTTATTTATCAGTAGATGGTGCACTCCCACATTAGTTTGTTATAAATAGCAGACAACAATTTCTTTTAATGTCGAGAATTTGAGTCCCATCTATGTATAATGAATTGAAAAGCTTTATTGTGCACACAGCAAGTTGTACTAACATCAGCTAGGCAAAGATGGCCGCTATGGAAAAATACACACTAGCGAGTTTTTCTATGTCCTTCGTTTGTTTTTAATGCTTTCTGAATAAGCAAATGAAATGATGTGTTATTTAAAGGTGAAAAGTTTTGTGGCAACTAACACTGACGAAGGCCAGGTGGCCGGAACGCGTGTGTTAGCTCTCTAATTCTTGGAGCAAGCTGGAATAAAATCGTTATTTTTGCATCAAGCCCGAGTGCGCAGCCCTTCGTGTCTTGTGACATTGGTGTTTCAAATATATATATACATATATATATATATACACATCTCTCCACACAATTGGATCCCGGCCAGAGCGCTCAGTAGCGGGTGCGTGCGTGAGGCCGAATCCGTGGCCTGGGTTAATTTTTTAAAACAAAATTACGCCGCACTCAGGATACAGAGTTCTGTGTCTTTATTTTAATCCACCATTAAACCTCTGTCTGTGAGTCACACTGACGCGTTTCAGCCACAAAGGCCTTGCTCACGGTCTATGTGTATATATATATATATATATTCCACCAACTCTTCTCTCACTTCAAAAGAAGTACACCGGCACAGGTCATCTCGTGAAAAAATCGGTTTAATTCATGGAACCCCACAGCGTAAGGGACTCACACTCCCAACGTTTCTGCTCTCACAGGAGCCTTGATCACGGGACTAAATCTCTGTATTTCGAATTATCCCACGTGGTTCTTTTAAACACGCAGGCACATTCTTTCAGCAGAGTGCACAAATGGGAATTTTCAAAACCTGGCATGGAGAAAATAGCGCTGTGTTAAAAGTCAATATGCTCAGTAGCATTAAAGTCAAAAGCGCTCAATGATTTTCTTTCCACTGACAGTTATTCCATTGATGCATAATAAGGTGTGTCCCAAAAGCGCATTTAGTTTGAAAGTTCCACTTACTCCTTCAAACACGACACAGCCAGCAGTGAAAGACTTCATCTGCATCCCTTACTCTCCACTCACGAAAACTTCACTTTTCGGGGGCAAGCAGGTCAGGCTCCCACAATATCTCTCCACCTCCAGTTTGCCTCGGGAGAGCCAGACCTTCACAGGGCAGCCAGTGCATCAGGACGAGGCATCCTGGAAACATTCCACCAACTCTTCTCTCACTTCAAAAGAAGTACACCGGCACAGGTCATCTCGTGAAAAAAATCGGTTTAATTCATGGAACCCCACAGCGTAAGGGACTCACACTCCCAACGTTTCTGCTCTCACAGGAGCCTTGATCACGTGACTGAATCTCTGTATTTCGAATTATCCCACGTGGTTCTTTTAAACACGCAGGCACATTCTTTCAGCAGAGTGCACAAATGGGAATTTTCAAAACCTGGCATGGAGAAACGTTGGGAGTGTGAGTCCCTTACGCTGTGGGGTTCCATGAATTAAACCGATTTTTTCACGAGATGACCTGTGCCGGTGTACTTCTTTTGAAGTGAGAGAAGAGTTGGTGGAATGTTTCCAGGATGCCTCGTCCTGATGCACTGGCTGCCCTGTGAAGGTCTGGCTCTCCCGAGGCAAACTGGAGGTGGATATATATATATATATATATATATTTTTTTTTTTTTAACTTATTTTCCTTTGGAAAACTACCTCATTCAGCTCAAGCCTTCTCCTGACTACTATTGCTCCTTCACTTCAAAATGCTTAGAGTATGGATTGTGGGCCACAGCTATATCTATTGGGCTAAAGAGGCTGCAAAAAAGAGAGGTATTGACAGGGACTTGGGTTTGCCAAATGTGCAGATTACTTGGTTTGGCCAGAGAGGGTTAAAGTTTCATCAGTTGCTGGCTTTGGTTAAATCCATTGAGAATTCCCAAGCTCCTCATCTCATGATTGTGCACTGTGGTGGCAATGACCTTAGCACATTGACTGGGGTAGGGCTGGAAATTTTAATTGAACAAACTGTATCTATAACAACTATCTGCATTTTGACATGCATGGAATTTATAGAAACTATGGAGTGCACTTTACAGATGAAGGCAACAGGGCGTTTCTATGCAACCTGAAACTCTGCATCCGGTCTTATGTGTAGCAGCCATATAAACACAACCAACACAACGGCTCTTGTCAGAGCCACCCTAGTACCCCAAAAATGGTGACTTTTTTTCTAAAGATTTTTTTTTCCTTTCAGTTTTGGGACTCTTGCCACTCCCCGGACACATCGCGAAAACAGAAAACAAAAGCAGACACTCAATAGCCACCAACACATCCAAAAATAATATGGAAAAAATTGCTTCTGAACATTGCCCTACACATATTATTACATACATTCTTCTTTCAAAGCATGTTAAAATGCATATTTTTGTACTAACCTTCTTTAAAGCCCATCTTTCAGACCTATTTCCCATTTTTGTGGTTATTCGGGACGTTGCGACGACGTTGTTAACTGCGACGATCGTGCCTTTCCCATAAAGTGAAAACACATATATGCACACATACTACACTATTTTTCACACTAGGGGTTTCTTACAGTATTCTATAAAGGCATGTTTTTGTAGAGAGTTTCTATAAAAACCATCTGTAAAACCTATTGAATTTTTTCGCGGTGAAGCCGTAGAGCACGCTTACGTCGGTAATCACGATTCCCCCGGACACGTCGTGAAAGAGAAAAACATAACCAGACATTCAATGACTACAAACACATCTAAAAATAATATGTAAAAAAATCCATTCTGAACATTGCCCTACACACATTACTATATACATACTTCTTTCAAAGCATGTTTAAACTCATATTTTTGTACTAAGTTTCTTTAAAAACCATCTTTCAGACCTATTTCTAATTTTCACAGTTATTCGGGACATCGCGATGATGTCGTGACGATTGCGCCTTTCCCATAAAGTGAACATATATGCACACACATTACAGTATTCTACACACTAGAGCTTTATTACTGTACACTTTAAACTCATGTTTTTCTACTGTATTTCTAGACCCATCTCTAAAACCTATTTTCCATTTTCGCGGTGAGGCCGGAGATCGCAATGACGTCAGTCATCGCGATATCCACGGGTACGTCGCGAAAGCGGAAAGCAAAACCGGGAATTCAATAGCCACCACCACATTAAAAAATTATAACTATATAGTTAATTCTAACCATCACAGTAGATAACTCACTATATAAATAACTCTATAAAAACATTTATCAATATCTCAATAACAATGCATACTAAATATTAATTGATATATTTGTAAAATATTTTCACCATTATTCGCGACGTCGTCGGTCGTCGCGATGTCCCCGCAATGCTAGACAGGGGGCTGCGCTGGCAGTCGCGTTGTTGTCACAAATTTCGTGCGTGATTAAAAGAATCCATTTTGGACATATTACTTCTGTCACTAACACCTCCATTTCTCAACCATGGAGTCAGAATAGCTCCACGCTGACCACTTATGTGGGCTTTCACAAAGAATTTCAGCCCCAGGAAACGTTCCCGATAGATATTGGTGGCCGCAACTTTCTATTCAGGTTGCGTCCATCCAATCAGAGCATTCCCGCTGGTGAGTCCATTCGTGATTCGCGAAATATCCGTGGCCAGAGACATCACTATAATTTGAAACTTACATTTCTGAAAAACTACTGATCGGATTTACACCAAATAAGCAAAAGGACCTTCCTTGAACCCAAATCTACCTCCCAGCCAAATTTGGGATTAGGTCCGTTCAGTGGTTCGGGCTGTAAAGATGGCTAAAGGTTCCTATGTAAATTAACATTACAAACGCAACCTTATTTCGCGCCCCATATTCTGGGTCCCCACTGCATGGATCTCCCCTAAACTTTCCCAATCAATAGTACCGACTGTATTACTTTTTTGGTAAATTTTCATGCAGATTGGTCAAACGACACCAAAGTTAAAGCCAAGTCAAAAAATGCCTTTCCTATGGAAACTAGGTCCTCACTATAACTACCTAATGGCGATCACCAGTAGGTAATATATATATTATTTATATATTCGCACATATATTCACTGAAAAAAACAAAGGTTACTGGGACGGTATAGTTAGGGAATGGAATTAAAAAACCTTAGAAATTCACTGAAAAAGCCAAAGGTTACAGGGACATTTTAGTTAGGGTGAGGTTTCACTTATGCAAAACCATAGAAATTCAGCAGTTATAGTTAGCTAAGGTAACTATAACTCACGCCTCTGCAATGCACTGCTTATGACCTGACATATTACATCACTCATGACATGGTCAGTGACATCACTAATGACATCTCAAATGGCATGGTAGCAATCCCGAACATATGTAAGTCCATTCCAGGCATAATGTGTAAAGATTTGCACAATTGAGTTGCACACTGAGGCTGACCACATCAATTTGAAAATTTGTGTGAATTATGTTTGAGTCCATGAATAATGCACCTAGCTCAAAAATAAAGTATGGTGAATAATTAGAGTGACTGATATGTACAACACTGTGTCATCGGCTCATTTACCGTATGACCAGGGCATGATTATTGTAATATGTGAAGTCATAAGCAGTGCCTTCATGGGGCGTGAGTTATAGTTCGCTCACCAATTATAATGGCTGAATTTTATTGGTTTTGTACTAGTGAATCCTGAGCCTAGCTATAATGTCCCTGTAACCTTTGGTTTTTCCGGTGAATTTCTAGTGTTTATTAAATGCTAATTCCCAACTAAAACCTACCTTTATCCTTTGGTTTCTTCAGTGAATTTCTATGTTTTTTTATGTAGTAGTTGTGTTTGCAGAGTGGTTGAGAAACGGGGGGGCGCCGACCAGCTCCACTGTGTAGGACTTACAGGAGGTACCAGGAGGGCTTCTTGGCCCCCAAGGTACCTCAGAAGTAGAGTGGTCTTCATCTTCCATCCAGTAGTGCGCATGGAGGCGTATTGTCAAAGATGTGGCGAAAGGGGGCAGGGCCTCCAAACACCTCTTAGCAACCCCGGAGTGAGGGACTAACTGGAGGTAACAGGAGGCGTAGTTGGATCCGAAGGACGTCCTTGGGGGCCAACTACCCCTCCTGTTACCTCCAGTAGGTCCTACACAGCAGGGTTGCTGAGAGGTTGTCAGAGGCCATGCCCCCTTTTTCCATCACTCTGCAAACGCGCCTCCTGGTGCACTACTAGTAGGCGGATGAAGTCCCCTTGGCTATTGAGGGTCTTTGCGTGCTAACTACCCCTCCAGTTACCTTCAGTAAGTCCCACACAGTGGGAATACTGAGATGATTTTGGTGGCCACTCCCCCTTTCTCCACCACTCTGCAAATGTGCCTCCTGGTGCACTACTAGTTGGGGGATGACCTCCTCTTAGGCTCTTGAGGTTCCTTTGGGGCCAACTACCTCTCCTGTTTCCTCTGTTTAGTCCCCTTCAGCTAGATTGCTTAGGAGTCTTTGGTGGTTATGGCCCCTTTCTCCACAACTCTGCAAATGCACCTCATGGCGCACTACTGGTTGGGTGATGAAGTCCACTTTACTCCTGAGGGTCCTCGGTGGCCAAACTACCCCTCCTCACCCCGCCAAACATAGCTGGATTGCTAAGTGGTTGTGTTGGCCACGCCCCCTTTCTCCACCACTCTTCAAGCGTGCCTCCTGGCACACTACTGATTGGGGGAAGAAGACCACTAAAGTCCTGTGGCCATCAGGAGCCAAGGGGACTTAATCCCCCAACAGTAGTGTGCCAGGAGGCGCAATTTCAGAGTTGTGCAGAAAGGTGGTGGGGCCTCCGGCGTCGTGCCCATAGCTTTTTCATTTGTCTTTCTTTTTTTAAATTATAAGGGAAGGGAGGCCATGTGGTCACACTTCCCTAGACCGTAATGAGCCTGGGGCCACCATCCACCAAGGCCCACCTTTTTCTTTTTTTTTAAATATTTTTTTTTAATAAAGGAAGGGAGGCCACGTGGCCACCATCCCTGGGGTGATTTTGGCCCTGCCTTTCATTTATTATTTTTATTTTTAAAACATGGGAGGGGGGCCGCGCAGACCCTCCTGGGCTGATTTTGGCCCCAGGAACCCCATCCCCCCAGGCCTGGCTACAATATTGGGTGCCCTGGTCCCACACAGGGCACCCAGATTCTCACGTTGGGGACCACAGGGGGGAGCCTGAAGCCCCCCACAATCCATGCCAGCTCTCAGCTCCCTGCGGGAGCCAGCATTGCTTTTGGACAGAGGGAGCTGCTAAACATGCAGCTCCCTCCGTCCAAAAGCACTTCTGCTCCACTCCATGCAAGCAAGAGTATTTTACATGCTCTCACATGTATGAAGCGGAGCAGAGTTTGCTAAAGCTTGCTCCCACCAAGACATAGCAAACTGCAATTTCTTGGGGGTGGTCACCCCAGGACATTGCAGGACTCGGCCCTGGGCGGTGGCAGTGCCCAGGGTCATCAATGGCTCCAGAATGGGGGTCGCGCGGCCCCTCTCTTTTTTTTTAGATTTGCCCCGGGGAGGTGGTTGTCCCCGGGGCTGCAGGGGGTCCGCCTTGCCCCCATTCATTGAAGTTAAAGCCCTGGGGAGGGGACGGCCCCCGGGGCTGTGGGGGGATCTGCATGGCCCCCACAATGTTTTCAGATTAAGACCCTGGGAGGTGGAGGTACCTGTTGCTGGGGAGGTGCAAGAGGACCTCCTATGGAAAAAAAAAATAAGCCCGGGAGGTGGTGGTCCCGGGGCAGCAGGGGAGGCCTTACGGGCCTCTCCCACATTCATTGTTAAAGAAGCCCCGGGGATGTGGTTGTCCCTGGGGCAATATACAGCCCCAGGAGGGAGCCCATGAGCCCTCCTCCATTATTAAATGACCCCGGGACCTGGTCCATCCAGGGGCTGATAATGAGAAAAGCGCAGGATGCCGTGCTTGTTTTTTTTTTATTTTCATCCGTATCCACGTATTCAGCCAATGTTTTTTTTAAATTCTATTTTTGGCCCTGCGGGGTCCCAGTAGGACTCAACCAAGAGACCTAGGGGCTAGGGAGTCAGGGTGTTTCTACCCTGCCACTTTTTCTTTTGATTTAAATTTTTTTGGGGACTCGGTACAACTGAGTTCCAAGAAGGCTGCGGATCTAGAATTCCATCACAATCAAATCCATCAAGCCCCTTCCCTGCTGTACTTTAATAAAAAAAAGTTTGAACTCTTAAAGCAACATTTTGTCCGTAAGCCACAGCTTTCCCCATAAAACTGGAAGCTACTGAAGGTCCCTGCTCCACCAACCTTTTAGTCTCATTTCTAATGAAACCCATGCTACCGTGCAGCTGTCTGTTGCCTTGTAGCTAGGGCAGTGCTCTATACACGTTCCATATGCAGACATAGCCCTTGAAAATACATTTACTTACATTTAGTTTGCACAATTAATTAACCATTTCATTACACTAAATTAAATCTGGACATCAAGCCACTAAAATGCCAAGGAGCAGAAGTGACATGACACATTATCTGTCCTTGAAATTACATCACAAAAGGTGACATCACTTGACTATTGATTCCTATGATTATATGGCAAATTACATAATTTGAACATAGATTGAAAAGCAATTGTTAAGAGTTTCGCCAATACAAGCAAATTTCTTGAGTTCTTACCACTCACTCCATATTTGTGACCCTGGTTCATACATCTCAACAAAAAACTACTTTGAGAATTTAGACAGCTCTGCCCCTGCGTGAATTTAGTAAACAAGTGAAACAGGAGGAAGAAAGTGATGGATGGAATGCTTGAATTAGTATCAGCCACTGGTAATTAATCGGGATGTATTCCATTGTTTTTGCCTACCATGCCAACTCAGGCAGGAAGCAGCCACATGCATATTAGCTCAAGGCCTGATCCAATAGGATAAATCCAGGCCTAACTGCCAGGTCATACCCTCTCTGAGCAGGTAAACAGGCAGCCCTAGACTGGTCTCTGCCTAGTTTAGCCTCAATAGTAAAATGCAACACTTGTGGTCTCATTCCAGGTCATCATTTTTTGGAAACAGTGTTACCTCAGATATAAGCCACCCATGTGCAAAAAAGCCTTAGTCCTGCTCCAAAACTAACCTGAAATGCAAGGTCAGGACCCAGCAGCCGAGACCAGTTTCAGCCTATTTGGGCCTCATCAGGAGAGTTGCAGCTTGACAGGACCCACCTGTGGGCATACCCATTACATTTGGTGCATCGCACTTAGGGGAAAAAAAAGGGATGGCTAGAATACCTACATTAATCTCAGCCACTACTAATTACTCAGGGACGCATTCAGATCCATTGTTCTTTGGCCACCATGCCTTCTCAGACAGAAACCGGCCATATGTATTTTGGCCATGGTTCTGCTCCAATAGGAAAAGTCCATCCCGAACTGCCAGGCCATATTCCCTCTGAACAGAAACACAAGCAACGAACATAAGATAGACTTTACCATGACTGTATCAGAATTTGATGCACATGTGTGTTGTAGGAGAGCATATTTTACTTTCATAAAATTGCTAATCTGTACAAGTAGAGACACTGGCAGATGCTACCCTCGCTGGTTTGCAAGTGAATGGCTATCATATACAAAACAAAACTGTTCACTTTAGCCCAGCAGTTTGATTTCTGTTAACTCCCACTGAATCACTACTGGACTCCCACTGAATCACTACTGGACTCCCACTGAATCACTACTGGACCCCCACTGAATCACTGCTAACTCTACCTAAGCAATTTCTGTGATTTCAACCTCAAAAGAATACACAATACACAAGATTAGAGAAGCAAGTTAGACCTGTCAGCCTTAGGGTGGTCTACCCCCCAACGTTGTTCCTTCCTCCTAAATCTTTTCTGACCTCATTTTTGCTGGCCTTATGACTCTGTGCACTTTACCACTGCTAACAAGTGCTAAAGTGTTTGTGCTCTCCCCTCTAAACATGGAAATATTGGCTTATCCCCAATTGGCATATTTAATTTACTTATAAGTCCCCAGTAAAGTGGTACTACATGTACCCAGGGACTGTAAATTAAATGCTACTAGTGGGCCTACAGCCCTGGTTCTGCCACCCATTTAAGGTAGCCCTTTAAACATGGCTCAGGCCTGCCATTGCAGAGCCTTTGGGTGCAGTTTTAAACTGGCATTTCGGCCTGGCAAAATAAATCCTTTGCCATGCCCAAACCTTACGTTTTTAATACATATGTCACCTCTAGGGAGTGCCCTGGACAAGCCAGAGGGCAGGGGCAGTGTATTAAAAAGTTGGACATGCACTTTTAAGTTTTTCATGTCCTGTTATTGAAAAACTCCTAAATTCATTTTTCAGTACTTCAAGGCCTATAGCTCTCATAGGATAACATTGGGATTACCTTATTGGATTTATAATTTCTAAATGGGAAGATATAACTGTTTGATGTCTCTGGAATTCTAATTTAAAGTCCTAACTTATAGTGAAGTCAGATTTCAGATTCCAATTCTGAAAATGCCATTTTTAACAAGTTGGCATTTTCTTGCCCTAAGCCATTTGGTGCCTGCAGCCTATCTCTGATCACATGACTGGTTGTAGTTGACAGTTAGGCTGTCTGTATTCCACCTAGACGGCCACACACAATGGGAGCGTAGGTGTGGCTGAGTGGGTTATCCTGACAGGATGGGAGGGAGGAGCTGGACCCAGCCTCACTTACACCGGACATCTGTGCACTTCAAAGGTTTGTCTGTGAAAACTCCCCACTGCAAAGGCACTACTGGTTATAAGTATAAGTATTGGACCTCAGACACCACCACTTCAGTACACTTGTGGACCTGTGGATACTCTGCCAAGAAGATGGACTGCTGTGCTGCTGAAGGACTGCCACTCTGCTGGACTGCAATCTGCTGAACACCCGCCTGCTTTGCTGTGCTGACCTACTGCTTGCTGATCTCTTGCCTGGGTAGGAAGGACTGGACCCGCATCTCTTGAACCCAGAACACAGAGTGACTCCAAGAGTTAGTTGGCTGGACTACTGATCTGACACCGCAGGGACATAACAGGCTTTCAACAACTTTGCAGCTGCACCTGGACTCTGCCATATGTGAGTCTACCCTGCCAAGTGGTGCCACCCCTGTCCTGGACCCTTGGGAGTGGGCCTAAGGAGCTTGCCAGTCTCTGTAGATCCAGCCGTGCTGTCGCATCTCCTCTGCTGCATGGTGCAACCCTGAGCACAACCCACATAACGTTGCCGCTGCATAGACTGAACCCTTACAAAGATCCACATTGCTGTTGCAGTCCTCTGAACTGGTGCATCACCCCGAATCCGTGATGCATCTTCGCTGTGGGCCCTCGTATCTCTCATCATTGGCAGCCATGGCGCTGGACTCTGCATCGCAGCTCTTTGGAACCGGCTCATCGCCCCGACTGAGCGCCACATCCTCAAGGCCGTAATTCATATTACAAGCCCTTGTCAATGTGGTCCTTAACGACAGACCAGGACCTCGTATTGCAGCATCCTCGCTGCATCTCGGTAGAGACGCATCGATCCAGTTGCGTGACACATTTTCGACTCGGATACTCGCAAAGCTCCGCAACCAGGATTTAGGGTATTTTGTTCAGCGGGCCTAAATGGGTCCTTGTAGTCAGCCCACGCTCCTTCGTGGTTGGCCTGAACTTGTGACTTTGCCCCGGTTTGGAGCTACCAGATAACAACAGTTGACGCTTTGTGTGTTTTGGCGCTAAATCTTTAAAATCAAATATCTCTTGTTCTACTGATTGGATTTTTGTTGTTTTGGTCTTTATTTGTTTATCAAAAACACTCTATTTTCCTAATGATTGGTGGATTCCTTTTGTGGTGTGGCATCACTTTGTTACTGTTTGAAGTGTTGCACAAACACTTTACACATTGCTTCTAAGTTATGCCTGACTGCTCCGAGCCAAGCTACCAGGGGTTTGAGCAGAGGTTAATTTTGGGTTTGCTTGTGCCTTACCCTGATAATGATTGTGGTTGCTGCTTATCCAGGGCTCACACCCCAGTCAACCAGTAGTCCGATTTCTTACACAAGTATACTACAAACAAATAAACACACATTGAAACATTCAGTCAACAAATAAAAAATATACAAAAATTAAGTTTTAATAGGAAGGTTAGAGCTGTTCAAAATTTGGATTTATTTCTAAAAGATTATGCAATATGCTAGATTCTAGCATGCCACTTTGCCTTTTTTGATTTTAGTTCATAGTATCTTTTTCCTGGAGCATACCAGTGCTACAATTTAGGCCACAAATTATCCATACTAGATTCTGTGTGTTGTCCCTTAATAACGCGAAGGGTACCTTGTTAACTTTTAGCCTCCACTTTCAAATTCCTTATTTTTATTGAGCGTTTTAAAATATTCAATTTATATTTAATTTTCTAAACAGTCACTGATCCGTAAGTACCTGTCAGGTTCTCAGGGATCCGTAGACCCCAGGTTAAGAAGCACACGTAAATAAAATGATAAGTTCTGTAACAATGCACAACTTTATTGTCACAAATTTAATTATACAGCTTATGTTCTAGAAAGCAGCACTGTATTCCTATTCTTTTGATCAAAATGTGTACGATCTGGTATGTTTAAACAGAAGAATCTATTTGCATGCTTTCTATGGTAGTCTAAAGTACTCCACAGCTTGGTATAACCTGCTGAATAGTGTTTGGCAGAGGTTTATTTTCCGAAAGAAGTCCTTTTCAATTTGAAGCCCTTGTCAGTAATAAACAAGCACCTTTGTGATAAAGCAAAACAAGAAAGAAAGTGTGAAAAGCTCAACAAAACTGGGAAGGACATGTTCAGACAGCAAATACTAAAATCTCCTGAAACAACCACTGACAAAGCCTATGGGTCAAAACTTTTTATAGAAGTAGAAGCGCTTCTTTTTTGACGGCAGATTTCTCTCTGCTGTACTGTGGATAGGTGAGTTAGTGAATGCGTAAATGAACAGTTGAATGGATAAATGAGTGCATGGCTGTATGAATGAGTGAGTGCATGGCTGGATGAATAAGCAAGTGAGTGCATTGCTGGATGAATAAGGGAGTGAGTGATGGATGGCTCAATGGATAGATAGACAGTGTATAGGGTTAGGGGTGTGAGCAGGGGGTTGAGACAAAGTGTGATGTGAATAGGGCATTATGCTGGCAGTGGGCTTCGATGTGCACTGTATGTGGTACACGGCAAAGTACTGGATTGTGGCAGTATCGGAGATATGTTCACAAACACAGTGTTTAGGCAGGGGAAGGTGTATAGGGTCTGGACAGCATGGGAAGGCGTAGGTCTTTTGAAGGAGTATAAGAAATTCAAGCGTTAATTGAGGGGGGTGAGTACCCACCTCGAATAATAATCACAATCCTTGTCAGGGTGAACCACTAAAGTCGCTAAATAAACCTGTGCTCAACCCTCTTGCAGCTTAACTTAGAGGCGAAGTATAAAGTATGTATACAGTACTTAACCCGTTTGCTGCTGCTGTCGGACAACGGCCGTCGCGAGCACTACCTCGGTAGTGCTGCGCACGTCCGTTGGCTGACGCGGCCCCGCCCGTTTAATAGAACGTTCCGCACTGGCGCGGAACGTTCGAAGCAGCAAACGGGTTAAACGGTAATAAACTGAAAACACAAAACAAAAGAATCACACAACTAAACCAATTGAGGTAAATAGAGAATATTTTATTAAATAACATGACATCAAAACAAAAAATAGTCCATAGAAGAACAGGCTATATACATTTTTGTAGTTTGAGTTAAAAATAGTGCCAAAAACCAGAGCACCACCTGCAGGCATCTGCCTGCCCTAGACTTGGTCAAACTCAAAAAGTTAATGCCGACCACAATGGATTGCCTGTCAAATACAGGGACCAGGTTTGTCCCAGTAGTAAGTTACCTTCGGACAAAGAAAGTTTTATAAAGGTTGAAAGAGTAGCAGGGCCTAAGGCTGGATCCGATGTGGGGCTTGATGACACTGGGGAGTTGCTACACAAGGACTTGGAGTCAATCGAAGGTTACTTGGAGTTAGACCCAAAGACACCGTGGTGAGGGTTGTCGACGTTGATTGGATGCTGCTTAGTGTTGACACAGAGTCCGGTGAAACTTTCAGTCAGGCAGGACAAAATCCAAGGGCTCGGAACCTTGGGGACAGTACTTGGGTGTCTGGACTCACTGTAATAGAGGCAAGCAGAGGGGACCAGGTAAGGTCCAGTTGGGATTGGTCAGCTGTAAAGCAGAAAATACCTGGGGAAGGTTGTTGTTGCTGTGTAGCTTAAAGAAGAGGTCTGCCAAATGGCCCTTGGAGTCACTTCTAGGGTCCTGGTAATATCCAACCCTACCATTAAATAGGATTCGAAATTACTATTAAAGGGAGTCCTTGAATTAGTTTTCTAGCTGTTCCCAAACTGATTTTAGCACTTATTCAGTACAATAGTGTAAACCAGTATTAGCCTATGGGAGATCCCGCCATGTCACAGTGAAAAACGACTTTGCCGTAAGGGTATTTAAGGCCTACCTTAGGGTGACTGATAACTATAAACAACTATTTGCAGTGCAAAAGATCTCACATTTGCTGGAGTTGGAGCTATAGGCTTTGGAAATGGCAATGTTTTTTATTTATGTTTTTTGTTTGCAGTGGAGTGATTATTTAAAGAAAAAAAGTGCACGCTATACCATACTGTAATCTTCATAGCACCTGTGCAGTAAATCTATGGCAATGTTAACATAAATTAACTGGGCAAAATATGGTGAACTCTACTTAGATCCCACGTATGGACTACAGAGGTCAATCACAGGCATGCACTGTATGCAGGCAGCCATGGCAAATAATGTATATAGTGCACACAGCTGCAACAGAGGAGCAAAACACAAGTATGCTCTGTTTAAAGACAGCTAGGACTCAAATGTTGCTGACTAGAAAAGATGTGCAAAGAGTTAGGTGAGGCGCTGCGACGAGGAAACGAAAGCGGCATGCCGCGCTTGTTTGAAAAACATATAATAGTAAAAAGTACAGTTGGATGAGCCGCGCAAAATAAAAGAAAGGCTAGCAGCAGCCATTGTTGAAGATGAAGCGCGGTGTGCCACGCTGCTTAAAAAAAAAAAAAATATTTAAAAAAAGCTTTTGGCGCGTGGCGCATAAGAAAAGAAAGGTGCGAGGCTGCCATTGCTAAAGATGAAGTGCGGCGTGCCGCGCTGCGCAAAAAAAACCAGCTTGCATTGTGCACTATCGTGTTAGCTTCAGAGAGTGTGGACAGAGTGGCTACACTGCTGGTTATGGCGTTAAGATGTCGCAGGTACTAATGAGTTTTTTCCAACATTAGGAATCTTTCACGGAGTTGATGATTAGATGTTCTATAGTGGCTGTAAATCAGGAGATTAAGGGGAGCACTTCATTTTATGATGATTCATATTTTGGATATTTGATTTATTTGGTTTTTCACGATATTGGAGGGGATGGGTCTGGTACAGATTCAATTAAGCAAAGGGTTGTTGAATCAGAACGGGCATTTTTTGTTTTATACACTGGAGCATATAACAAAGGGTTTAAATATTTTTGATCAATTTTTATTAATTATGTTTGGTTTATGAAAATGTTCATAGAACACTAATGTTCATACCCCTGACGAAGGGCTACCAAGCCCGAAATGCATTGGGTTTACGTGAATAAGGCTTCCCAGGAAGAACAGTGTTTCCCTACGTGCCAGAAAAAGGCCCAGATGGGCATTTTCTCAGCATTTGAAAGCATTTAAAAGAATTGGAAATCACTTTACTTTTAATGTGAATGGAGAAAGCAGTGAAAATATGTGTGAAAATGTTTTGGATTAAAAAGAATTAAAACGGATTATCAGACATAAAATGGATTCATTTGTATATTTCATGACTTTGCTGTGCGACTTGTAGTTGGAGCGAAACGACGCACCATAAAATATGGAATTATCGGCTAGTGCCATTGGAACAAGGCACGTTACAAATCTGCATGCAAGAATTCTGCCATGAGCACTCTTCTAAAACAGTGAAACATGAGTACTAGGTGTGCATTCTATCATCATCATTGAGACTGAATTTATTTTTGTTCCCCCGATTTCTTGCACCCAGATGATAAACTGGTTTAAAAAAAGAAGAAATAACATCATATTGAAGGCTGGCTGGAAAGATGGTCCTCATGAGGGAGCCTACTTCGATTTTTTAGAACTAATGTGAATTCTACAAAGAACTTTATAACACTCAGGGGCATATTCTCAAGGAGCTATCGCCGAGTTAACGGCACTTTATCGCAGCCAAAGTCGAGATAAATGTATCGTAACATTCACAAGCTGGTGCCAACAGCCTATAACACCAGTTTACCTGCGAAAGCATCCTCAAAAAACATCGCCACAGATGACCCCTGCAACTATCGCTAATGAGATGCAGAGTAGGCGATCCCGAGCAAAAACCCGCGACAACACCACACCTCAACATTCTCAACGACCAGCCCGATCAGCGATAAAACCACAAAACAGGTGATAAGGCGCGTTAGCAGCAGGAAACTAACACCTGCCCTGACCTGGTGCAAAGTCGGGGCACAGCCTGCACCACAAAATGGACCCCTGCCCAGAGCCACACCTGAAGGGCAACAGATGCCATGGAGCCACTGAACATGAATGCCGGACACCCAAGAGGGCCACAACACCCACCTCCACCACCCCCAGGACCACACCCCACCACCCCCCCCCAACCCCACCATGGGCACCCCCCACCTCCCCCGGACCAGGACACAGCACATCAACTGCACGGAAACATGACCACAAGCACCCGCCTGATGTCCCACAATTGCAACAATCAACATACATGTGCGCACTGAGATCCTGATTCATACATACACCATTGAAAGGCCAAACAAAATGTCACATTCAAATACGTCACCAAACAACTATCCTGAGGAGTCATGGCGGGGCTTCCCTGGACAAACTGTGACTCACAGCCTGCAAGACAATACCCAAGATAAGAAGGTGTGTCAGGCACCCATCAAAGGACAGAGAGAGAGAGAAAGAGAGCGAGAGAGAGAAAGAAACAGACAGAAAGAGAGAGAGAGACTGAACAAGGAGCGCAAGGCCAATCGGGCCCTTGGCTCATGCAAATATGCCAACAGCTGCGTGTGTCTCGAACTCTGCGCACCACAAATCACAGGCCTGGCATCAAAGTCAGCGCGAACTCCACATCACAATTAAGACATGCAAGCACTAGTCAGACGAAAATCAGGAATGAAAGCACCTTTGTCTCAACACACAAGGCCCAAGGCCAACCAAACCCCCGACCTTGGTCCTCAATGCGGCTGGCACACCCTGCGTGAGATACCATACCAGCCTCCGACGACTCCCACACCACGAACTGCGCTAATGAAACACCAATGTGCCTACACCCCACACACACTTGTCCCTGAACGACCGACACCTGCAAGGGATGCCTTTGACACATTGTCAAGAACTACCCATACGTACAAACGTCGCACACACATACTACTCATTGCCCAGAGCTGTGGCATATCGTCCACCGAACACCCGCCGGTCAGACGAGTGCCAGTGCCACGACACCAACAAACGCAATGGCCTGCATTCCCGGGCACATGCACAACCCCGGTCACGTGGAACTGTACCGTGCCTGAATGCTGCATCTGTTGGGATCCCTGCCAATGGCAGTGTTGCGAATCAGTTTCCGTCTGAGTTTCCGTCTTGCCTACGTCACCTGCGTCCAGCCCTGGTTCAACTGTCGATCATGCACATTCGAGTGGCCCATGGAGGTCTGCCTATCCAACGCAACCGTAGCTGAATTGGATTATGACCTGACAGTGCGCCCCCTGTTGGCCCACCAACAGGAGTGTCACCTGGATAGCCGTGCATGGGATGCACTGATCCTTGGCATATGTGCTGGCAGTTGCGCATGGGAGAATGCACAACTCCTCGTGTGCAGTGACCACATCCAGGCGCTCCCCTATTCGGCTGTGTTGCGGATTGGGGAAACGGCGTGGACTGAGCACATCTGCCCGGACCAGTTAATGGATTGGCTCACCTTGGTGTTCCTTGAACCTGACAACGACGTACTATTGGAACACATTGCCCATGAAGCTGCGCTGGCATTCATGGACGAGTAACTGCGTCCCTGCAGCCACATCGGATTGTCACCCACAGCACTGCTCCCAACACCTTGTAGCATCGTGGGGAATGTACCCACATCCCACCACAACAGAGGACATGTCTGCCTTCGTCTGGACTCTGTATGCATGTGCGTCGAACTACGCGTGTGTACACACACCTGTGCAAGGTGATGCAGTTCCATGGTCGGAGCAGCACAGCGTCGTCTGGCAACGTTACCAAGTCGGACACACTGCTGGGGGGAGAGTACACACATGGCAATGTAGCACGACATGTGAACTTGTCGGACCCTTTCACCTGATCACTGTCAGCAGAGCAGACAGTCGGCGCAGTCGGGTGGCAGAGCACTATGCAGACCCCATGGGCTGTAAGTCGTGCCCCCTCACACAGGGCAATGGGCATACGCCAAACACATGACTCGTCCAGCAAGGCAAGGTGGGCTGAGACCGTTGCCATCCATGATGATTGGGGTTCATTTTTTCACCCCCATTTCCTGCACCTCGACATGTACCCATGCTGCGTGTAAGTGTCTTAAGCATGTTCCTGCCTGTTGTGGCCATTGCCTTGTCCATACTGACACGCACATGCCAATAAAGTCTACGCAACACCACCGGTGTCTAACTGTGATGAGTGTTGATTAGATTGACCACTCGTGTGCCACAATGAGCATCGTCCCTACACATGGAGGAACTGACTGACGCATGTACAATGGGGTGGGTCCCTTCTGACAGCTCCACCTCTGTGAGCCCGACATTGTTTTGGGAGAGTTGTTGGTAGACCTGTGCTCTTACATGTCTTCAGCAATGTGAGTATGGTGTCCAACCTCTGACCATGTTGAGCAATGTTATGAATCATTACAGAATGTGTCCACACAGATGTGTGTGAGTAGGTATGCGACGTGAAGTTCTGTCGTCACATGTGATGTAGGACACCACTTCTGGCCTGCTACCGATTTGGTCATTCCTACACACAGCCCTATTCAAGACATGGACCTGTGCCTACTTTGGGGGTTGTGAGTTTGTTGCTAATGTGCAATGGGGACACAGCCAGTACCCACCTTCACAGTCATCCAATTGGCCATGTGTCTTGGGGATGAACATGCGCATTGATGTCATTTACCAGGGTGTACCTTCTTGTGCAATCATTGTCCCTACATCCAGCCATACTTCCATACGTGAGTGAACATAGTCATGACACATCTGCATGATTTCGAATGTTTTATTCACATTCTGGCGAATGACGGAGAGGGAGCTGTACATGGCCATCCAAGCCCACATAACATGGAAGACCAGTGGTGGGCCAACCAGAGTCCTTTAGGCATTGAAAATTGATTGGGAAGAGGGGGAGTGCAGTCCGCAGCAGGATTGCTGTGTAATTGTCAAGCAGTGGAGATATGGCAGTCCGTGTTGGGGTCCGGGTGAATGTCGCAGAGTGTTCCGGGGGTCAGTGGAAGGGGTTGTCCCAGGGCATTATGCATGGGGCAGAGCCAGGCAGGGCAAGCCATATGGAGGTGATGGATGCTACTGCCTCCTTCCTCACACAGTAGTTACCATCCACATCTTACTCCTCTGATACTTCTTCTGTGTCGGGTGTGTCCGGTGTGTGTGGCGGTGTAATGGCTGCATCACTGTGTGCCACTGACACATCAGGGGTCGGAGATGTGTGTGTCGAGGTTCCTGCAACAGTCATCTGGTACAGGCTCAGTGGCAGCAGTGGCAAGATGAGGATCTGCAATGCATGGAAGATCGCAGCTACATCTCGCTGGTGTTCAGCAGTGGCAGCAATACTTCCAGCCTGCATCGGATCCATGGTCTCCATTGTCCTCCGCAACTGTGCCAACTCTGTGCTGTCATCGCTGGAGCCTGTCTGCCTAGACAGTTCTTGTCTCCGAGTAATGGAACCAGCGATGTCAGCCAAGGATTGTTGGTGGGCATGGTGCGGACAGTGGGTATCCATTAGGGACTGTAGGTGCTCCCTGATGGGACTCAGGCACCCACGTATGGCATCGAGTTTGGCTGCCATGAGGTCGAAACCCAGCCGCAGCTGATCTGCCATCTTCTCCTGGCACCCTAACACACGGCGTTTGAAATCCATGTGTTGGTCGTGGGGGTCCTGGGAGGCAGCCGTGGTGGTGTGTGCTTTCTGCTGTGTGGTCTGTGCAGGGTGTGGGCTCACCGCGATGCAGCTGGGCTGCCCTGCTCCTGGAGGTGGGGTGAGGAGGCTGTCCACGAGCCGTTGGAGTGTGTCTGGGCAAATGGGCAGGGTGTCCTCTTCATCATCACTGAAGAGATGTGTGGTCTGCTCTGCAGGAGGTGTTAGTTGTCCCTCTGCAATGTAAGGGGAGATGCAGGTTAACAGTCTGTTCCATGTATGTTGACGCATTGTGGATGTTTACATTCAGACTGCATGACGGTGTACATTGTGACTGTTTTGGTGTAGCTGGCTATTTGATGGGAGTCAGTGGACATTTCGACTACATAACGGATGTGTGGTTGTACTCGTACATTATCATCTCACAGTGTCATGCATGGCCAGATGTGATTGGCCAGTTTCTACGCATGAGAGGCACCAGTTGTGTCCTCTGTCCTGTGGTGTAGGGGTTGCACTCTGTCCCACATTGTCGTCAATGTTGATGTACTGTGATTGCTATGTGTGTGTGCTGCATTGTTGGCGATTCGCACCTGCAGCTCTGCATTGGCAGACCCTTATCCCTTTGAGTCGGTGTGCATTTGACTTGTGTGCTTTTCGGGTGCTGGGATGTTTGCGACTTGGGTCATTTGTGCTACTGGAGATATTTGGTACTCTTGTGCATTGTTTGTCTGCAGATGTGTTCTTGACATCATGGCTTGTAGGTGCACGTGGTTGTGTCAGAGTGTGACCTGCTCCTTTACGGATGTGGTCCACACTCAGCCACCTCAGTGTCGTCTCGTGCACCATGTCATGTATTGTGACTTCAGCCATGCTAGCTGTCATGCAGTGTCACTTGCATTGTCAGTGTGGCTCACAGAGCCGCTGCTTTTCTGGATTCAGCATATGTGCATGGGTAGGTTGTGGCATTGGTGACACGGAGGGGGGCCCATTTGTGCACATAGTGGACGGGGGCCTACTTGGTGTTTCTATGTGTGCTGCAGTGTGCCAAGGGTATCAGGGACATGTTCCACACTCATTGCGGGTGTGCAGTGTGCTGCACATTATTGTGTATGTGTGCCATGGTACCTATCTGCCCCCGTCCCCCCAGTCCCTGGTGGTTACTCACCCTGTTGCTGTCGCGTCAGGTCATTTCTGGCTGTGTCCAGACCCCCAACTCCTTGCACCGTCTCCCCACTGATGACTGTGGCCACCATTTCCTCCAGCTCATCCAGCTCCTCCTGTGGCGCAGGACTCCCACCTCCAGTCGCCTTTGCTGCCTTCATGTTGGCAGCAAGTTTCTGTTTGGTTTGGCTGTGCACTTAATGCCAGCGCCTCTTGGCATCCTCCATTGACCTCCTCGACACTAAGACTGCATTCACTTTGGTGGCGATGGACTGCCATATTTCCGTTTGTGTTGCCAATGACGCAGTGGAGGTGACGAACAGTTGTTGGTAGTGTTCTATCACCTCTGTGACGGTGATCTTGTCTTCCTGCGGACTGAACCCAGTCTTCCTCTTCCTCTTCTCCTTGCCCTCCCCCGAACAGGGGGCTGCATGCTGGTCCTCCGTGGGGTTTGTGGAGTTCGGCTTGTCCTCTGCACTAGGTCCGGGTGCATCCATGGTGCTACGCAATTTGGATTGGTTTTGGGGTTGGTTTTTTGTTTGCTTTTATAGTGCATTTTCACGCATGACGCGTGGGTATTGCAGGCCTGTCGCTGGTTTTCGCTGATTTTGGTATCGCGCTTTGTGGCGTCGCAACTTTTTGGGCTGTCGTGGTTCGCATTTTTTGTTTTTTGCGTTGGTTTTTACGCGGGCATTTGGTGGGTTATCATGCTGCTATCGCATGGTGCCGAGGGGTTGGGAATTGGACGTTAGGATGGTGTTATTTTCTCGCGATGGACTGCGATATGCAAGGTTGCGTTAAGCTGCATTTGCGATGATTATCACACGTTCTTGTGAAAATCCAAGTGAATGTCATCTTTTCAATATCTGTTATTTAATATTCAGAGTGGTTAAAGCATTGCATATCGTTTTATAATGTGAAAATCATTTGTTTACACAGGTAGGGTGGGTCAATACCGAGTTTGAAAGCAGTTTACGTCCAAGATGCAGGGTGGGACATGTATTTCTTTGCGGACTGTGGTTGTAATTGGTAGCCATAGTCACGGGTTTAGTTTAAATGTTAAGCAGATGGGCTGCACTTGAGGTGGTGTGATCAAGATCATTAGCACTTAGCTTGTATTGTACACTATCGTGTTAGCTTCAGAGAGTGTGGACAGAGTGGCTACACTGCCGGTTACGGCGTTAAGATGTCACAGGTACTAATGAGTTTTTTCCAACATTAGGAATCTTTCACAGAGTTGATGTGTAGATGTTCTATAGTGGCTGTAAATCAGGAGAGTAAGGAGAGCACTCCACTTTATGATTATTCATAATATTTTAGATATTTGATTTATTTGTTTTTTTCACGATATTGGAGGGGATGGGTCTGGTACAGAATCAATTAAGCAAAGGGTTGTTGAATCAAAACGGGCATTTTTCGTTTTATGCACTGGAGCATATAACAAAGGGTTTAAATATTTTTGATTAATTTTTATTAATTATGTTTGGTTGATGAAAATGTTCGTTGAACACTGATGTTCATTTTAACATTGCAGTTACCCCTGACAAAGGGCTACCAAGCCCGAAATGCATTGGGTTTACGCGAATAAGGCTGCCGAGGATGAACAGTGCTTCCCTACGTGCCAGAAAAAGGCCCGGATGGGCATTTTCTCAGCATTTGAAAGCATTTAAAAGAATTGGAATTCACTTTACCTTTAATGTGAATGGAGAAAGCAGTGAAAATATGTGTAAAAATGTTTTGGATAAAAAAGAATTAAAACGGATTATCAGACATAAAATGGATTCATTTGTATATTTCTTGCCTTTGGTGTGCGACTTGTAGTTGGAGAGAAACGAGGCGCCATGTGGGGCCTGCCACATGGTGCAGGAATATATAGGGGGGCACCATAGGTGCCCCCCAAAACCCAACACTGAGTGCTAGGGGGAAAGGGTGCCCGCTACGGGCCCCCAATGTCCCTTTCCGCCAGCCTTTTCATGGCAGGTAACCGGCCATGAAACAACTGGCAGGGCATGACATGACATGATAATCCCTACGGCGGTGCCTGGCAGGCACCGCCACCATTGTAGTGATCGGAGTGCCTTCTGACGCGCTCCTTGAGCCCGTTGGATCCGTGGCGGTCAGTCTCCCCGACCACCACCCCTCTGCTCAGCATCCTAATGTGGCGGGCGAAAACATGCTGACGATGAAGGTGAGACCGCCACTAACAGGCTGTCGGTGGCGGTCTCACTCTCATCATAATCAGGCCCCCAGAGTTTGCATTGGTACGCAACAAGCAAACCAGACAAACAATGAAATAAGCATCCTGTAGCCTGTAACCTGGAGCGACCCCTGACCTTGACTGGTAGGTCGCTCCCCCACCACACAGCTCCGTCTGTGTGCCCTGCTGCTGCCCCTGATTGTGCTCGTTTTTTTCCTTTCTGTGCCCCCTTGCTGGCCCTGATTGTGCTCGTTTTTCCTTTCTGTGCCCCCTTGCTGCCCCTGATTGTGCTCGTTTTCCTTTCTGTGCCCCCTTGCTGCCCCTGATTGTGCTCGTTTTTCCTTTCTGTGCCCCCTTGCTGCCCCTGATTGTGCTCGTTTTTCCTTTCTGTGCCCCCTTGCTGCCCCTGATTGTGCTCATTTTTTTCCTTTCTGTGCCCCCTTGATGCCCTGATTGTGCTCGTTTTCCCTTCTGTGCCTGTTTCCCGCCGCTGCGCCTGCGGCCCCGCCCCCTCACTGCCCAGTCGCTGCCCCATTCCCTGCTCCTCCCTCCCACCTCCCCATTTATGGCGGCCGCTGCGCGGTGAAGAGAGCGACCCCTGACCTTGACTGGTAGGTCGCTCCCCCACCACACAGCTCCGTCTGTGTGCCCTGCTGCTGCCCCTGATTGTGCTCGTTTTTCCTTTCTGTGCCCCCTTGCTGCCCCTGATTGTGCTCGTTTTCCTTTCTGTGCCCCCCTTGCTGCCCCTGATTGTGCTCGTTTTTCCTTTCTGTGCCCCCTTGCTGCCCCTGATTGTGCTCGTTTTTCCTTTCTGTGCCCCCCTTGCTGCCCCTGATTGTGCTCGTTTTTCCTTTCTCTGCCCCCCTTGCTGCCCCTGATTGTGCTCGTTTTTCCTTTCTGTGCCCCCCTTGCTGCCCCTGATTGTGCTCGTTTTTTCCTTTCTGTGCCCCCTGCTGCCCCTGATTGTGCTCGTTTTTTTCCTTTCTGTGCCCCCTTGATGCCCTGATTGTGCTCGTTTTCCTTTCTGTGCCTGTTTCCCGCCGCTGCGCCTGCGGCCCCGCCCCCTCACTGCCCATTCGCTGCCCCATTCCCTGCTCCTCCCTCCCACCTCCCCATTTATGGCGGCCGCTGCGCGCGCGCCGCTGGCGTGCCGAAGGCGCGCCTAAGGCAAGCCCGTCTGCGCCCGTCCGCGCCGTGACCGCGCCCAGCGCCAGACCCCCTGGTCCGGGCATCCCCGCGCCCGCCGCATCAACAGGCGCCGATACGACGCCAGCACCCTCCACGCACTCAACCCCGGAAAAGATCACGCCTGCTACCAGGCCACCCCGAAGCGCACCCAAGGGCCCTTCACCTGCCGGAACTGCAGCTTCGCCAGCACCCGCCCCGCCAAACCACCGCCCAGGAAAGAACCCAACTACCTCAGATGCATCCTCCTCAACACCCGCTCCGCCCGCAAACATGCCATCGAACTCTGGGACCTTCTCGACTCAACCTCCCCAGACGTCGCATTCCTGACGGAGACCTGGCTGAATCCCGCTTCAGCCCCCGACATCGCCATTGCCATCCCGGACGGATACAAGATCACCCGCAGGGACCGCACCAACGGAGTCGGAGGAGGCATCGCCATCGTCCACAGGAACACCCTCAGAGTCTCAACCAACACCGACGACACCCTCAGCACCGCCGAACACATGCACTTCCAGATCCACACTGATCCCAACACCACCCTCAGAGGAACCCTCATCTACAGACCCCCGGACCCCGACCACAGTTCAAGCGATTCCATCGCTGACTTCGTCAGCACACACGCCATCGCCTCCACGGACTACATCCTCCTCGGGGACCTGAACTTCCACCTCGAGAACAACAAGGACACCAACTCCACCACCCTGATCGACAACCTCGCCACCCTCGGACTCAGACAGCTCGTGACTACACCCACCCACGCCGCCGGGCACACGCTAGACTCCATCTTTTCCGCAAGCCCACACGTCTCCTTCAACCACACCTCCGAACCCCACTGGACTGACCACCACTGCATCCACTTCACCTACAGGAAGCTCACCACGCACCACCGCACCGAACAAATGCCTCGCCGCTGCTGGAGCAGAGTCACGGAAGACCAGCTAACCACAACCCTCGCCCTGAGCCCACCCGCCGAACCCTCCGACCCCGACACCGCCGCCCGCAACCTCAGACAGTGGATCGACGACTGCGCCAACACCTCGCCCCGCTCAAGAATCCGCCCAACAGCCACACCAGCAAGAAAGCCACCTGGTTCACCAAAGACCTCCAGGCCTCCAAACGAACATGCCGAAAACTGGAGAAGATCTGGCTCCACGAACGGACAGCGGACAGCTACGCCGCCCACAAGAGCGCCACCCGCAGTCACCATCACCTCATCAGATCCGCCAAAAGGGCCTCACTCAAAGACCGCCTAGACAACAACGCATACAACAGCAAAGAGCTCTTCAACATCGTGAAGGAACTCTCCAACCCCAGCTCCAACACCAACGACATCCAGCCGTCGCGAGACCTGTGCGACTCACTGGCCACCTTCTTCCACCGCAAAATCGCCGACATTCACGACAGCTTCAACACCACGACCGCCCCGGCAACCACCGAGACTACTGCCCCCACAACCACCAACCGCCTGCTCTCCTGGACCAACATCAATGACGAGGACACCAGCGAGATCATGAACACCATCCACTCCGGTTCACCGCTAGACCCGTGCCCTCACCACATCTTCAACAAAGCCAGTACAGCCATCGCGCCCCATCTCCGGAAAATAATCAACATCTCCTTCGAGACAGCAACCTTCCCGGAAAGCTGGAAGCACGCCGAGATCACCGCCTTACTCAAGAAACCCAAGGCAGACCCCAAGGACCTCAAGAACTTCCGACCCATCTCTCTGCTCCCGTTCCCCGCGAAGGTCACCGAGAAAATCGTCAACAAACAACTGACCCGCTACCTCGAGGAGAACAACATCCTGGACCCTTCCCAGTCCGGCTTCCGCAGCAACCACAGCACCGAAACCGCCCTCATCGCCGCCACCGATGACATCAGGACCCTGCTAGACAACGGAGAAACAGCAGCACTCATCCTCCTGGACCTATCAGCCGCCTTCGACATGGTCTGCCACCACACACTACGAACACGCCTTCACGACGCCGGGATCCAAGAGAAGGCCCTGGACTGGACCACATCCTTCCTTTCCGGCAGAACACAAGCGTCCGCCTCGCCCCCTTCCGATCCAAGGCCACCAAGATCATCTGCGGCGTACCCCAAGGCTCCTCCCTCAGCCCAACGCTGTTCAACATCTACATGGCACCCCTCGCCCACGTCGCCCGACAGCACTAACCTCAACATCATCTCCTACGCCGACGACACCCAGCTGATCCTCTCCCTCACCAAAGACCCTCACACCGCCAAAGCCCACCTCCACGAAGGAATGAAGGCCGTCGCCGAATGGATGAGGACCAGCCGCCTGAAGCTGAACTCGGACAAGACGGAGGTCCTCATCCTTGGTTCCAACCCTTCAGCCTGGGACGACTCCTGGTGGCCAACATCACTGGGAACAGCCCCGCCACCCACCGACCACGTACACAACCTAGGGGTCATCCTCGACCCCACCCTCTCCATGACTAAGCAGGTCAACGCCGTTTCCTCATCCTGCTTCAACATCCTCCGAATGCTCCGTAGGATCTTCAAGTGGATCCCCACCGAAACAAGAAAAACAGTCACCCAGGCCCTCGTCACCAGCAGGCTGGACTACGGAAACGCCCTCTACGCAGGAACGACGGCTAAGCTCCTGAGACGGCTGCAACGCATCCAGAACGCCTCTGCACGTCTTATCCTCGACATCCCCCGACGCAGCCACATCACACCCCACCTGAGAGACCTGCACTGGCTCCCTGTCAACAAGAGGATAACCTTCAAGCTCCTCACCCACGCACACAAAGCACTCCACAACTCCGGACCAGCCTACCTCAACAGACGACTCAGCTTCTACACCCCCACCCGCCAGCTCCGCTCGACCAGCCTCGCCCTCGCCACAGTCCCCCGCATCCGGAAAACGACCGCCGGCGGCAGATCCTTCTCCCACCTCGCCGCCAAGACCTGGAACACCCTCCCCACCAACCTCCGACAGACCCAAGACCTACTGGCCTTCAGAAGACTCCTCAAGACCTGGCTCTTCGATCAGTAGCAGCACCACCCCCCTCTTCCCCCAGCGCCTTGAGACCCTCGCGGGTATGTAGTGCGCTTTATAAGTGACATGATTGATTGATTGATTGATTGATTGTATTTTAAAAAGCTGTAACTAATAAAATGTGGCATCCAAATTATTGAAACCTCCCATTCCTATGTAAAGTATCAATATCACCATAGGAGCACGAAAGTGGAAAGAAAAGTACTGTGTAGTGTGCAAGAGCTATGGAATGTAAAGTGACAGAAACATACTGTGCGTTTAGAACTTGTAAAAGGCAATAAACAATGCTTTGTGAAACGAGGAAAAAAAGCAGATACAATCTGTTCTAAAATGTAATAGCTCCTACATATGCGCTAAACAAGGAAAAACCACCAGATAAGTGTGTTCTTGTTGGAAAGCACTAATTAAGTAAAGTCTTCAAAGAACCGTTATGTTGATAATCGGCAAATACCACTGAAATACGACCTGTGAAAGTACTGAAACGGATACATGCCATCTGTTTTGCAAAAATCTAGCCTTCACATAATAATGAGAGGCGAAAGGAATTACCCTGTTGGAACAAAAAACAAAGTCCTTAGAATCCTTTGTTTTAAGCAGTAACTTATTACAGCAGTGGCGAAATCCGATCCATGCAGTGAGGAGGAAAGAGAGGAGGGGCCATCACACACTCTAATAGAAAGAAGTCTTTGAACGGGGTGGATGGCCAACAAAAATGTTCTCTTAGTGAAATGGCCTGGGCGTCAACCAAGCACCCATGGGAGGGAATTTGAAAAGCAGTCCACCAATAGGAGGCCAGCATTTCTGATTGACACAGCAGAGAGCAAGTGGTGGTCGATGGGCTTGATTAAAGCCCATATTGTAGATACACAAAGGGGCATATGTACAAAGAAGTGGCGGAGTGAGGCATTAGTCGTCATGGCTTAACGCCTCACTCTGCCACTTCAGAAACGCAAGACTGCACCATATTTACAAGAATATGGTGCAGCTGATAGAGCGAAATGTTCTTGTGAATTGTAGGGGTGCATCATAATCACTGATAGGCCGCACCCACATGTATTCAGACATATACTCGTATATTCAGTTGTATACTCATGCATGTTTAGTAAAGAATGAATAGTTCGCTGAGACAAAGCGAATCAGCAGTATAATTGTGTTATGATAATCATGTAATGTAATGCTTATTGAATTGTGTGAATTTAGTGCATAGAGGAATTAGTTCGTGTGTAATGTAATTGCAGTAGTTTAAACGTGCACCATATTAAAGTTGCACATGTAATTCATTGTTTGCATATGAATTGTAATGAAAATGCTTATAGGGAAAAGTAAGATGTGTGTGTTTAAAAGTCATATGTAAAGGCCTGACTACATATATGCTTAGGGAAGGCCTGGTTTATTCTTATGTTAGCTTATTTTGTAGGCAGAGAAAAGTTTTTCTTGGTAAGGCTCTCTGGGCACAAACGGTAGATTTAATTTGCATAGTAGAAGATTTCTGTTGAAAGTATCTTTTGTTGCAGGTGCAAGGACACATGTCTCGTTAGTAAGACTAACTCTTTGTTTTCAAAAGCTAGAGAGATGGGAGGCATGGTACGGGGAGTGAAATGGAATTTAGGGATGATACTTTCAGCGGAGAAGGTGCCTGGGACCCAAGGTCATCGCAACCGTCCAGGATGAAGTAACCGTTTCGATGGAAAAGCACAAGAAAGAAGACCTGGCCAAGGAGGCGTGACAAAGGCGTGTACAATTGTATTGGGGTTTTGTATTAGGGATAGTGCCCTGAGGGAGGAGGCCAGAGAAGAGGTAGGGGAGACCAGAGAGAAGGACAGAGCTGAGCTTAGGTATTATGTGATTGCACTTCTTAGGAAGTCTTCACAGCTGACACCTTTTTATTCACTCTTGCCTGGAAAAATCGTTATGCAGGGATGTCACTTAGCGTTAGTGTAGGGACAGCAATTGATTTTAAGCTTGTTTAGTCCAATGAAGAGCAACTTAGAAATTGGAGCAATCATAGTCTGGTTGATCCTTCTAGAACTTTCTATTCTCCTTATCTTGAGTCGGATGAGACTCCTACGTAGATTATTATTTGTATTAGTGCCCATCTATTTCTTTAACCTCGTGTTGAGGTGCTTGCACGTTCAGTTATTTTTGGCGATAATAAATTCTCAAACTTGAATTCGGAGTCAGTGGTCCTTTCAGACAAAATGAGTGCTGATATATAACCTGATGAGATTCTCTCCTTTACACTATTCAACAGGTAAAAAGATCTTGGCGACCAGAAGGTTCTTATAGATAATTAGATAAGAATCGGCGTTATCAGTTGGTAGCAGAGGATGGTTATCTTTGATGGTAAGGGGAGATCTAGAGCAAGATAGGAGACTAAGTTGCCCCATAGAGCCCGAGTGACGCAGATCCAGAGGACCGCGGGAGAAGGATGTCGGAGGTCGTGGAAAACTAACGGAGAGTGACGGTGCGGCGGAAGTAGCAGTTCGTGGTAGAGTGAGTATGAAAAGAGTGATGTTTGGTAGATTGCGGTGTTTTATTGTTGTGTGATGTCTTGCGGAGTTGGAAAGAGAGTTGTGTGATTGAGAAACGGACCGTGAGCGCGCGCGGGACCGGGAGATTTATTGTGGTGTAGAATACACCCAGAGTTGAGAACGTTGACCAGAGGTTGTGGGGGTCACGAGACATCATTGACAGACCCACTGAAGATAGGGAACACATGAGTGAGTGTGTGAATAACCAACGCAGGTCGTAGGTTATTGTGTGCAGAACATCGAGTGATTGAATCCTATCGAGTGTGTTAAAGGCGATTGTCCGGTCGTTTCGCGGACAGACGATTGCCAGATTGAGGTCAACAAGCTCAAGAGGCTGATCGGTCATTGGTAAGACTGACGGTCAGAGAGGTAATTGTTCGGTAGGACGGACATTATTTCAGAGTATGATTGGGACAGGTGCGAGTGAGAACGAGTGAATTAGAAAGGAGGGGAACTGCTGCGAGCGGAGGAAAAGTGACGTCAGACAAGTGCCGCGCTGCGATAGGCCGGTTGGTGTGAGCCGCGCTGGTATTGGTGGAGTGAAATCGAGAAGCAAGAGCTGACATTTTGAGTGCAAATACAAAGTTGATTCATCATGAAATGTTTTAAAGTTTTACGGGAACTTTGTAGAGGCGATAGACATGTGGTGGTTCGGGAAGGAGAGGAAGCTCCTCCCGAGGATACACCAGCACATTATATGGCAAAGAATGTAGGATTGCATACTATAATTTGGCTTGAGAATTGGCATAAAATGACAGAAGCAGAAGGAGAATTGTTGTTCCCACGTTATGGTACTTTCAGGTTAGAGGTGTTGTACCAGCTAAAAAGTATAATGGCTTCTTTACGACCACTACCTAGACCAACACAGTTTGAGGCACTACATGCGTGGATAAGAGCAGCGTACGATAGGAAGAAGGACAGATGCCAGGAAAGGGTGAAGAAATCGGTCAGGGCATTTCAAGATGCAAGGTGGGATGCATTGGAGAAAAGGTGGAGGGTGGAAACGATCGAAGGAGATAAGTTGTACCCATTGATAGTACAAAATGGGAAAATAATAAGAATCGATGAGGACGACAGTGATCTAGATGACAGTCTGTTGGATAGGATGTTGGCAGAGAGGCCACCACCATTTAATCCAGATTCAGAAGAGGGAAAGCCGACCCCAGCAGTAACAATTGATGGAAGCCAGAATCAGACTAGCATGAGAGTAGTGGGAAGGATTTCCACAGGAACAGAGGGGCAACGGCGTCTATGATAACACAGCCTCCTGTTGGGAACACAAGATTACCGGACTCCTTGACAGTACCGGTTACCATTGGCCCTATAGTACCGGTATATGACCCAGACCGAGTGAGAGAAGGGGGCTCCGTACCGATGGGAAGGGAGGAAGGAAACAGTGAGAGTGGGAATGGGTTTGGAGTACGAGTGGTTCATTTCCCAAGACCAATAGACACAAGTACGCCGTTACCGGCTACTGCAGACTCTTCATTTAGACAAGAAGAGGAGAGACCAGAAAGACCAAGGTCTTTGCGGGAATCTAAGTCAGCTTTGAGGATGTGGACACCAACAGTAACGAACCAAGAGGATAGGATGCAAGGAGATAGGGCACAAAACGTCTCGGAAGACAGACCA
Source organism: Calotriton arnoldi (assembly GCA_963921515.1). Lineage (NCBI taxonomy): Eukaryota > Metazoa > Chordata > Amphibia > Caudata > Salamandridae > Calotriton > Calotriton arnoldi. The sequence continues at coordinate 359,655 of CAWUFW010012828.1, forward strand.
AGTTCCAGGAATATGATGGAAGGGAATAGGTCACAAGGACAGAATAGTGACTGTGATGAGCGGGATGGCTCGGGTTGTCGAGAAGTACTGAGGAGTGCAGTACAGGCAAGGTTGCTAGACGTAGTGAGGTTGAAAGCAGAGGTAGACGAAATGATCAGTGGAGGTCTGCCTTTGGAAAGGATAGAAATTTATGGATCAGATGAGCTGCTGTTTGTAGCAAAAGATGTGACTCGAAAAGCTAGGATGGCACATGATAGATTGAAGGAATTGGCCAAAAGATATGAGGTGGACCTGAACAAAACTAAAGCGTTGCAGGGGCCACATAGATTACATTACAGTGACCAGGAGCTGGAGGAGAAAAGAATCACAGGATTAAGGACACACACCAGAGACCTGATTATAGGAATGAGAATATGGATATTGTTGGACAAATGGGAAGAAAGGTGGTCCAAGAAGAAACCAGCAAAGAAAGCTGAGGGGGAAACGCCGCCTCCAGGGAGGGGGACGACGGGTGTTGGAAATTTTCCTTTACGGGAAGTACAGAATGGAGGGTACGTGCATGTGCCGTGGAATAGAGGTGATTTGGCTGCATTTACAAATGATTTTCCTTGGCTGAGGGAAAAACCAGTAGAGTGGTATAAACAGGTTGAGCGGTTTGTGAAAATTTCAAAAGTATTGTGGATTGATTTGAACACTTTGTTTGACATAGTGGTACCGGGAGATTTGTGGACAGCCTGTAAAGTCGCTATTGAGTGGCCGACTTCGGAACCGGATAGAGAGGCGGTTACAAATGGTCCATCACCCCTAGTCATGAAAAAGTATGAGCAGGTGATTACATGGTTGAAACTGAAGATTTCACCTCAGGATATAGATTGGGTTAAGATAGATAGGACTGTACAGGAACCCAAGGAAACGGTGCATGAATATTATGAAAGACTTCTGCAAGCCTTTAAACAGTATAGTGGGTTAGATATCTTGGACCCTAAGGATATGGGACAGTTTGTCTCAAAGTTTGTACTGGGTCTGAGAGTGGAAATCAGCCTCATGATACAGCACCATTTGATCTGCTGGCAGAACAAGCCACTAGATGAAATTTTGCGGTATGCGAGATACTGTAGTGATGAGGTGGAATCAAAACATCGAAAGCTAAAAGACAAATTGATGCTTGTCCAGATGCAGACAGCACAGAGTCAGCCTGGTGGAGGGACCTTAGGAAGAAAGCAAGGAAATTTCCAGGGAAACCAGAATGGGCAGGTCCAGGGAAAGGGAAAACCAGTAGACCCCAAGACAGGAGTGGACGTGGCCACATTGAAGAAGACCACTGCGTGTCATCTTTGTCGCCAGGTCGGACATTGGAAACGCGAGTGTCCTTTGAACCCAGCTAATCAGTTGCAGGAAGAGGAAGAGGGGGCTCAGGCACCCGCGCAAGAGGTAGTTAACACAGTAACGAGACCTAGGACGATGAAAGGGGGGGTTTACAGCTCTCACGCCCAGGTTCCCCAAGCTCCACGGATTTCGCAAGGAATGCGAACGTACCAACAGATGCCCCTGTTCGATGACTATGACGAGAGTAGCTCAGACCCTTTATCCTGACGGTGCCTGAGGGGGGAGGAAGACTGCACACTTGGAGCGGTCTTGGAGGTAGACCAGAGAGGACCTTTTGTGGAGGCAGATATTGAGGGTCATCCTGCCACACTTTTGGTTGATACTGGTGCTACCCGGTCTACTGTAAGATCAGCAGTAGTCCCTAACCTACCCCTCTCGGGACAATCAATCCAGGTTGTTGGAGTAGCGAACAAAAGAATAAGCAGCCCATTGACAGAACCGATCCTAGTAAAGATAGGTTCCTTCCAAACTAGACATCAGTTTGTAGTGTGTGATACGAGTCCAGTTTGCCTTTCGGGAAGAGATCTGTTGTGCAAGTTGAACTGCACGATTTATTGTACACCACAGGGAGTGGAGGTCCAGACGAGAGATGACGATGCTGACTTTAAAATTACAAATCAGCATCTGTGTATAGATCTGTACCCAATGGTGACTGTGGAAGAACTTCCACCTGACCTGAGAGACGCAGTGTCGCCTGTGGTGTGGGATTTCGCAGGCGACGAAATAGGTCTAATCAGAGGGGTTGAACCAGTGCGGATTGAGGTGAAACAGAATGTTGATTTCCCCAGGACACCTCAATACAACCTGTCGCCAGAAACGATTGCAGGGATAAGACCTGTGATCGAGACTTTCATTGAGAAAGGCATTTTGAAAGAGATCAGAGGTAGCCCCTGTAATTCACCCATTATGGGACTACAGAAACCGAGCGGGAAATACAGGATCGTGCAAGACCTGCGAAAGGTCAACACGATAGTTGTCCCTTGTTGTCCAGTGGTACCGAATCCTTCAGTAATACTGTTCCAGATCCCATGTGAAGCTGAGTGGTTTACGGTTATCGATTTGTGTCAAGCCTTCTTTTCGATACCGCTCCACGAGGAAAGCCAATTTCTTTTTGCGTTCAGGCTAGAAAATCGTGTGTTAACATGGTGTCGTATCCCTCAAGGGTATACGGAAAGTCCATCGATCTTTAACCAGATCCTGAAGAAGAACCTTGAGAGTCTTGTGTTGCCTCAGAACTCGGTTCTCGTGCAATACATAGATGACTTGCTCATTGCCTCAGAAACGGAAGATGCTTGCAGAATTGACACTGTAGCTTTGTTGAACCACTTAGCAGAGAACGGACATAAAGTGTCTCCGAACAAGCTGCAGTACTGTTTGAATGAGGTACAGTACTTGGGACACAGATTGGAAAAAGGCAAGAGGAAGGTGTCACCAGATCGAATTGAGGCAATAATGAGCATGGCAGTACCCACCACACAGAGAGAAGTTAGGATGTTCCTGGGAATGGTTGGCTACTGTCGACAGTGGATTCCTAGTTTCTCCTTGAGAGCAAAGCCTTTGCAGAGGCTTACGCACAAGGATGTGAGTGATCCGGTACCATGGGACGAGGAGTGCTTGATGTCATTCCTGAAACTGAGAGAGGATTTGTGTAGGGCTCCGGCACTGGGAATGCCGGATTACAACAAGGCCTTTTCATTGTTTTGTTACGAGAGGGAAGGATGTGCATTAGCAGTCTTAGCTCAGAACCATGGAGGTGTCCGTAGACCAGTTGCATATTTTTCAGCTACTTTAGATCCAGTAGCTTCTGCGTTGCCCGGATGTCTAAGATCCGTTGCTGCAACAGGTGTCAGCATTGAAAGATGTGAAAGCATTGTAATGGGACATCCATTGACTGTACATGTGCCACATTCGGTTGAGTTATTGATGACCAGGACCAAGACCCAGCACCTAACGAACAATAGGTTAACGAGGTACGAGCAAGTCATACTTGCCGCAGAGAATGTGACTCTGAAGAGGTGCTCTGTCTTGAACCCTGCGACATTGATGCCTACACCGAGCACGGATGATGAAGATTGTGCGGACCATGATTGTCTCGATGTGACCGAGCTTTGCACCAAACCGAGACCTGACATTGTCGATGAGCCATTGGCTGACCCAGATGAAATTTTCTTTGTCGATGGTTCATGCTTAAGAGACAGTGTGGGGCAATTGAGAGCAGCGTTTGCTGTATGTACCATTTCAGGAGTGGTCGAGGCTGCTTGCCTAGAAGGAGTACGCTCCGCGCAGGTAGCTGAGATCATTGCCTTGACCCGTGCCTGTTTGGCCGCTGATCGAATTCGAATCACGATTTACACAGACAGCCAATATGGGTTTGGCGTGGTGCACGACTTCGGGCAGTTATGGTCTCAGAGGGGATTTTTGACATCATCTGGCTCACCCATTCGTAATGGAGAATATGTAAGACAATTGTTAGATGCATTACAGCATCCGAAAGAAATTGCTGTGGTAAAGTGTTCAGCCCATGGGAAGGGGGAGGACTTTGTATCGTTGGGTAACAATTATGCGGACGAAGTCGCCCGTTTCTGTGCAGAACAAGGATGCATATTCACAGATAGAGAGGTAGGGGAGAGCCAAGAAGGAACCGAGCTCAGCATAATGTTGGCCATGGCAGACACTTGGGAAGAGCTTAAGCGATTACAGGATGAAGTTTCAAACCAGGAGAGAGAGGGATGGATCAAAGCTGGTTGTGAGAAAGGAGATGTGGATGTGTGGGTATCCAACGATGGGAGAGCCGTGTTGCCTGAAGAATTGCTGAGTCCGATGGCAAGACTGATACATGGACAGGCACACCTTGGTAGAGACGCAATGATGAGAGTGTTTAGACAGACGTGGTATAACCCACGGTTCCGAGCAATGGCTGAGACGGTATGTCAGAGGTGTGTTACGTGTCAGCAGATGAATGCTGGAAAGAAAACTGTAGTTACGTTGAGTCACATTGGAAGGTCAGGAGGGCCCTTCAATAGAATACTGCTGGACTTTGTGGAGATGCCTAAGTGCAATGGATTGAGGTACATTTTAGTGCTAGTATGTGTATTCTCACGGTGGGTGGAGGCTTACCCCACACGCAGGTGTGACACTCTCACAGTGGCTAAATTACTGTTGAGGGAGCTCATCCCTAGATTCGGGATCCCGACCTCTTTGGAATCAGATAGAGGAGGGCACTTCCATAGTGAAGTCATGAAGTTGCTTTGTGCTGCATTGAACATTGACCAGAGACTTCACTGTAGTTACAGACCAGAGGCTTCTGGGATGGTGGAACAAGTTAATGGAACTTTGAAGGCCCGGATGGCAAAAATTTGTTCTTCGACATCCCTGAAATGGCCCGACGCCTTGCCACTCGTGCTGATGAGCATGCGAAGTGTCCCAGACAGAAAGACCGGGTTGTCCCCCCATGAGATATTAATGGGGAGGGCAATGAGATTGCCAGCAGTACCAGCTACAGCCTTGATAAGCATCACTGATGATTTGATTCTCGATTATTGTAAAGGACTCTCTGATGTGGTCCGTTCTGTATCCCAGCAGGTGCAAGCAGCAGTGGTCCCAGCCTCGAGTGATCTGTGCCACGACTTGTGTCCCGGAGACTGGGTGCTCGTCCGGAAGCACGTGAGGAAGAGTTGCTTGGATGCCCGCTGGCGTGGCCCGTATCAGGTGATACTTATCACGAACACAGCAGTGAAGTGTGGAGGATTGCCGAACTGGGTGCATGCCTCCCATACCCGCAGAGTTCCAGCACCCTTGGAAGAAACAGCTCCTCTCGTAAATGAAAATCCAGCTGATGTGGCAGGGCCACATGGGAGGACAAGTCAAGCTGTAAGGGTCGCTGACACAGCTGGTGGTGCACTAGAGCAAGCTGAAGGGGGTTTCCACAGTTCGAACCCTGACTCAGACACCGAAGACAGAAACGGTGCAGTGGGCGGAGAAGAGTCAGATTCAGCAGAAAGAGGAAGTAGTGCACTGGGTATAGAAGGGGAAGGCAGACGAACGAACAGAAGTGCAGAAAGTTGGCCTGAAAGACAGAGGCGACTGAACCTGAGGTTAGCACCTGAGAGAGACCTTGCTCCAGTGTCTGAAGTATCTGAAACGGAGGCAAGTGACGAAGACCAAGCACAAGACAGTCGGCGAAGATCAAAGAGAACAAGAGTGCCTTGTCGCAGATACTCTACCCCTGAGTGGACTTACACTGTGTTTGATGCAGGGGGTGGTGAGCACGGGAAGGCTGAGGTCAGTGCAAGTGGTCCGTCGGAGCCCGAATGTGGTGGTGAAGGTGGTGCTGCAGTTGCCAGGGCTCGAGATAGAAGGAACACTGACCCTCACGGTTCCGAATCCCCCGCTTCTGAGTGAAGTCCGAAACTTGGTTCTGCATCGACTCGAATTCCCGCCTTTTGGAGTTGAGCCGTTTTCACATGAAGTGCTGATTTTGCGTCTTGAACTTTTGTATCACGTTCTGGTATTGCTCAATGAGGATCTTATTGTGGATCAACTATAAACTGTAAATAAAAGTCCAAAAGAAGAAGATAACCTAGGTCCGAGTGGAAGAAGAATAAACTTAGGGACTTTCCACAGAAGAGGAACGAAAACTAGGGAAGTCTTTTTCTGGACTGTGTAAATAAGATTGTGATCGGAAAGGGAAAGTCCGGAGATTTCATGGTTGCTCGAGCTGGTTAAGCAAGTCACAATTAAAGAACAGAGACTTTTTCAGAGTTCTTTGCGATAACCAAGACTTTTGAGAACTTTCGAAACCATGGAGCCGGGAGATCCCAATCGTAGATCAAAGTGGATTGTAGGCATCCTTATAAGTAGTGTAATAATTTCTATAATCATAGTAGTTATAGTCTCATATACTGGTTCGCACGAGCTAGAAGTAGAGGGGGTGACAGGGACACCGACACCTATCACACCTAGCCAGAATGGGGTAGACAGGGCAGCTGACAGAGCTTTGCTATTAGAAGAAAGTCGTAGATTACATGTAGATTTATCTAAAGGTGATTTTAAGTTGAATGCATATGCTAAGTTGTTGTATGAGTATGTTGATGTGATGGATGCGAAAGATTGTTATGTGTGTATGCAGTTGCCTACTTCAGTGGACGAGGGTATTAGGTATCACCATCTTCCACTGACTTATGGTATTTCATGTAGTCTTTTGCTTAGTTTGTTTTATGAGAGAGATCAGTTTGAGTATTTCTTTTCCAATTTCGACGCAGTGCTTCCTGAAGTCCCAGCTTACAAGCATTTGAATAAATATGACTATTATAAGACGGAAGACAGACTGAGGAGGTACTTCATACCGAGTTTGGAATTGGATACAGCATTCGCACACAGACACAATCTGACTTGTTTGATGTCGGATGTAGAGAGAAAGTTTGTAGATCAGGTCGAGGATAGGTATAGAAAGCTGACTCACTCCCGAGACTTGGGGCATCACAGGACCGATTGGACAGAGGAAGAACAGTTGCATAAGACCAAGGGAAGCTATGGTCCTATAGCGTTAGATAAGGAGCAGAGGGGTAAGTTGTGTATAAGGCGTTATCAGACTTACTACGAGAAGGTAGCAGTGGGACAAAGTACTTGTGATCACGTTTTCACCATGGCAGATGTGGCAAAAGATTTTCTCCAAGGTCCTGTACAAGTGATACCAACGGTGTATTACGTATGTGGGAAGAATGCTTATGTGAGGTTGCCTGCAAATTGGTATGGAACATGTTATTTGGCAATAATATTTCCAAAGATTTACCATACAGAAGATTTAGATCTTCTAGAAGGTGGAGAGCATTCAAGAACGAGAAGAGCTGCAAGTGCAGGAATCGTTGTGGGTGATATCTTTGGAGCTATGATACCCAGTCTGGGAGTAGTCTTGAATGATGTGAAGATCCGAAGGTTAGCGACGGTGGTGGATGAATTTTCGATGAATACCGCAAAGTCGTTGGTGTTGGTGGAAGGAGAGATGTTGTCGATAAGGGGAATGGTTTTGCAGAATCGCCTTGCTTTAGATGTCCTATTGGCAAAAGAGGGCGGAGTCTGTAAAATGTTGAAGGTCCAAGAGTGCTGCACTTATATACCAGACCGTAGCAAGGATCTGGAGAAATATATAAGTAACATCACTACGATCCACACAAAAATAGCGGATTTGACCGAAGAAGGGGCCTGGGAAAAGGTCGGCAAGGGTTTTGGTCAAGTGGGAGGTTGGTTTGCGAATCTAGGAAAGGGATTCCTTGGGTACTTTCTGAGACCCCTCCTTATCTTGGTGGTTTGTGTGGTTGGCTTGTGGATTATGATCAAGGCCTACAAGTGGTATCGAGCAGGCCGAGTCAAGAGAGCTTTGAGGGAAAATGACATGAGGTTGGCAAGACTGCAGGACAGTCAGTATCAAAGGCTCAAGAGCATGGAGAAATTTAGATCAGGGAAGATGGCAACAAGTTCTGTTTAGGTCGGTTCCTTCTCCAAGGGAGTAGAATGAAATGTGATGACAGGAGTCATCAAAGGGGGGAACTGATAGAGCGAAATGTTCTTGTGAATTGTAGGGGTGCATCATAATCACTGATAGGCCGCACCCACATGTATTCAGACATATACTCTTATATTCAGTTGTATACTCATGCATGTTTAGTAAAGAATGAATAGTTCGCTGAGACAAAGCGAATCAGCAGTATAATTGTGTTATGATAATCATGTAATGTAATGCTTATTGAATTGTGTGAATTTAGTGCATAGAGGAATTAGTTTGTGTGTAATGTAATTGCAGTAGTTTAAACGTGCACCATATTAAAGTTGCACATGTAATTCATTGTTTGCATATGAATTGTAATGAAAATGCTTATAGGGAAAAGTAAGATGTGTGTGTTTAAAAGTCATATGTAAAGGCCTGACTACATATATGCTTAGGGAAGGCCTGGTTTATTCTTATGTTAGCTTATTTTGTAGGCAGAGAAAAGTTTTTCTTGGTAAGGCTCTCTGGGCACAAACGGTAGATTTAATTTGCACAGTAGAAGGTTTCTGTTGAAAGTATCTTTTGTTGCAGGTGCAAGGACACATGTCTCGTTAGTAAGACTAACTCTTTGTTTTCAAAAGCTAGAGAGATGGGAGGCATGGTACGGGGAGTGAAATGGAATTTAGGGATGATACTTTCAGCGGAGAAGGTGCCTGGGACCCAAGGTCATCGCAACCGTCCAGGATGAAGTAACCGTTTCGATGGAAAAGCACAAGAAAGAAGACCTGGCCAAGGAGGCGTGACAAAGGCGTGTACAATTGTATTGGGGTTTTGTATTAGGGATAGTGCCCTGAGGGAGGAGGCCAGAGAAGAGGTAGGGGAGACCAGAGAGAAGGACAGAGCTGAGCTTAGGTATTATGTGATTGCACTTCTTAGGAAGTCTTCACAGCTGACACCTTTTATTCACTCTTGCCTGGAAAAATCGTTATGCAGGGATGTCACTTAGCGTTAGTGTAGGGACAGCAATTGATTTTAAGCTTGTTTAGTCCAATGAAGAGCAACTTAGAAATTGGAGCAATCATAGTCTGGTTGATCCTTCTAGAACTTTCTATTCTCCTTATCTTGAGTCGGATGAGACTCCTACGTAGATTATTATTTGTATTAGTGCCCACCTATTTCTTTAACCTCGTGTTGAGGTGCTTGCACGTTCAGTTATTTTTGGCGATAATAAATTCTCAAACTTGAATTCGGAGTCAGTGGTCCTTTCAGACAAAATGAGTGCTGATATATAACCTGATGAGATTCTCTCCTTTACACTATTCAACAGGTAAAAAGATCTTGGCGACCAGAAGGTTCTTATAGATAATTAGATAAGAATCGGCGTTATCACAGCCTTGCGTTTCCCCCTGCGCTGGCACTACACTTAGCTGCCTATGCCCATTGCAGGCACCCTTGCATCATAGTGCAAGGGTGTCTGCGTGCAGGGGTAGATTGCTTATGTGTAGGAAGGTGTCCCTTCCTGCACATAAACAATTTTTAAATGCTGTTTTGTCACTTTTATGTGTGCTGCTTAATGCAGCACACATGGAAGTTACAAAATGTCATTTTTTTAAAAAGATTGTTTATATGCAGGAAGGGACACCTTCCAACACATTAACAATCCAAGGCATTTTCCTTTCTCCATGTGTGCTGCACAAGGCAGCACACATGGAAAAAGCAAACACAAGGAGAAATAAAGCATTTTCTCCTCGTTTCACCAAGTTAAGACCAGGTTTTCCCTGGTCTTAATTTTGGCGCTACCTCCTATTTACGCCACGCTTGTAAATAGGGGGCAGCGTCAAAATCAATGGGTGTTGCGGTGGAATGCCAATGGCAACACCCACTGCCCACCCCTTTCACGCGAAGCATAGCGTGAAATGGGGCCTTATTGACAAGGAAGTGTTAAGCCACGTTAAGTGGCTTAACGCTGCCTTGTAAAAAAAGCGAAGCCCCTACCGCCACAGGAACGTCGGAAAAAGTGACATTCCTGTGGCGATAGGTGCTTGTATATATGCCCCAAAGTCTCGCAGAGCAGCGCATGCACACCGACTCTAGACTCAACCTAATAATGACATGGAGCACCTTCAGTGGGATGGCACTGTTAATGAGTTCACTGGAGCAAAAACACAGGGATGTCCAGAAACATGCAAAGCATGGGGGCACCGTTAGCCAAAGCCATGCAGAGGTAACATGTTTCTAAAGAAAAAGTGGCAGAAATCTGTGTGCAGCTAATGCAACAATGAAAGACGGCAGTAATTCTACCAGATATATGGCGTCCTTTCTTCAAGACTGGAGGTGCAAATAACGTCTGTTTGTAGCACATTGAATGTAAAGTATTGTATGTATGTCGGTGTACAAGTATTCAGGTAATGACCATTTATATCGCACACATTACAAACTGATTCATGTGTAGACAAACACAATGGTATTTGTGTAATGAAACTCGAAGAATGAAAGTTTGAATAATCCTTCAGCTATTCACACTTTGCAGATTCTATGCCATGGGTTTAACGCACTGAGCTGTGTTTCCATGTCTGGAACTTGAAGCCTACATGCAACACCTACTGACCCTTAGAGCGGGCACTTTGACCCTCCTAGTTATTTTATGATGATTCATAGTTGTGACTAGCAAATTCAAACAAATTTCTGCATCGAGTGCATTGCCCACCTGAGCTATCAAAGGATTATTATTATTTTCATCATCCAAGACTTGCTGAATGCAGACATTCTCAGCCCTATAATATGTCCTATAGTTGATAACATTTCCCAGATGTAGCTGAAATTATAACTTTGCATTCATTTTTGTATATTCTGTAGGCAACGTGAAGATCACATCTTTTAGACATGTTTTAGCCAACTTTTCCTTTTTATTCTTGGCGAGTCATATTACTTATTACCACAGTCCTGCAGGTTAGTAGTACTGTGAATAACAGGAGTGTTTATAGCCCAGGCTGAAGATATTGGCAAAACTTCACAGTACTGCTAACCTGCAAGGCTGTACTAATAATTGCCATGTAAATGACAAGCATTGGCAAACCCAATGTGTCTGGTGTTGGCTCAGTGGCGTAACAAAACTTGAGGGGCCCCCCCTGCATAGTACATGGAGGGGCCCCCCTCCGGACTCATTCAAGAGCTGACGTGGGTCCCCTTGAGCTCGCCTATGTTACACCATTGTGTTGGCTGCCAACATGTTGGCTTTGTCAATACTTATTTTATTTTCTTATGTTTTTTAAATGGCTCCTCGCTATTTAAAAAAATAAAAATACCTACTCAAGTGATCCGGGGGGGGGGGGGGGGAGGGCGCCAGGCTCTGGCCAAAAGCAGAATTATGCTGATACAGTGCTTTGTTTTCAGTGGAAAAAATGAAGGGCAGTAATGGGCCATCACAAACATCTTTTGTCATTTATATCCTGGCTGGGAGATGATGTCAAAAGTGAAGGGACTCCAAGTATTCTTTAAAACCCCCACCCCCATTTGCAATATTCACACTGTGAATATTATTACAAGTTAGCAAGGCCTGCCTGACCAGAATAGTATGCTTGATGATCATGTATTTGTTTGTATTTTTAAAATTGTAAAAAACTTAACTGTAATGTTTCGTAAGTCTAGACATATTTAAGAATTGCCAGTTTAATAGAATTGTGAAAATTTGGAGGGGGGGGTGATGATTTTTTTTTTCCTGGGGGGCACAGCATTAAAACGTTTGAAGACCTCTGCTATATGCAGACAGCACATGTGAAAAGAGAACTGGAAAGAGGTGTGTTACTTTTTCATGAAGGCAGGCCTTAAATTCTGGATTTCTGTAGTACTTGTATGCTGAATGAATGAGCGATTTTGATTAGCAAAGAACTGTCCTTTATTCTGTTAAGTTCTTGACCCTCGCACAATGACTGTGCTTCGTTGTATCTGGAGACCAGAGGGAGTAACATTCCAAGGGCACCGGCACTTACCAGAGAATTACAACCAGCAGAGTTACATAAAAACTCAGCGAGATTCTGCGGAGTTCCGCCAATGGGTGGAAAGAGGCTGATGTGCTGCTCGTGCTGTGATTTAACACCAGTAGAGTTGAAAAATCAGTGTGAACAGCACCACATGGTGCACATGAGCGACCAGCTACTTGAGTTGATTTGTTGTTGCTCGAGGAGAAAATCTACTTGAGAATCAGCCCTCTGCCGCTCTGGGCCATATGCATGAGAAAAGCTTACCAGAAGTCCTCTTAGTGACCGGAAATGAAGCTAGTGGAAGACAAATCTCATTTGCTCCCACCAATGGAGCCTCAAAGGAGAAAAAAATTCCACTATGCGTCGATTGGTCGAATTTGGCCAGCACTTAGTATTACAAGAGTAATGCGGAGTCACCAAATCCTGCCAATTTTGCACGCAGAATGAAAATTTGCCTCCCAGGCCTACCAAACATGCATGGTAGAGGAAAAAAGGAAATAATTGCCTTTTAGGATGGTATGCCAAAGAGCCCTCATTAGTCCACTGAGTTTCTTTATCAGGTGGTGACTTCAATCACCTAGACTTTTTGCAACTTTGAGGTGGAGGTTGTTATTGGTAATCCTCCATGTGAAATTTATTTTCATTTCAGTTTCCTAAAAATCTGGACCTCTAAGGACACAAAGGTGTTTTTAAAATGGTGGGACCAGCAAAGGACGGAAAGCAAAGACTTCATTTTTCAGTCATATGCAGCAGATCAGGAAGCAGGAGCTTTGATGTGACATGCTTTCTGGTTCCTGCACTCATCATAGAAGTGCATGTTTAAATGCATTTGTAGGAAACATAATAAATCTGTAACTGTGCTAAAAATTTGAATTTGCAATGAGTATTGCTCTCACACATGCTCTGCTCCTGCAGAATCAGAATCACTACATGGACGAATTGTGACGAAGAGGCTGTTTATTATTTGGTTTATGTATTGTACTCTATCAAGGTGATGGAGTAAATTATTCTAACACCCTGACAGAGTACCCAACTGCTAAATTTAGTAATGTCCATCGTTCAGAGGGTCGTTTCTACCATTCACTTGAACAGCTGTCCAGGTGGTTCCTGTGAATGTATTGGAACTTTGCAAACATGAAGGAGCAGCATAGCAAAGTTTCAAAACTTCTTTTATTTTTATAAACAAAAACCCATTGTGGGTTTTTGTTTCTGAAAATAAAGAAACCAATTCTCATTTCACCATTGGAGTCATCTCCCAGGGCAAGAGGGGTATTTTTATTTTTTACAGCCCCTTACTGCCAGGGTTTTCCTGGCATTGATGCTCAGTAAAAAAAGGCTATAATATATATAAATTCAGCGGTGGACAATTAAATTGGCAGTAAAGATACTCCGTTGCCGTAGCGACAGAGTATGGTTACCACTAATATAGAAATCAGCTTTTTAGACTCGCAGAACAATTGCCTTACCTTAAATTAACATGTGTGCTGTGATCTAACTTCACCCACTGCAGTTGGTTTTCAGAGCTTTCTCCAAGAGTTCTAACTGATGATAACAATTTGTTCGTTTCTAGCATGATTTTCCAAATATTTCTACTGTAAGAGTATTATTTCAATGCACCAGCAAGTTACTGAGACTATCCCCAACTATGCACATGCTAGAAAGACACGATACAAAAGAGATAAATATAGTGCAACATCATAGAAGCAGTGACTTATAGCTTTTGGGTGTGACTCTACCCACCTTATATAAATGTCATCTTACTTTTTATTAGGGGTGGGGGGGGAACTCCCAGAGTTTTACTCCACAGAATTCTGCAGAGTTACGTAAAAACACTGCGAGATTATGTGGAGTTCTGCGGGCCGCAGAATTCCGGTTCATCGCGCTGAATTGTAGCGCCAGGAGCTTGTCCCACGCTGTAAAATCAGCATGAAGGCACCATGCCGCACACCAAAAGGGGCTGCCTCTTTCTGCCGCTTGAGTAGGTTTTCTACATGAGTAGCAACTTTCTCAACGCAAGCGGAAGCGAAGACCGCCCGCATTGAGAAATTTCGCATTGAGGTGAGGTTTTTTCTCGTTCTCGCCTGCCAACTTAATCTTTGCAAGCCGCCCTTGAGAAAAACTCCACCATGCAGCTGCTGGCGTAGATTTTGCTGAACTCCATGCCGAAGCAGAGAGCAAGGTGGGCAAAATTCCGTGAACTCTACCACCCACCCCTAGTTTTTGTGCCAGTCAAATACTGTACCACAACATGCAATGTGCATCATTACTGCCCAGCACAGATCGGTCAATTTCAATTTTCGAGAAAATGAAATACCATTAAATTGCTATTTTAGAACAGTGCATGTGTCTCTGGATATTTTCATATCATGGATGAATGACTTATTATAGCCTAATAAATGAGAACGCTGCTCAAACTTTCCAGGATATTTTTAATAAGTGACAGTGTGGTTCTTCAACAGCAGAAGATAGTATGCCGTACAACTTGCTGTAACCTCAAAAAACAAATGTAAACAGCTGTAGCACACCTCAGAATCTCTTCCATTCATCCATTAAGTGTTACAGTCACATTGATTTACTGTAACAACCCGGATTCTTAAACAGGAAGAGAGGAGTCTCAGTATTGGTGGAAGCTGTAACCGCATAAAAATAAAAAAATAAAAAAATTAACACAGGTTCATATGAAAGACCTTGGCTTACTTACCTTTAGTAGATCTTACTTAAGTATTTGACTTCCATCTGAATAAAATACCTGGGGAACGAGCAGCAGCACAAAGCATACACTTAAATATAAGAAATTAGTGTTTTAAAATGTTCATTACAATTTAATTAAAAACATCAAAATGACCCAAAAATGAAGCAAATATTTTAAAGTGATCAGAAGGGACGAAAAACATTACATTGGAATATTTGTTTGCATTGAACCACTTTCTGACGTTGTACTCCACTCCTACAGTGCCTTCGTTGCACTTTTCAAAGACAGCCGCCAGAGGGCAGAAGTGCATTTGTTATTTAGCACTGAAACCGGTACAGTGTTCTAGTCAGAACGTTTTAAAGGAGTACCATTTTTAATAGGCACAAGTTTTCTGACCCCAAGACACAGTGTCACTGAAATGTAGCAGAGACCTGGTTTCAAACAGCAGTGGCGAACAGAAGTGTACAGTCTTTCAGGACCTGTAGCAACAAAACATTCTACCCGTTTAACAACTCTTCAGGACATCACCTGGTGGGGAATGGGGGGGAGCAGGCTTTCAGTGGGAGACGTACTTCTCAACCCCTGCCTTCAGTACCACAGCCGAACGTTATATATATTTTTGCTGGTCGCTCCTGCAGCTTCCAACCTTCAATTACAGTTCTTGAGGTACCAGACAACAGATAGCGGTTATATATCGAGTGTAGTGTTGTGAGATTATGGGCGAGCCCACCTCTCCCATCTGCGAAGGGGAGAGGTTAGTTGGGATCCCATCAACGTAGTGATAATGGGCTGAACTGGCATACGCCAGTTCATCGTAGAAAGAGTTAATAAAAAGCCTGGGGCTCCGGGCGTGGTTCAGTTCCTGACCACCAATCTAACACTGGGTCCCACTGTCTTTCAGCGCCTTGCAACTAGGCCCATGGTCTCGCCCCGCAACACTGGCGACGAGGTGGCTACGCTCTCACAGCGTGCACCACTGTCTGCCCGGCGACCCCAACACAGCCAACAATTTCGTCCACCATCCCTGCTGCATCACCACCGCCGGTCGGGAGCCCCCTGCCTCAAGCAGCTGCGGTGACGCGCATCGCGACAGGCAGATCGCTGAACCACCGGAGGGGGCCACCCCACCCTCTTCGCTGCATCCAGATCGCCAAATCACCGGAGGTGAGCGCCCCACCCCCCTCACCGCATCTGGACAGTGTTTGCTCCGTCCTCCTGCCACTGCCGGTGCATTGCCACTGTGCCCCCTGCTGGAGCAACGATATAAAAGCGGCATGCAACACGAAGGCCCCTGTAGTGGCCCCCAAGTGGTGTGCCTGTCTACTGCACTGCCCCAGCCTGCAGCTACCACTGCTGTCCCTGCTTCCCTGCCAGCCCTTCAGGCCTAGGCCAGTACTATGACACGCTGCTGCAACACAGGACGGCCACGCAATCCTTACAACCCTACAACAGAGGCAGCTTGGCTGGCCCAGGAAGCTCAGGAGGATACGCCCTGCTCAGTCCAGACCCTCCCAGTGGACCCACAGTTTCAAGCTCCCAGCCTGAGCCCCTGTGACACCGCGCAGAATCACAGGCACTTTCACTGCAGGTCCAGGCCTGTGCTACGGCCCCCCCTGCCACCATTGCGCCCAGCAACGCAGCGGCATGGTTCTCCGATTACCCACCCACCATCATGGCGTCAGTCCCGCAACTTGAACCGTTCACCGTCACGGTGCCCCCCGTCCCAAGCAGCACGCTGGAAGGCGTGGGTTGAACGCCTGGAGACCTAAGTGGAAGCAGGAGAGATTCCAGTGCCGCGAAGACGCCCCAGGCTCCTCCACCTGGGTGGAGCTGATATCCACAAGATCTCTAAGACGGTACGGGAAGCAGGCCCTCTGAGAAACGATGCCTCCATGCGTGATGCTATCACAGCACACTTTGAACCCTACGCCAATGCTGACTATGATCGGTTTATCCTCTGCCAGGTGCGCCAACTCCCGGATGAGTCTGTAGATGTCTTTTACAGTCGGCTGAACGAACTGGCGAGCACCTGCACTCTCCTGGACGAAGACGACGAGGTTCGGTCACAGTTCATTCAGGGGTGTGCCTCATCCAAGTTGCGTGAACATGTCCTGCAGGAGCATAACATGCCCCGAGAGACATCCTGACGCTAGGGCCCTCCAAGGAACTCTCCGAAGCCCAGGCGGCCCACATGGACCCTTCCTCCCTGGCACCCATCAAGGAAGAACCCGTCAACGCCATACAGACAGAGGAGCGCGGAGGCAGATTGAAGCTCGCCAAACCGGCCCCCCACTCAGCCAAGCAAAACCCGCAGAGTCGCATGTGTGGGTGGTGCGGAGGCCCCTACCCCCACAATGGCACTTGCCCCACGAGTGGCAAAACCTGTAGTGCATGTGGTAGACTGAAGCACTTCTCCAAAGTTTGTTGCTGCTCCCAAAGAAGGCGGCCCAAAGGCCCACAGAAGCAAGTGCGTGCAATCGAACCGCACCTAGATGACTCATCCAGCAGCGAAATGGATAAAGACAACGTAGCCACTGTCCACGTGGTGAGGACGTTGGACACGCTCACGGCTACCCGGCGGACCGATGCCGATGTGCAAAGTCGGAGTGCAAGACCACCCTGTCGCCGCGCTCATTGACACTGGAGCCACTATCAACCTCATGGCTGAAAACGTCTACCGCAGCATACCAGGTCTACCAGTGCTCTGCAGCACTAACGTGCAAGTATACGCATTCGGCAACCGCTCACCGCTGAAGTTGTGTGGCGTCTTCCAAGCGGATCTTTCTCATGAGGCTACCCACCAACGCGCAAAGGTCTACGTATAGCAGGAGGGGTCAGGATTCCTACTTAGCTGCTGCACCGCTCAAGACCTTAACCTGATCCAGTTCGCATTGGACGTGCATGCCAATGACCTAGACCGCCTATTACAAGATTTCGCATCATTGTTTGAGGGAATCAGACGTCTGAAAGGGCCTGCCATCCAATTGCACATCGACAAGTCAGTAACTCCGATAGCCCTCAGGCATCGACAAATTGCTTACCATTTCCGGCCGAGGTGGAGTCCGAGCTCCAAATCCTAGAGAAAGCTGGCATCATTGAACAGGTTCGAGGACCGACGCCGTGGGTATCCCCCATCGTCGTAGCAAAGAAGCCGAAACAGCCCGACGCCGTTACCATCTGTGTAGACATGAGAGTCCCGAACTTGGCAATTAAGCGGGAACGCCACCTCACACCAACCATGGATGACATCATCGGTGAGCTGGCAGGGTCCAAGTGGTTCTCCAAGATGGATCTCCGGTCTGGCTACCATCAAATACCACTGCACCCAGACTCTCGCCCCATCACTACCTTCTGGACTCACGCAGGGCTCTGAAGGTACACAAGGCCAAAGTTTTCCAAAACGTTCTCCATGGGCTGAAGGGAGTGCTCAACGTGAGCGACGACATCCTGGTGCATGCTCCCACGTTGGAAGAACATCTGCTCCGTCTCCAAGCTGTCTTCTCCCACCTCAGAGAAACTGGGCTCACACTACTCAGAGAGAAGTGTGATTTCCTGCAGAAAGACATCCGCTTCTTTGGCTACCGATTCTCCGATAAAGGCATCAGCCTGACCCTGACAAAGTGAAAGACATCCAAGAAGCACCTGCCCCAACCTCGGTGTCCGGAGTCCGCAGCTGCCTGGGCATGGTCACCTACTGCGGATGGTTCATCAAAAGCCTGTCAGACCTAACTGGCCCTCTCAGAGACCTAACCAAAGCCACCAGCCCGTGGATATGGGGCTCCGAGAAAGAAGAATCATTCCAACAAACCAAGGCAGCCCTGTCGGCAAACACCACACTGGTATACTTCAACCCCAAGAGAGAGTCGCAGCTCGTAGTAGATGCCAGTCCCACCGGCCTAGGCGCCGTCCTAGCCCAGCGACAAGAGTGTGGTGAATGGGCTCCAGTGGCCTATGCCAGCCGAACACTCACCCCAACAGAACAACAGTACTCACAGATCGAGAGGGAGGCGATCGCAATCCTGTGGGGCTGCAGACACTTCTACATATATTTGTGCGGCCACCCATTTGCTATCATCACCGACCACAAGCCTTTGATCCCGCTGTTTCAAGGCTCCTCATCACGTCCTCCCCCAAGGATCGAGAAGCGGATCTTGCAACTGCAAGAGTTTCAATTCACCGTTGAGTACCGGCCGGGCACCCGAAACCCGGCAGATTTTCTACCAAGGCATGCCCGACCTGCCACACTTCCCGAGGCAGCAGAAGCTGCAGCCACAGAAGACTATGTAAGAATGATCATAGATGTCATTGAGGCCACGAAGAAAGACGACTGCCTTCAGATCCCCATTCAAGCAGTTGCCTCAAGTGACTGGAAGGCACTGCAAAGTCCAACGCCACTCCGCACAGACACAGCCCAGTCAATCCTGAAAGTGCTGTAACAGGTTCGCCAAGAACTATCTGTGGCCACCGATGGCTGCCTCCACAGAGGCCTTCGGCTCATGCTACCCGAAGGCCTGGCCCAGAAAGCTGCTCTCCTAGCTCACGAAGCCCACCAGGGGATCGTCAAGTCGAAAAACCGACTCCGAAGTACGGTATGGTTTCCCGGCTTAGACCAGAGATAGAAGCAGTGGTAAGGCACTGTCCCGTCTGCCTAACAACCAGCCCACCAGATCGACTTGCGCCAATCATCACCGAAGCAGCTCCCGACGGCCCGTGGGAGAGGGTGAGTGCAGACTTCGGCAGTATCCCTGGAGGGAAACACATGCTAGTCGTAGTGGACGATTTCTCCCGGTACCCTGAAGAAGAAATCATATCAACGACGTCTGCAGCGGAAGTGATCCCAAAGCTTGAAAAGCTCATGGCTACGCACGGTCTCTTCAGAGAAATTTGTACAGACAATGGGCCGCCATTCACCAGCTCAGAGCTAATGTACTATCTAGCGTCCCACAATGTCAAGCACCGCCGGATAACCCCACGGTGGCCCCAGGCCAATGGCGAAGTAGAGCGCCTGATGAGGACCCTCAACAAAATGATCCAAATCGCTCTTGCAGAGAACCGCAACCTAGAGCAAGCCCTGTACCAATTCCTATGAGAATGCCGGCTTACCCCGCACTGCACCACTGGCATTTCTCCGAGCAAGCTACGCTTTGGTCGAACGGTGATGGACGCCATCCCACATCACGCTGTGTGGGAATAAACACCCAACCCCCCAAATCAATCGGACTCCAAGAGGACCCATAACAACGAGGAAGCCTCCCGGAAAAGACACGCCGGCGAAAGCTCGATCCTTGTGGGGGACCTGTGTTGGTGCAAGATCGCCATCCCGGGGGGAAGTTCCGCTGCCGTTTGAACTAGACCCATGGGTCATAGTGGAAGTTAAAAGCACCAAAGTAATTGCTCAAAGAGGCCAGGAGAGTGTAACTCACAATGTCTCGCAGTTCAAGAAAGTCCCGGAGGACAGCACGGAGGAGTTCCTGGCAGCTGGTCTGTTGAGGGAATCAGTCTCTGCACAGCCCCCAGGTACAGGCAGAGAGGGCAACCGACTCTCAAGTGCAACACCAGAGGACTCAAGTGCAACGTCTTCCCTCTGGGTTTCCCAAAGCTCGGAGCCGGAGCCCCGCGCCATCAGAGGCGAAAGTGCTGGAACCGGACAGAGCGAAGACCCGTCAGTGCCCTCGCCAATGCCCTCAATACAAAGCAGCCAAGGCCGGTATGAGTTGCGGTCACACCCGAAGCCCTCCCAGAGGTACAAAGTCTTTGTATTCAGCTAACCTGAGACGACTGCCAAGCCGAATGGTGTAAGCGACTGCTGGTGTGTCCAGCTACCAAGTAAGAATGTTCCATGAGCGTGATGTTATAACGTACATTTCAACTGTGAACTCTAACTTTATCAAATGTCCCGTATTTGGTTATTGAAGTTTGTTTGTTTATTACTATTTCCTGGTAAAGGAGGAATGTAGTGTTGTGAGATTATGGGCGAGCCCACCTCTCCCATCTGCGTAGGGGAGAGGTTAGTTGGGACCCCATGTCAGTTCAGCGTAGAAAGAGTTAATAAAAAGCCCGGGCTCCGGGTGTGGTTCAGTTTCTGACCACCAATCTAACACTGGGTCCCGACTGTCTTTCAGCGCCTTGCAACTAGTCCTGTGGTCTCGCCCCGCAACACTACATCCAGTATTTGTAAAGAGCGAGCTAATCACTCCTAGGGGTCTCAAGGTGCTGGGGGCCGTCGGGGAGATTAAGTAAGCTAATGCCCAGAGTGACAGGGTGATGAGCTGAGTGTAAAATTAAGTAAATGAATCCAAGGTTCAAAGTAGATGTGAAAGAGTTTAATCCAGGGGATAAAATGTCCCATCCATCAGCAAGCAGTAGTCAGGTGCAACTGACCATACAAGAAACAGTAGCATTCCATCACCATGGTGCTAATCAAAGGGAAACATGTATACAGCAGGGAAACCAGATAGAGGATATAACAAACATATAAATTATAAGCAATATATTACATACCTTCCTTCTATAACAACAAAGCTATTTAGCCATAATATAATCTTTAAATTTCACAGGCATGGTCTTGGTTCTAACACACCTCCCTTTATTGTGATTACGAGAAGTAAAAGCATCACTGCAAGTAGGGTGAACATTTTCTAAACCATTCCCTATGAGGGAAGCATTCTTAATGACAACCACCCTATTGAGATTCCATATGCGAGAATCTTCAGTCTTAATAGCATTAGTTAAAACCTTGATGACCCTATGTGGTCTTTGGAACAAACCTGAAGCTTTCCGTCCAAAAGGGGCTTTGATCATAACTGTGTCACCAACATTCACAACTGTGGTTTTAACTGCTTTCCTGACATCAAACTTCATTTTCCGTGCCACAATTTTATCTTTCTCTTTACATTTCCAATCCCCATCTTAAAGCACATTTTGTTTTTTTGTAACCATATCATTAACCCAAAAGGGAGCCACAAGCGTGTTGGGATGTCTTCCTTTAAGAAGATTAAAAGGTGTGCGTCCAGTCGTAGCATGAGGGGAGAATCTATAGACTTCAACCTTCCTGTTAACTTCCTTTTTCCAATCCAAGCCATTTTGTTTAGACATTGAAATGGTTTCTTTGAGCACACGAACAAAACGTTCCACCATTCCATTCGTTTCCGGATGATAGAGTGAACACTTTTTATGCCTTATGGAACATTTTTCTAGAAACTTTTCCATTTCTACAGACACAAATTGTACTCCATTGTCTGTTAATAGACAACCTGGTAAGCCCTCTTGTGCAAAGATTTCTTTTAGGAAAGAAATTACA
This sequence comes from Calotriton arnoldi, assembly GCA_963921515.1. Classification (NCBI taxonomy): domain Eukaryota; kingdom Metazoa; phylum Chordata; class Amphibia; order Caudata; family Salamandridae; genus Calotriton; species Calotriton arnoldi. The sequence continues at coordinate 381,497 of CAWUFW010012828.1, forward strand.
TGTTTGGAATCAATGCATTTGGTAAGCTTGATTTCTGGCCACCTTGAAAACATGTCAATAAGAACAAACACGTACGTTTCACCACCATCACCTGTGACTGGACCCAAGATGTCTAAGGCTAATTCATGCCAAGGTCCTTCAGGACGCTCCCTGATAATCATGGGTTGGACCCTGGGCTTCAAACATTTCTCACTAAGAGTGCAAGGTATACATTCTCTAATAGATCTCTCAACCTGAAGATCAATTCCTGGCCACCAGTAATTCAGCCTCAACCTCTCTTTAGTTTTAGACATGCCCTGGTGACCCTTGTGGGCTAGCTCTACCAATTCACCTCTAAGAGTCAAAGGAGGAATTAATTTTGACCCCTGAAAATGAGACCATCAATTTCAGATAACTCGTTCCTGACATTCCAATACTTTTCCAACTCACCATTGATTTTTGTATTCCACCCCTTTTTAATTAGAGTGCACAACTCTTTAATAGTTTCATCATTTCTGCATTCCTCTCTCCACTTCCCTTCTTTTATACCATCATGTTCAATGTTGCACACCCATTCATCTAACTTGTCATCCTGATCAACAGATTCACTCATATCAGTACTTACAAGTCGTGATAAAGTATCTGCAATGCAGTTTCTCACACCAGGCAAATACTCCACATTAAAATTATAAGGCTGTAGACCCACGACCCATTTGGAAATGCGACTAGATATGGAATCTATACCTTTCTTATTAAACACTTCACATAAGGGCTTGTGATCTGTTCGTACACTAAACTTAGTTGCCCAAAGTAAGTTCTTCAATTTCTTTATAGCCCAATGTACAGCTAGCGCTTTTCTTTCTATCACAGAATACCTTTGTTCTGCTCCCTTTAGACTTCTAGAAAGAAATAAAATGACATTTATTCCATCACACTTTTCTTGCTGGAGTACTGCTCCCAGCCCTTTCATGCTTGCATCCGTAATTAACACTGATTTTAATGCAGGATCAAAACTACTCAACTTTGGGGTATCCTTCAAAAGTACTTTTAAATTGTTAAATTCTTCTTCACATTGTGAAGACCAAGTAAAATCAACCCCTTTGCATAACAGAGTACGCATGTTAACACATTTCTCAGCAATTCCACGTACAAACTTGCTGTAGTATTCAGCCATCCCCAGGAATTTCATTAACTCATCTTTATTGGTAGGTGAGGCTAAATTATGTATGGTTTCTATTAACTCCTTTTTGGGTTCAATACCTTTCTCTGAAATGGTATGTCCCAAATAATTAATTGAAGATCTTTTGAATTTACATTTATCCAGTCTGACAGTGAGGTTGAACTTACTAAACCTCTCAAACACTTGTTTCACCCTTAAGTCATGTTCTTCAACGCTACTGCCAAAAATCAACACGTCGTCTTGATAAATTTTAACCCCAACTTGATCTAGCAAAACCTTCTCCAATGCCCTCTGGAAGACTGACGCTGCCGAAACCAAACCAAAAGGTAACCTCAGAAATCTGAAGGTTCCAAAAGGAGTGATAAACGCAGTGTAATCTTTAGAATCCTTATCTAACAAAATCTGATGGTATGCGGATTTAAGATCAACCGTGGAAAAAACTTTAGAATCTTTGAGTAACATCAACATTTCAGAAATTTTGGGAAGTGGGTACCTATCAACAATAACTTGCTTGTTAAGAGACCTTAAGTCTATGCATAGATGCAAACTACCATCGGATTTGCGTGCTGCGACTACTGGCGCCAACCATTGAGTCCCTTCAATTTCTTCTATAATTCCTTCAGCCTTCAACTTGTCCAGTTGTTTTTTCATTTCATCTTTTACTGAGAAAGGTACACTGCGAACTTTACTAGAAACAGGCACAGCCCCCGAAACTAATTTAATTTTGTGAGTGTAGCCTCGAAGACAACCCAGTTCACTACTAAATACACTTGGGAACAGTCCCCTGAGATTGGAAATATAGTCCGCATCATTATCTAAGGTTTCAACAAGATTCACTTTGAAATTTTCTTTCAGCAGAATAGGGGATTGCTGTTAGGGTCTAGCATGACGCCAAGATCTTCTTGGTGAAGCCAACTTAAAATGCTATCACCCTTATGGGAAACATAGACTTTACCAGCTGTGAACCTACCTTTGTACTCCAGCAAACCTTCAAAATAACCTAAAAGTTTAATTGGTTCGCCTCCATAAGCAAAAGGTTTAATATCTGCTGTAGCAATTTTAACTTTGTCCTTTAAATTCTGGGAATAGAACTGTTTCGAAATAATGGTAATTTTTGCACCAGAATCAAATAGCATGCGAGTCCCTTTTCCCTCAATCATAACCACATCAAAAGGTCCTTTTTTTCTTTTATCAGATACCTGTGAAACTATTTGTCCACAATCAAAGTCAGAGTCAGAGTCAACATCATAGTACTCACTTTGGTCAATCAAGTTTATCTTGACTTTATCTTTCTTGGTTCGACATGAGCTCATGAAGTGACCAACTTTTTTGCATTTAGCGCAAGTGCTTTTCAATGCGGGACAATTTTTGTCGTTGGCCAAATGACCAATGCTTCCACAACGAAAGCACTTGGGTTGAAAGGCATTGTCTTGAGAACCACGAAACTTACTATGCTCAGACTTTTTCTTAAAATTTTTCCTCATGACATTACCTTTAGGTGCCAACTTAACTTCATGCACAGCCCCACCATTCTTTTCTTGTTTCGTGATGATCTCAACACATTTCTGAGAATGTTCTATTTGTTTGGCAATTGTAATAACTTCATCTAGGGATGGTTCATCCTTTTGCCAGATGTCGTCTCTGACTTTTTGTAAGTTACAACCAAGCATAAATTGATCTCTAATCCTTTCCTCAATCAAAGAACCAAATTTACATGAAGAACCTAACTTCCTCAATGCAGTAATATAATTTTCCACACTCTCACCCTCATTTTGACTTCTTCTCCCAAAATGGTATCTCTCTAGAACAGTGCTCACCTTTGGTAGGTAGTGCTTATCTAATTTTGTAATACATAACTCATATTCATTTAACGTAGTATCATCAACATCAGGAAGATGGTCAAAGACTTCCTGTCCTTCGGACCCCAAACAATGTAAAAGCAAAGCAGTTCTTCTTTCTGCACTCAAATTGGTACCACATACCCTCGCATACCTTTCAAAAACCTTTTTCCATTTAGGCCACTTGATGGGTGGATCACCCGGTGAAGACAAAAAGAAAGGTGGTGTTGCAACGTTTTGCATTTTGAATAAGTAGAGGACAATATCAAACTCTCTGTTTAGACAAAGAGAATTTGTTTAAACAGAGTAATAAAGTCTGTTTCATAGATTCTTAAGTAAGGCAATCCTTCCGAATAAACTGAATAAATATAAAAATGTTTCTTCTGAACTAATATAATAGTTGCACATTAGCCCTTTTAAATACAAATTAGCCAGAAGTCAGTAATATATGAGATATATCATAGCTGGCACAAACACAGAATGTAAACACTTGGGTAAATGGAAATCCTGAAAAAGAAGCTTGTTATAACATATCCATTAACTAAACACCACTAGATGGCACTGTGGCATAATGAAGCTAAATACAGTTACTTGTCTTAAATCCTCTTGATATTCGTCTCACAAAGGCAAGAGACCAAAGGAATCAGGCTGTTCGTGAGGAAACAAACTGGTTAAATGTTCGCCTAATCAGGAAGATCTTCTTTCTGAAGCTGAACCGGAAGATGACCTTGACCTTTCACACGACGACGTGATGACAGAGAATGTTGGTGACAGAGAAAGGAAGCTCTGAAGAGCGTGATGGCTGCGCCGAATGGAATCCTCCGATGCTTGAGGAAAATGGAATTTTAAGGTTCCTAGGAAACCAGCAGGTGAGTCAGAACGAGCATTTCAATAACTGGCAAATTCAAAGAAAGACAAAATGCTGAATGTTTCAAAATTGACTCGAGGAAAAAACGGCAAACTTTTACAGCTGTTTACACGCTGAGTGTCCCTCCAAAGCAGCACCCTGGCTGCTCTAAAAACGAACTTGCAAAGCTTGGAGTGAGAACTTTAGATTAATTATGCAGCCACAAATGTACAACCCAGGCAAAGCGAAAACGATAAAATTCCAAAAGATGCCAGAGGGCTTAATGTGAGGTCTAGATAGTTCACGGAGTGACAGGAGCTGCAAATCAATTCAGGATCTTCAACAGTGCACTCCGGTCCCAATACAGGTCAATGTCAGGCATAACACAAACAAACACAATTAGAACACGCACCGAAAACTTCCCAACCTCACACAGTTTATAAAAATGAGGCGAAATGTGCGTCGAAACGTTCTAATGTGAAAGGATGTTCACAAAAAACACGGTTGCTCATCCCTTGGCAGAATGCAAAGGCATCAAGTAAGAGTGAGTGAAAAATTCAGTTAAAGTGAGCCCACATCGGCGCCTCCCAACCTACCCTAATAGGATGCTTAGCAGGTGAGACATGTGGCGATGCTCACTTAAGGAATTTTTATTTAAACTCACGTGAAGACTTGCTTGAGAAACGGAGAATTAATCTTGATTCAAAAGCGATGTTGGGACAGATCCATCTGGAAACGCAGGGTTACTTGACCAACTCGTCGCCAGTGTAAAATTAAGTAAATGAATCCAAGGTTCAAAGTAGATGTGAAAGAGTTTAATCCAGGGGATAAAATGTCCCATCCATCAGCAAGCAGTAGTCAGGTGCAACTGACCATACAAGAAACAGTAGCATTCCATCACCATGGTGCTAATCAAAGGGAAACATGTATACAGCAGGAAACCAGATAGAGGATATAACAAACATATAAATTATAAGCAATATATTACACTGAGTTGCTGCCAGCGCCGGGGATCGATCCGTGAGCCCAGCGCTCCGGAGTCGTGCGCTGTACCACTCCTCTCATCTCCTTTGAGACATGCCCGAAATCCAGTCTCGTCAGCAGAGGCCCCTTCTTTACCCCAGTAGCCCTTGCCTGCTAGTTCTTCTTCCAAGATTCTTTGAGTTGTTTGTCCCCTTGTGGACTTTCAAGGGATCAGCTTCCTTGGAGAAAGGTTCACAACTGCTCTATGGATTCAATTCAAGCAGGATTTCACCACCTCTTCCTTAGGTGCCAGGAGTACACTTTGAGGGCGCCTCTGTCTTCCCCAGTAAAGATGCATTCTTATTTCCCAGGGGTGAATACTTTACAGTAGTAACCCACCATGGAATTGTATCAGAATAGCGTGCTCAAAACATTGTCCCGCAAATATATTGGGTTCTAATTATCGTTTACAAATATATCCGCCAAACAGAATTAATAGAAATTCTACACTGAATGGGACAATATTTGTGTACAAATAATTAGGACCCAGTAGTTGTATTACATGATATTCTTGCCAACAATATTCTGACAAAGAACCACCTACCTTTGGTTGGCGATGACTTCTTAGGCTGTCCATTCCAATAGTTATCAGCTCTTACTCTGCTTCATCTTCAACGCTTTCCTATAAGGCAGGATTTAAAAATGTTTCAAGGGAGCTCCAGTGTGCTGAACTCTCTAGGTGACCTGAGTTCTCCCAATGACCAATCATTTAAAATCAGGTGTCTCGGGAAAGGCCTATGTCATTGGTTCTGGTTTTTGGACTGTGAGAGAGGTGCCCAGCCAGCCTACCTAACCTTGGGTGATGGATGGCTACTGCCCTCTTCCTCATCTCTCCCAACAGAACTGTTCTCCTTTCTTCACAGGACTTTTTATGGCAATCTTTCAAACCCCAAGAGGCAAGAGGCCAATCACATGCACTGCAGAAGATTCGCAAGCTGTTTAACTGCCATGTTGACTCTTGGTCCATGAAGCAAAAATGGGCAACATTTGCAGAAATAATTTCTGAGGCATTGTTACTACATACCAGGGGGCATATTTAGGAGAAATGTCACGCAGAGCAGCGCAGCCAGTCTCCTTGCTGCGATGCACTGCGTGACAAGGAAAGGGCCTTTTCTCCTGCGCTGGTGTAATTTTGGCTGCCTAGGGCCAAAGCAGGCATTTTTGCACTATGGTGCAAGGGTGCGTGTGATGCATGCAAGATTGTTTTTGTGCAGAAAGGTGCACCTTCCTGCACAAAAACAATCCATAGAGGCATATTCCTCTATATACGTATGCTACAGACTGCAGCACACATAGAAAGAGGAAGTAAAGAGTAGAAATAAAGATATTTCTCCTCGTTACGCCTCTCCTCGGAAGGTGTATCTTTTCGGCACATTCCCAGGTTTACCAGTTCTGGGAAATCTGGAAGTGCGTAAAAAAATATGGGAGTTGCATGGGAACATCCACGCAATACCCATGGAATGCCTCTCTAGCGCAGAGTAAGGCAATGCAGTGATTTGCACTGCGCTGCGTTGCTTTACTCGAGTTTTTTGGAGCCACTCGGCCACGCAAAGTGGCCTTGTTTGTCTTCATAAATCTCATTTTCAGTTACACTGTGGTACATGCACGACGCAACTAGAGTCATAAATATGGCCTGTAATCTCTCTCTTCAAAGGATTAGAATTGGGAGGGTGAGTAAAATGTGGCAAAAATGTAATTTGCATATGGTGCCCAGACCAACATATAAAAATATGCTGTCCGAAAGACAGTTTTGACAGTGGAAAGCTACCATCAGCCTCTGCATTAAGGAACTTATGGCTCTTTACTAATGAAACATTATTGGAGACAAATAATGGACCTTTCTCCAGCCTTCTACATAGTTAAGCATGTGATTGGACCCCGATTTTGGCATTCATAAAAAAGTCCAAGCTTGGATACAATCCTTCCTAACAACCAGGAAACAAAGCGTCAAAATAAATCAGCTCACTTCCAAAAACACCTTAATCTAACATTTCTCGCCCTTTTCACCGATACTATTCAACATGTACGTACGGCCTCTTGCAGTTGCAATATTCACTTTCTGTTTAAGTTTCCAAATGTATCCTAAAGACACACAGAATCTAGTTGACCTTCAACACAACAGTTCAGATCCATCTGACATTGGCCCCTGCTACACACTGGAGGAATCCCTCAGCTCTTGGCTACTAAACCCTGCATGTATCCCTCAGCAATTTTACCACTAAACAATGGATGAATAACACATTTCCTCTGGCTAAACAAAAACAAAGCTGAAGTACTAACATTTGGTGTGAAAGATCCCTCTGACCTTTCTTTCATTTGGCCATCAGATCTGACACCTCCTCATGCTCTTGGCAAAAACAGAAAATAATATGGGGGTTGTGTTTGACTCTGGCCTCTCATTTTCCTTCATGTCCAAGAATTTATCAGAAGTGCGTATTTTCTTCTTTACAAGTACAAAATCAGCTTCAATTCCAGGCTTAGCACAAGGGATCCTTAGGACAGAAGATCTAGTATTACCCAGATTACTCTACTGATCATCCTTCTTCATCAACACCACGCAGAAGATCCTGACTCCACTGAATAACCTGACAAATGCAATAGGAACCATTTTTGGCATAAAAAAACCAGACATGTGACCCTACCAAAACAAACTGAAATGTCTTTCCATTAGTCAACAAATGAAACTGAATTGCATTTGCATTATTTGAAATCCGACACACTTTTGCTTCCCCAAATATTTCACAGACCTGTTAGCACCAAAAAAAGCAAACAGAAACCTGCAATACTTTATTTTGTCCAAAGCAAAATAGAGAAGGAAAAGCTGCATTAGGCAAGAACTATCTGCATTGTCTCTGAATGATGGAACTTTCTCCCTCCTGTCTTGAAGATATTTATTTATCATTTATTTTATTTTGGAGTTATATATAGCGCTGGCATGACCCGAGGATATCAGAGCGCTTCACATCAATACATGTTCGTAACAGATCACTCATATAATCAGTACAGCTGAATTGAAACAAAACATATCAGATTATAAACAGAAGTTAAGAAAAAAAATAGCAGTGCAGGAATAGGACTTTTGCGTGGAGGAAGTCCTGCTACTTGAGATGCTAGCTGAGGAGGTGATCCTTTAGCTGTCTCTTGAAGCTCAAAAAGGAGGGGTTTGTCCTGATATGTACTGGGACAGAGTTCCAGATTTTAGGGGCATTGGTCAACAAGGAGCGTGTCAGGGTTTTTTGTTTGTCAGCTTTAGGAAGAATGAGGAGTAGGGTGTTTGAGCTTCTTAGTCTTCTTGTTTGGCTTCCCTTTTTGAGTTTAGGGGCGAGATATACTGGTTTTCCTGTGTGAAGGACTTTGTATGTTAGACAAGCAGTTCTAAAGCTACAGCAAGCTTCAATTGGGAGCCAACTCAGTTATTTCAGTGCAGGGGAGATGTGGTCATATTTTTTGATTCCCTTGACCATTCTGGCTGCTTCATTGAGAGTGTATCTGTTGTAATAAAGATAAGTAGTCCAGGTAAGTTTCCATGTACATTTATTGTAGGTAAGATGTTTCCAGGATGAGAGCCCCACCAGGAGCAGCCTCACTGCTGCTCAGCCCATCTCCAACTGACACTCACACACACGAACGTTCCATTCACCAGCATTCTCTCACACAGACACTCAGGCTGAGCAGCAGCAGTATAACAGTATCGTAAGGGTGCTAGATGGGCTTTTGCTGTGCCTGTGAGTGTGGTGTTCCCATAGTGTAGTCTGGTCAGCACCAGCGCTTGCATGGCAGATTTGAATGAATGAATGAAAAAGATTTATAAAGCGCAACAAATGCCAAAAGGTGTCAAGGGATGGCCGTTACAAAGTGAACAGCTAGGTCTTTAAGGCCTTACGAAATAAGGCATGAGATTGAAGACTGGAAATTAGTGGGGGAAGCGAGTTCCACAACGTGGAAGCCGTCACTTCGAAAGCTCTGCCTCCCCATGTTGATCTCCTGTACCTAGGCGTGATTAAGAGATATTTGCCTGAGGATCGGAGCTGTGTAGAGGGAATGTAGCATTGAAATAGATTCCTGAGTTCTTGAGGGACTCTTTTATTAAGGGCATTGTGAACCAAACAGAGAGCCTTAAAGGTAATTTGCTTGTTCACAGGGAGCAAATGAAGTTTCTGAATTCCTTCAGAGACAGACTGTGAATTCCGGGTGTCAAGAATCAGTCTGGCAGCTGCATTCTGGACCAACTGCAATTTAGCAAGGACAATCAGTTGGAGTAGGTAAGGTCCCCAGCCTGTCAGGCCACCACAAGTTGGACCACACGGAGGGTTGCCAACCAAATATCAGGACCTCCGTCTTGTTCCTATTCACCCATAGGTAGTTTCTCTCCATCCAAGTGGCCACTGCCTGCATACAGTTTTTAAAATTTGAAGAAGTCGCATTGATGTCTTTTGAGATAGACACGATGATTTGGATGTCATCAGCATAGGACAATAATGGGAGCCCAAAAGATCTGAAAAGTTTCGCTAGTGGGGAGACATACAAGTTGTATAGGGTAGGGCTCAAAGAGGAGCCCTGAGGCACTCCACAAGGCAACATTATGGAGTCTGAGCAGAACAACTCCACCATTGCCATCTGAGATCCATCACTTAGAAAAGATTCCAGGAGTTTGAGTGCCAAGTCTGTGACTTCAACTGCTGGAGCTGCTCCGCAAGCAGAGTTGGGCACATGGTATTGAAAGCTGCAGATAGGTTCAAAATGACCAACACTGCAGCCTCCCCAGCATCCACCATGGAACGAATGGTATTGACTGCAGATACTAATGCCATCTCTGTCCCATGGGTGCGCCTAAATCCAAATTGAGAAGCATCTAGGAGTTAAAATTGTTCAAGGTAATTCATAATCTGGGAGTTCAGGTGTTTCTCAAGGATTTTGGTGGGCACAGGCAGCAAGGAGATAGGGCAGTAGTTTTTGGGATCTCCAGGATCCAAATTAGCTTTTTTAAGGACCGGCTTCACTACCGCCTTTTTCCATGTTAAAGGAAAACATTCGGATTCAATAACTTTGTTAAAGGTCTCCGTAAGGGGTGGGGGACAATACTCCTGGCTCCTAATAGCAAAATATTAGGGGGACAAGGTTCTAATGGGGAGCCCGATTTGATACAAAGCAGATAACATTCTGTCTGCTGTTGTGTCAATAAAGTGAACTGAGAAAGACTTGCTGAGGAATTCTCTAAAATAGACCGGTTGCGTTGAAAGTCAAGTGCTACCCGAGACTCTGCATTCAGATCATTTTGCTGCAGGAAGGGTCTTATTTTGTTCAGAAGTTTCAGGTTGTGGAAATCATTCTTCACACTGTTCTTTATATGATCTTCCATAATCAGTTTGGAGTCCAGTGTGATTCCTAGAGATTTGACGGAATCAGCTAGGGTTATATTGCAGTTAAGAGCGTCTATGGAGTTATTTATTCTTGCATCTGGGGGGAATACTCTGCTTTGAAATGAGAAGAATTTCTGTCTTGTCTTGGTTGAGTATTAGGTGGTTGCGGCATAGCCATTGTTGTACTTCTTTGAGGGTGGCAATTAGCCGGAATGCATCCTCTAGTGAGGAGATTTCCATGTAGAGCTGGGTGTCATCTGCATATCGATGGAAGACGAGTTTGCTCGGTTGAGAATGATGGTGAGGTACTCCATGTAGATATTGAACAGTGTAGGTGAGAGGACAGAGCCTTGCGGGACTCCCTGGGTGATTGCTGCGGTGCCAGAGGTCAGATTGCTTATTTTTATTAGTTGAGATTGGTTCTGTAGAAAAGATGTGAACAAGTGTAGGACCACCCCGCCTATCCTATTTTTGGAGAAGCTTGTGGTTAGCCATATTGAAGGCTGCTGATAGGTCCAGGAGTATGAGCAGGCAGCATCGGTCTGTATCCAGGGATTTATAAAGGTCATCTACTGTGTTCAGAATAGCTGTTTCCATGCTGCATCATTTTCTAAAGCCCGATTTATGAGGATCCAGAAGATTGTTGTTGTCAATGTGTTGGTTAAGTTGAGAGAGAAACCATCTCTTTAGAGTTTTGGCAACGAAGGGGAGATTGGAGACAGGTCTGAAGCTATTGAGGTCATTCGGGTCTGCTCCTGGTTTTTTAAGCAGTAGCATTGCTTGGCCAAACTTGAGGCAGTCTGGCATCACACCAGTCATCAGGAAGCTGTTCATAATCTTTGTCCAGATGAGGGTAAGGGTGGGTTGAATTGTTTTTTCAGGGAGGCTAGGAGGAGGTCCGCCAAGTGGGAAGATGGTTTGGACGTAGCCAGCAGAGCAGAAATGTCCGCCTCCGAGAGTGGGTTGAATATTTTCGGCTTCTAGGAGTTATGAGGGACCCATGGATCTGATTACACCCATATTTTTCCTGTGGAGGGATCATTGATAGAGCGGCAATGGAGAGAGAGGGGGGAATGTTATCTTCCTTTCTGGGAGGAAGGTTCTCATTGGTTGACTGGTTGTGATCTTCAAGGGAGAGCTTAATCTACGTGATTTTATCATTGAATAAGTTGGCGAAGTTGGCGCACCATTCTTTGGAGATATGCCTCATTCCTAAAGGTCTTCACATTCAAGTTGAAAACACAACTAATGAATACCATTGCTCTAGAAGATCCCTATGAACTTCTCATTCTATTTACATTGTCTTATTTCTTGAAAATGTAATTTCTTGCTGAGAAGCTACCTTAGCTTTTATGATGTAAACCAATGCTTTTTCACCTCTTTCACCTTAAAGAATCATCTATCATAACACTCTGTCTTCCTATCCTTGTTAATTTTGCCTTACTGCACCTAGAAACTAAACTTGTCTGGTATATATTGTGTATCATAAATAAATATTTACAAATACATGAAAGTTTTGAACAACTTACATGTTTCACTTCTGTACATTATGTTCCAAGGCCTTAGGGCAGTAAGGGAAGCTCTGCATGTGTCTTACTGAATGATAGAGGAGTCTTAGAAATCTTTAAAGTGGTTTTAGTCTGACATGTCAACACAATAATTGTGCCACCACTGCCACAAGACTTCTTTCCAGCCTTTCTGCCATGTGACTAAAATCCCACACATGGGTGGTGTAAAGCCACACTGTATCCAGCATAGGGCCTTTCACATTCATGCCACTCGTGCATGGTTTGCACAGCATTTACCACGGACCTATCTAAAAGGTAAATATTCTAATTGGTGTTTGCCAGTGAGTCAACATGTTTCAGGAGAAAAGTGCATGCTGCGAGGTATTTAGCATGCTTTAACTGCTCAGTGTTCCAAAATGACAGTGATCTAAGTTCATAACATCCTAAAAATTACCTTATATGAAACAGAGGTAGTGAAAGCTCACAGATGCTCCTTTGAGAGAATCTTTGTCACTCCACCCACCTCTATGAATCTTACGAATTGAACCTCCGTACCTGTGTGGCCACCAAAAAAAAGTAAAAATTAAAAAGGACCAGAAAGAATAACTACTCTCTAAAATGATGTCAGTTTAATGACGATTAAACATTCATGGTTTCAACATGGGCTTAACTGATCTGAAATGGTTGGGCAATCCAGGTTTGAAAACCTCCGCATATCCTCTCCCAGATTCTATTCTAAGGCATTCTGTTGTGTTTTGGCTTCCAATTGCTGGTCAAAGGAACTTCTTGATCAGCCCTCTGTCCCCCAGGGTCACATGTGTTACCCAAATTCCACACTGTATGAGAGGGATGGTTGTGCATACTTGGGATACGTTCTTCTATGACCTTGAATTAGTGTCTATGTGCTCTTCTTTACTTCTCTCTGCTTCGCCAGCCACTACCTAAAACCCAAACACTTATCTAATTCTGCTGTCACCTACAATTACAACCTTCTTCTTGAAAAGCTTGGTACTCCCCCCAGTAAAAAGATTTGACTTGTGGCTCAACAACTCAACTTACAATGCTTCATCTGCTGGGACAGGGGGTCAGTTGGCTTATCTCAATGTGGACACGATGACAGAACCATCATATCTGCTCCAAATAGATTCAGTATTTGTTACCCATGCCCACACAATATGATCGGCCCCAGGAGCAATGTCATGCCCTCCTGCAGCCACTGGCACCAAATCTTTTTCCACTCCATCTCCTGGGCGCAGATGGGTAGAAGGCCCCTTTCCACATGGGCATGCTGTCATAGCTGGCTCCTGAACCTCAGGGATGGGATGCTTGCATAGTGCTCATAAAGCTCCTCAAGATCACAGTAGCAGTCAGCCAATAGAATCTCCTCCATGCTTATGCACTTGCAGGGCTGAGGCACTACCCACACAGCACTTACACAAAAGTGCTCTTTCTCCAACCCAGGCAGAATAATACCAACTACACAAAAGAAAGTTACTGTTTTACTACGAAAAGATCACATTCCATACATACTGAATTATGATTATAATCAGCAAACACAGGCAAATTCGAACAAGCCTTCAAATGAAACTGTTAAGTATGCAAAACAGGAAAAAGGATCATTAATAATAAAAAAAATGTAATACCTCTAAATATCTTTTCTTTTTGTCCTCATATCACCAATGTCTGGAAAACCAGGCCTTAATATACAAACTGTTCCGACCTCAGACCTATTGAATTGTAACTCTGGCCCTGCTTATCCAGTCCTACCAGTTTCCTGGTTACTGGTTTCACGCAGGTGTAATCATAGGACATCTCCTTAAGACATTGCTGTTCCACACCATCTTTGGAAATCGTCCCATATCCCACTACGAGCACTCCCCCCAGCGCCAGTGTCCATTTTGCATATGGTTCTAACTGCCTGAAGCCAATCACGGCCCTTGGGAGGGAGGGGATTCGTCCATCGCTTACAAATCTCTCTTCTGGCTAAAAGCATCAACAGAAGGGCCCTCCTGACTGCCGATAGGGGCTGACTGGGGCAGTCCTCTAACCCCATTAGTACCAATTTTGAACTCACCGTTATATTTGTCCCGAAAATATCATTGACAACTTTCTCGACATCCTGCCAATACGCCTGTAGTTCTGAGCACTCAAAAAACATATGTAGGTCACCGGCTCTTAGCAAACCACACTCTACAGCATCTTGGTATCGGTTCTTGGACAAACTTAGCTAACTTCTGGGGCGACCAGTACAGCCTGTTGATGGTAAAAACATGATTCAGTTTCAGATTGGCGTGTTTGACCACCCTGTAGAGTAACTTTAAGGAAAGTTGCCAACTTGTTTGTGGCTCAGTCATCTGGATAACTCCTTCCCATATCAAGTATGGTGCCTTCAGCTTCCTATCTGCGACTTCAAGTAAAGTCCAATACCAGTAAGCAACTTCCTTTTTCCTGGGGGCCTCATTTTTTTTTTTTGTTTATATATCTTTATTGTTTTTTTTTTATTTGTTCAAATTTAATAACAAATTAGCATTTGCAGAGATAGCACATCTACATATACAAAACCACATCATGAAAGCATTTGTCTTATTAGTGTCAGATTACGGAAATTCAGAGACAGTACACAATAGCTATTATGTCGTATCTGTAGATGGCTCGTGATCGTAAAACACTGTATGCTACTTCCCGTTAACATCTGTGGTCCTTTGCAATATCTAATTGACAAACAGTTGCACCCTTTATAAAGTGAATACATCTTATTCCGCCAGACGTCCACTACAGGTGTTTTGAATCAAAATTCTACTTGAAAAAACAGGGGCTTGTATTGCAACTAACCATATTTTGGGAGTATGTGCGGAGGAAAAAGAAGGATGGGCCAATAAGACATATATATTAATCAAACTTCAAAACTAACAATAAATAAAAAAAGAAAGAAAAAACTGCCATCACATTACAGCTGAGAGAGTATACATAGCATCTCTGGGCCCACCCACGCTCGTTTCGACCTGGTCTTTGCAGTGGCTCACCAAGATGACGCTTGAATTCAGAAAGCATTAGAAACCTCTATCATCAAAGCCCTTGCCTAGCGGGCTGGGGGTTGGGGGATGCACGACGATGAACCTAGGACACAGGCGTTCTGCCACGCAAGACGTGGCAGCATCCGCGATTACAGTAATGTCTCCGGGTACGGGGTCAATCGAAATTGGGTTAGGTATTGGCGGGAGGGGCATCTGCGTTATTCCCATATATCCCATTTTTAAAGATTGTGAAGATGTTATCCCAATGTTGTGCTATGGGGTACTTGCGGAGTCCTGCTGTTTCCTCCATATGTAGTGTGGTGCTTTCCGCCTGCGCCCAGATTGTGAGCGATCTCTCCCAGCTGATCATTTCCGGGGGTGCATTGTGTTTCCACCGCTTCGTAATTAAGCGTTTCGCTACTATCAGCCCCAGATCCCAGAATCGAGACGTGACTTTGTTTTTTTTAGATCTAGCGTAAAGCCCTAGTATATGGACTTCCCACGTGGGTGGCAAGGGACTTTCGGTGCAGCGTGCAAGTGTCGTGGCCACTGTCTGTCAATAGTTGTGTAAAGAGGCGCAATACCACAGCATGTGGAGTAGATCTGCATTTAGTTGCTGGCACCGAGGACATGCAGATGTAGTGATGTTGAAGTATCTATTGATGTTATCGGGTGAGAGGTACGCTCGTTGTACAATGTATGTTTGAATCAGCTTAAATTTGGAGCTTCTCGGGATGCATGTGGAACTGGCCAGGATAGCACTCCATACCTTTTCCGTCCAGGGTGTGCCCCTGTTTTCTTCCCAGCGAATGCGGAGACTCAGCATTGGTTTCAGTGTATGTGTAAGAAGAGCTGCCACCAGCCAGTGCACTATGTGGGAGCCCGCCCCATGACATGTAGGTATTGAATTAACAGGTGCATAGGCGGCTCAATCGTCATATCCCCCCCAAGAGGCTGACAGGGCTCTGACGAGAGAGGTATGCAATAGAAACTGTCCTGCCGGTAATCCACTGTCCCCCGCTAGGGCAGCGAAGGTGAGTAGCGTGCCATCTGAATATAAGTCGCCCGGGGTATCTACTCCCGCTGCATGCCAATGAGTAAGAGCTTCTTCGGAAGTGCCTGTCCTCCCTCTGGGTGTCCCTAGGAGTGAAAGTATAGGGGTGTATGGAAGCGTTGCACGGGTGAGATGTAGGCCTCGCCTGTAGCATTTGTACACCAGTACTAAGTGGAACTGGGGTGGTCGCGGGGGTCTGGCGATGGGATGGAAGAGGTGGTAGATTTGTGATTGGGTCCAGGGCTGTTGCAAAGTCGCTGTGTCTTCCAATCCTTTGCCACCAAGCCACCTCGTCACCCACTGTAGCTGTGCCGCTATATAGTACAGCTCCAAATTAGGGACTGCCAGCCCTCCCTGACTGACGGGAGCATATAGCTTCCACAAGGCCACACGAGGCCTGCCTTTGTTCCAGATTAAGTCTCGCATCATACGTTCTAGCTCGCGAAATATTATGGTTGGGACATATAGCGGAAGATTCGAGAAATAGTATAATAGTTTTGGGAGGACGATCATCTTGATCAGGGCGATGCGGCTCATGACATTCAGTGGGAACGTCTTCCAGAACTGTACCTGCGCCCTGACCGCTGATATCGCTCTTGTTAAATTGCCTTCTAATAAATCTTCGGGCGTTTTGTAGATGAAGATGCCAAGATAGCAAAACGTGGTAGAATACCACGGGAGGAGAGTGCCGCCGAAAAGAACTTCAGTTTCGATCGTGTCTGTACAAAAGGGATAAACCCCCGATTTGGCCCAGTTGACCCGAAGGCCTGACACTGCCTTAAAAGCTGCAAGTGCCTCCGCTATGGATGACGGGATGTTGTGAATATCCCGAACATACAATAACAGGTCATCAGCATAAAGGGAAACAGCATGCATCCCGTCTCCCAATTCAATACCCCATGCCTCACTATCATTACGGAGTACCTCCACTAGTGGTTCCATGGCTAGGGAGAAGAGTAGCGGGGACAGGGGGCAACCTTGGCGTGTTCCTCATCGCACCCGAATAGGCTCTGAGATGAGCTTGCCGGTCCTGACCCGAACAATAGGCCGTTGATATAGTAGCTGAATCATTCTCATGTAATGATCTCCAAGATCATATTTATGGAGAACCGCTGCCAGGTAGGGCCACTCCAAAGAGTCAAAAGCTTTCTCCAGGTCCAGCACCAGACAGCCGGAGCGGGGCCATGTACGCGTCGCGTAGTGTTGGAGCCTAAAAAGCCTGCGAATGTTGAGCAAGGTGCTCCTAGTGGGCACAAAGCCGTTTTGGTCTGGATGTACCAAAGTTTTCACAATGGGCGAAAGACGCTTTGCAAGTATGGACGCGAAGATTTTGTAGTCGGTATTCAGGAGCGCTAAAGGGCGATAAGAGCCTAAGGACTCAGGATTCTTATCGGGTTTGAGTAGAGATACCAGTAAGGCCTCGTTTTGTGTGTCTGCAACAGTGGATTCAGCAACCGCAGTTTCAAACACCTTCAGCAATTGCGGTACCAGAATATGTGTGTATGCTTTGTAAAATTCAGTCGGTAGCCCATCCGGACCCGGCGCCTTCCCGTTAGAGAGTGAGAATATGTTGTCTCGAATTTCCTCCGGGAGGAGGGGGTCGTTCAGTTCCTCTGTCTGGGTGCGTGTGGGATGCGGCAACGCTATCCCCGCAAGATAGAGCTGCAGCTCCTCGGGCGTGGCCTGCATGCGAGATTCGTACAGGTCCCGATAGTGCAACACAAACGCATCATGTATGTCTCGTTGCGTATATGCTATGCCCCCTTGCGCCGTACGTATCGATGCTATCGGAGCTGACGACTCGTTCTGACGGACAAGCCACGTGAGTAGCTTCCCCGCCTTGTCCCCCATATGGTGCGTCCGTGCCGAATGCGCTGCATAGTTAAGACATCTCATCCGCTCTAACAGCCGTGCATGTTCCTTCCTGTGGCAATCAAGCTGCCTCGGGGATCCCCTAGCGGCTTCCTGCTCGCAGGATGCTAATTGTGTCTCTAATTTGGTGAGGCCTTTTTCTAACTGTGCTCGGATACCCGCTGCGCTCCTAGACAATGCCCCCGTATGACCACTTTTAGAGCGTCCCACTCCAGCAGTGGCGATGAGGCTGAGCCGGCGTTCTCATCAAAATATTGTGCCTCAGTGGTGGCCAGTAAGTCTCGGAAGGGCGCATCTAATAACACATCCGGCTGAAGTCGCCAAACGGGGATCGGCGGGATCCCGCCTTCCCACTCCAGCTCCATCACGTGCGGATTGTGGTCTGAATGCGTATTCCCCATATAGTGTGACCCTGTAACCCCAGGTAAGAGATCAGTGGTTACCATAAAGCGATCTAGCCGTACATGAAGGCCATGCCCACCCGAATAATAGGACTATACCCTGTTGTGATGGGGCGGGGCCGGTGGGGGAGAGACATGTATCCAATACAGACTGGTGGACTGCAGTGCCTCTCTCCCCCCTCTTGTTTCCACTCAACAGGACGACTGGAAGACACAAACAGAGGCTATAGTGAACCCGATAGAGGAAAACATCGTCGGCTCCTTTAACTGGGGATTCCAGGACGACGGGCTTCCCCCTCCTGACGTCAACAAGTTCTTGACGATAAGAACGGAGGACTCCAGGAAGCGAGCGTGCGTTGCCACCGGAGCGGAGGAGGAAGATTCGGGCGAAGGAGCGTATGCGGAGAGTCGAAGAGAGAGTGAGGACAACACCACAGGACGAGGACCGAGACCATCTGGACCCCGGGCTGTGCCAGGAGGCCAACATTTCGCCGAGTCACGTTCCAGGAGGAGCGTGGCTTACCCAGGTACGGGAAAGGTTCTCAGGGTGGGTTGGGAGGAGGGACGCCCCGAAGAGTTAACCGGGAGCTCGAGAACCCTCACAAGATCCCCCATTAGTTTTCCTGCACTACCGCTCACAAAACACGCCTTCCCCCTCAGCAGTTATAAGAGCACGAGAGTGTGTGGTGTCCTTTCACTCCCTGGTTTGCCGTTCCCCGGGATAATATCCTGACACGATTGTTTTCCGTCTCTTTCACGCACCATCACCACGGAGGGCCGACCGAGTCTACGCACCGGAGCCTGGGAACTGGGATCAAAGACCGGAGAGGGAAGTAGAAGGACCCCAGGCACGACGGATCCTGCAGCGTTTGCCACAGAAAGACTGACAAGCAGGCATAAACGGACACTTGGCAAAATAAAACCATACTTGAATCGACCTGGCCTCCGACCTATTATTACAACCCCGCCTCAACTGGTGTCAGAAGTGGGATTACCATCCCTGTCCGTCAGTAAACCTGTGATGGACGCGGTGATACAGCAGCTCATCAAAGGCCAGGAGAAACTAGAATGGGCCATAGAGAGGCAGATGACGTCCGCCCAGGCCGACCGGGAGGTGTTCCAGAACATCATCACAGCACAGATGGGAAGCCTACAGATGGCGACACAAGATCCCGGAAATCCTGTACCCGGGGAGAGACGCGCCCCCATTCCGGGACCATCAGGGGTGTCCCTCCAGAAGTACGTATCAGGTGATGATCCGGATGCATTCTTGCTGAATTTTGAACGGGCAGCCAGAGCGTGTGGGTGGCCCGAGGAGAAGTGGCCCTTCTTTCTAGCGCCACTCCTAACCGGAGAGGCTCAATCGGCCTACCAAGTAGCCAATGCCAACGGGACAACACCTTACCAGGAGGTCAAAGACGTGATCCTGGATCACCTGGGTCTAGATGCGGAGGCCTATAGAGTGCGTTTCCGTAAGGAGAGGGGGGTGCCGGGTGAAAACCCAAAGACTTTATTTTTCCGGCTGAAAATGGCGGCAGATAAATGGCTAAAACCTGCCACTAGTACGAAAGACGACATCATGAACCGCGTGTACCTTGAACAGTTCATGGAGGCTCTCCCCTATGGTACACAGAGATGGCTTAAACAGCACTCTAACCTTACCGCTGAACAGGCCATCGAAATGGCCACCAATTTCTCACGAGCACAACCACGGACACCACACTGGGACAACGAGAAACCGAATAAAGGTGTAGCGCCCCCAAAGACTGAAAGGAGATCTAAGCCGTGGATGGACATGCCAAAACTCAAAAACACCAGGTCAGAGATACCGACATTCCGGGGTCCACAGTGCTTCGAATGTGGCGACTGGGGCCACATCGCCCGCCTTTGTCCTAGAAAGAAACCAGCGGAGGAACCTATGGAGGTCGGGTACCTCCCGAAGGCCGTGCTGTACTCTGCCGAAATGGGGACCTCGTTTTATGTACGTGTACAGGTGAATGGACGGTGGGTGAAGGCATTGCTAGATTCTGGGTGTAGGCAGTCTGTAGCACAGAAAAACCTAGTCCTCCCCTCACAATACGTCCCTAACACGTTAGTACATATCCGCTGTGTACACGGAGATGTGAAACCCTACCCCCTTGCAGTGGTTACCATGGTTCCGATAGCCAGACCCTCCTGTACGGTGCGGGTTGGGGTGGTTGATACCCTACCCGAAGACCTTATCATAGGCATTGACAACCCCAACTTCCTATCCCTGTTCCAAAGCCAAATAGAAAGCCAGGTAGGGAATCAGGCAAGACCCGTCCCTGCCCTCACTACCACAGAGCCATGGGTCTTAGATCGGAATTTTCGCTTTGCACAAACCAACGACACCACTTTGTTCAATGCCTGGGAATCCGCACATGTCAACCAGAGCAGAACATCACCTCCTTATCCCCGTTTTCTGATCAAGGACGACCTCCTATATCGACAAGGAGGTCCGGAGGAGCCAACCCAGCTCCTCGTCCCATTACCCTTCCGAGAACAAATACTTTTCTTCTCTCACGCCCACCTCACAGCGGGACACTCGGGGTCGGAGAAAACCACACAGAATGTGTTACGTCATTTCTTTTGGCCAGGGATTTACAAAGATGTTAAAACGTATTGTCAGACATGTGACATATGCCAGAAGAAGAACATGCAACGTCCGCCGGCAGTACCACTTCAGCCCATGCCGATCATAGGACAGCCATTTGAGAGAGTCGGTATGGACCTGATAGGACCTCTGCCTAAGACCCCTAAAGGTAACCTATATGCCCTGCTGATCGTGGACTATGCCACGAGATTCCCTGACGCGTTTCCACTACGAGCATCCACTACTAAAAACATTGCCGAAAAACTTCTCGAACTATTCTCAAGGGTAGGATTCCCCAAGGAAATTCTAACTGACCAGGGTACGCCCTTCGTGTCCAGGTTGATGAAGGAGGTGTGTCGTTCCCTGGATCTCCAGCACCTGCGCACATCTGTGTACCATCCCCAGACCGACGGCCTCGTGGAGAGGTACAATCGGTCCCTCAAAACAACTCTGAAGAAGATGTTGACCGTCGAGGGTAGAGACTGGGACCGACTCTTACCTTTGGCCTTGTACGTCCTACGGGCCCAAGTACAGAGCAGCCTGGGTTGCTCGGCGTTCAAGATGTTATACGGACGGCAACCCCGATCCCTCCTTGAGATAACCAAGGACGCTTGGGAGTTGGAAGGGGAAAACGACAGAAGGTCCCTTCTGGAATACACGCACCAGTTAAGGTCCAAACTGGGGAAACTGAGGGACCTGGCCTACTCCAACTTGGAGAAGAGCAGGGAGAAACAGAAGAAATGTTACGATAAAGGAAAACGATGGAGGAAACTGTCGGTCGGCGATTGGGTATTGGTCCTACTCCCTTCCTCAACCCGGAAATTTCAAAGTGAATGGCTGGGTCCGTATAAAGTGATAGAAGTCATAGGAAACACCACGTACCGGGTCCAGATCACCACCAACCGGAAGCAATGTTATCATATCAACCTTTTAAAGAAATGGTTGGGGCCACTACCCGAAACCGCCCACCTAACACTGCCTACTTCTTCCTCGGGAACCACCACCCTCGATCAGCTCATAATCAACGACGGACTTACTGAAGACCAGAAGAAAGACCTCCACCAAACTCTGAAACCTTTTTCAGCCATCTTTTCTGACACACCGGGGAAAACCTCACTGACCGAACACCGGATCGAAACACAGGAAGGGAAAACCGTAAAACAGAGACCCTACCGAGTGCCTGCGGCTAGGAGAACAGCAGTAAGAAAGGAAGTGCAAGAGATGCTACGCCTCGGGGTAATACGCCCCTCCAAAAGTGACTGGTCTTCACCTATCGTGATGGTTCCCAAGCCGGACGGTTCCATACGGTTCTGCATGGACTTCCGCGCCCTGAATGCGATATCGACCTTTGATGCATACCCAATCCCGAGAGTCGATGAGCTCATCGAGAAGTTAGGCGACTCCAAGTACATTACAACATTTGATTTAACAAAGGGTACTGGCAGGTACCCCTCCGAGAAAAGACCGGAAGAAAACCGCTTTTCAACCGAAGAAGGTCTGTTCGAGTTTAACGTTCTTCCGTTCGGCCTCCATGGGGCACCTGCTACATTCCAAAGACTGATGAATTCCATGCTACAGGAGTACCCTTCGTTTTGTTCAGCGTACCTAGACGACATCGTCATGTTCAGCACAACCTGGGAAGAGCACTTACAACACCTACGAATCATCCTACAGACCTTAGAACAGGCCGGGCTTCATATCAACGCAAAAAAATCCCGAGCGGCCTATCAGAGGGTGAAGTACCTGGGTTACGTTCTGGGACACGGGGCGATCGCCACACAGGCCGAAAAAGTAAGAGCAATAGCGGAGGCTCCTTTTCCTTCCAGCAAAAGAGAGCTGCGGGCGTTTTTAGGGCTGATCGGCTATTACCGACGATTTATCCCACAGTTCGCGGATGTAGCAGCCCCTTTGACGGACGTCCTTCGAAAAGAAGCCCGACAACAACAACTGCTGCATCCCACTGCAGAGATGCTTAACGCCTTTCAGCGCCTGAAAAGACCATTACCACGGGTCCCGTGCTAGTCTCCCCAGACCTTGACCAAACCTTCATACTGTCCACTGACGCTTCTAACTACGGGGTGGGTGCGGTGCTGTCCCAGATCGGGGGGGATGGACTAGAACACCCTGTCTTATACATTAGCAGGAAGCTGTTCCCCAGAGAGTGCAAGTACCCAACAATCGAAAGGGAATGCCTAGCAGTTAAGTGGGCTATAGATAAGCTACGTTACTACCTGGAAGGGAGTCCCTTCATTCTGTACACGGACCATGGCCCCTTGCAGTGGATGTGCCGGAATAAAGCCCAAAACCCCGGGTACTCCGCTGGTTTTTGGCATTGCAGCCTTTTTCCTTTGAAGTGCGCCATCGGAAAGGTAAAGAGAACGGGAATGCGGACTATCTCTCCCGGGTATTCCCTCTCCCCGATCGGGAGAATCCGGGGGGGGGAGGTGTGTGACGGGGCGGGGCCGGTGGGGGAGAGACATGTATCCAATACAGACTGGTGGACTGCAGTGCCTCTCTCCCCCCTCTTGTTTCCACTCAACAGGACGACTGGAAGACACAAACAGAGGCTATAGTGAACCCGATAGAGGAAAACATCGTCGGCTCCTTTAACTGGGGATTCCAGGACAACGGGCTTCCCCCTCCTGACGTCAACACATTCTTGACGATAAGAACGGAGGACTCCAGGAAGCGAGCGTGCGTTGCCACCGGAGCGGAGGAGGAAGATTCGGGCGAAGGAGCGTATGCGGAGAGTCGAAGAGAGAGTGAGGACAACACCACAGGACGAGGACCGAGACCATCTGGACCCCGGGCTGAGCCAGGAGGCCAACGTCCCCACGTTTCGCCGAGTCACGTTCCAGGAGGAGCGTGGCTTACCCAGGTACGGGAAAGGTTCTCAGGGTGGGTTGGGAGGAGGGACGCCCCGAAGAGTTAACCGGGAGCTCGAGAACCCTCACAAGATCCCCCATTAGTTTTCCTGCACTACCGCTCACAAAACACGCCTTCCCCCTCAGCAGTTATAAGAGCACGAGAGTGTGTGGTGTCCTTTCACTCCCTGGTCCCTGGTTTGCCGTTTCCCGGGATAATATCCTGACACGATTGTTTTCCGTCTCTTTCACGCACCATCACCACGGAGGGCCGACCGAGTCTACGCACCGGAGCCTGGGAACTGGGATCAAAGACCGGAGAGGGAAGTAGAAGGACCCCGGGCACGACGGATCCTGCAGCGTTTGCCACAGAAAGACTGACAAGCAGGCATAAACGGACACTTGGCAAAATAAAACCATACTTGAATCGACCTGACCTCTGACCTCTTATTACAACCCCGCCACACCTGTCTAGCGGGTTACGATGTCGCCAGGCATCTGTTAAGTGCCAGTGTGTAGCCCAGTTGTTCAGTGCTTTCATTGCCGTGTGTGTGGCTGTGCCAGGCAAGGGAGGAAAAGATCGGTTTAATGAGACATCTAATACACTATTGTAATCCCCGCCTAATATCATAGGAGTATCATGCCGTGTGGCCAATTTGTGGGAAACAAGTTCAAAATAAGCTGCTTGGTCAGTATTGGGAGCATATAGCGAGGCAATGATCACAGGTCTGCCATCTAGGGTGCCTTTAACAATGACATATCTACCCTCCGTGTCGATACATGAGTCCACCACTCGAAAGGGGGTCCCTGGTCTAACCCACACCAGAACCCCTCGTGCATACGCCGAGTATCCCGTGGCATAAAATTGTCCCCTCCAGCGCCTATGCAAACGGGTCACCTCAGGTTTATGTATGTGCGTCTCCTGGAGTAGTGCTATGTGTATATCGTGGCGTTTCAGATATGAGTAGATGTGGTATCATCGCGACGGGTCATGTAAACCCCGCACGTTCCAAGTTCCTATCCGTATTGGGGCCATAGTGACTGAGAGAGAGGAGCGCACAATGTCCCATCAGGCCGAGGGGTGGGGAGAGCCAGCAGTAGGCCTGTAGAAGTACGTGTAGAGTTTTTGCTGATGTGAGGACGAGATGAGTGGCCAGCATGTCGTGCGGTGTGATGGATGGCAAAGCAAACATTTAAACCATATACAATGAAAAATACCAGAAGGACAAGTGTGCAACAGGCAACCACCCAAACAAATAACAAAAGTAGCATACAGTCAACGTCTGGGGGGGACCGATATGCACAGCAATATACTAAGTGTCAGTAGCTGGGGATACGTCTCCTCTGGCTACCTCGTTGTTTTCCTGGGGGCCTCATCCTGTAGTTTTGAATAAAAATTCCCACATCCCGCCGATCTACTGTGCATTGGCTGCCACCCAAGAAGACAACTGCAGGTACTTGAATCTTGAAAGGGAATCCCCCGTTTTTGCCACCAACACTTCCCAAGGCAAAATACCCTGCACTGTCAGGAGATCCCCCATACTTCAATTCCCTCCCTCCTCAATGGCGAACTCAACCCGTCTTTGAGACACTCAGGCATACCTGATGAATCCCAAATTGGGGAGAAATCCGAAAAATAGCCCATTCCGAGAATTTTCCTTACTCCCAACCAGAGAGTAAGCGCGGCCTTTAAAATCTTCAACCTAACTTTTTTGAGAAACTTTCTCACCTAAATTAATACCTCTAAATATCAACTTTTTAAATTACTCCAACAATCCTTTCCTGCTCTAGTTGACCTACTTATTTTTTTAGTGGCCATTGCTGTTCACCATCATCTTGAGAGCTTCTCTGTTTGCACCTCACTAGCCTCTACAACACTGGTGTGAGTGTGGTTTGAGTTTCAAAGGCTGTGGTTTACATGATTGTCAACATCCGAATTAGCCAACACAATCTCCATTCTATGAATCTCTAATTAACAAAACAAAGGTTAATGCATAAGAAAATATGTGAATACAGAAGAGTCGCAATAAAGTTGCATTGTATCTTCTACTCTTTTCACACTTTCGTGAGACTATCATCTACGCACCATAAAAGATGTGTACAGATGTGAATACACACTATTTGTTTACGATACAGGGGGCTTATTTACAAAGCCCTTGCGCCACTTTTGCGTCATTTTTAACATGGGAAAAGTGACGCAAAAGTGGCACAATGGGCTTGTAAATCTGCCCCCAGGTTTCTAAAGTGGAATTTAAAGGGGACAGCACATAAAGGAGATATGGGGTTTTAGGCAATTTACAGCATTAGAATGATGAGATCCTGTTACTCTCTACTGTAAATAGACTTAGTCTAGTGTGGTCTTCGCTATTTATTAAATGAAGCATAGTTCACCACCAACTACCTGGGAGATTCCCATCACAAAACAAATGGTGACCTCATATATTCGGATCATTAAAGCTAAGTAAACTAACTGTCCTCCTCTGTTGATTGAGTCAAATATGTACTTGGCACAAACAGTTTTTTAAGTTCTCTCAAAAGATAAGTCTTCTGGAAATGTTTGTAGTTCTGGAACTATATAGTAGTTTATTCAGTTTTACTCATGACCAACACAAATACTACAACTTGGGAAGTAATTTAAGCAAAAAAAGCATTTCCAAAGGATATAATTGAAGTTCAGACATACCGGTCTTGGGGTATGTTACATTGAAGACGTCATCATCAAATACCTGGAACTCATTTTCTGCAAAGCTGAGACTTGTTGCGTTGCTTGACAAGGGGTGAAACAAGAAGCCTTTGTAGGAAATATATTCATCAGACATGATGTAGCTACAGAAAAAAGCAAACCAGAGTACAGAAGGAAAATTATTATGGATTCAATGTATGATTACTGTAGCCAGCACATTGTCAGTATATATTCTCCTATGGAAATATATGGCATTTTTTTCACAAAGCACAGAATAATCATTACAAAATAATACCAAAACCCTAAGAAATCAATGGATTTTGATGCAGAGGTGTAAGATAGGCAAATGTTGATTTCCCCAAATGTTAGAACATTCTTGGTCATTAGTATGCATCGTGTTTTTTACAAAGTCAAAAGATTATGTAGCCAAGAACGTTTTTTTATCCTAAAGAGAATTATAGAAGAGTAGAATGATTCTGAGTGTACAACACTGGTAGTGTGTAGTAATCACTCCAGGCTGGTTGAGATGTTTTAGGAGTATTTATTGTAGATCAATAGTATAGCAGTAATACAGTAGTATTCAGCCCCACCAGGAGCAGCCAGCCAGGCGCTCAGCCCTTCTCCAACTGTGTAATTCATACACCAACATTCTATGTTACATCATCTCAAGAGTGTTCCACTGGTGGAGCAGTGGATGACATGTAAAGCATATAACCAAGATACTACATATCCTCCTTTCTTCCAGAAAGAAAATAGAAAAAAGGAAAATAGAATCAGATGTAGAAGCTAGAAGAACAAAATAGAGAAGAGAGGACTAGAGAGAAACAAAACAGAGGTAGAGAGAAAGAAAGCACCCAAAAATATAAAAGAAACAGATAAACATAACCTCATCCTCCTTTCTTTCTATAAATGAGAAAAAGAAATGAAGAAAAGAAAGAGAAACCATCAATGAGTACTCTCTGTACACCAACTGGCCAGGTAAGTATGCAAGAGAGCAATCCACATCAGGAGAATAGAAGATGACAGAGAAGAAGAGAAATACATTATAAAAATCATTCTTCTCCATAATGTAATAAACATTTGAGTTAAAATAAAATAAAATAGAAAAGTACTGGGCTACAGTGTTGAGCAAGAAAAGGAAAACAGAGATGAGAAGCAAACGCCCAGTCTAACATGAACCAATGCACTATAGTTACTGGGTAAGAACCAAAACTATACACCCATGTGGGTAGTAGTATGAACGTGCAAAGGTAACAACAAGAGAAAATCAAACTATTGTGCACTGTAGAATAAAACAAACAACCCACACTAGACACCTTAAGTAAGGTAAGAACGTGCACTGTAGTGAAGGTATAAGTAATGTAATGACATGTGTAATGTCATGTCCGTGTAAGGACGCACCTCGATTGGAGGTACAATGTTATGCACAAGATGAAAGGGAGACCCAACAAACATACCTCCGGAGAGGTCAAGAGTTTGTGCATTGTAGATGCGAGACAGAAACCACGCAACGTGTGAACCTAGGTAGGTGTGCACTGAAACAAAAGAGACAAATACCTCGTGAAGAGGTCAACATTGTGCACTAGAGTAGCAGGACTAAAACCTTTGCGAGACACCTCGTGTAGAGGTAAAAACAATGTGCACTGTAAAGACGGGACTAAAACCCCTGTGAGACACCTCGTGTGGAGGTAGCAACAATGTGCACAGTAATGACGGGACTAAAACCCCTGTGCACTGTAGTGACGGGATTAAAACCCCTGTGCACTATAATGACGGGATTAAAACCCCTGCGAGACACCTCATGTTGAGGTACAGATTGTGCACTCTGTGAAGGTAAAAACGTCTGTTGTTGTGCACTGTAAAATATGGGTGAGAAACCCAAAAACACACCCTAGACACCCTATGTAGGGTAAAATGTAAATGTAACCCAGGACTGAAACCTAGACATTGCGCACTGTGTGAAGGTAAAATGTATTGTGCACCGTACAACACCAAAATAATTGTGCACCATTAACTGAATAATTAGAGTAAAGACTCAGGTAGTAGCAAAAACGTTAAATACTCAGCCCTAGCGTAAGGAAATCAGGTCAATAACAAGTGTAACTGTAAAGACAGAATTTGAGGATAACATCCCACCATATGAGCAAGCATAGTACAGGTCCAGACAAAATACTAGAATTGTCCAGACAGTAACAAGTTGTGGAAAATAAAAAAAACATGAATAATTATCTCTCAAATTAAATCTGTGATCTTTGTGAAAGAAGTACAAGCTCAGAATGAAAAACAATGTGAATCCATCCCGAAAGCTGCTGACTAAAGAAAACAGTACCTGAGTATGCCATCATACACTCTGATGGCACAAACGACACAACATATCATATGGTGCCACCTCATTCCGGGGCGAGTCAGACCAAGCGATGATAACCCCACTTGGATGAGGTTTGTTGACAGAACACAACGTTGCAACATTAATTGATGATAGAGGCGAATTCACTCAAAACAAGCAGATATGATGACAGAAACGCGGCATGCTAACTGGACTCCATCTGGATAATAATGCGTGGTTGGCAGTAACAAACGGAAGTCAAGACATGACGAAACTGCCGCCAACCGCAAGATGGCGGGACATAACCTACGTCGCACCGGATGGCTCCCGGCGTAGGCGTGCACCAAGAAAGCGTGCAGCTAAATGTCCACAGAAGAGTGAGCTCCAATCCCTGGCAACCGAACCTTGGAGGCGAAGAACAAGAAGGAATGGCTCCGCGCGTGGCAACAATGCAGGTGAGTGTGGCCACGCGCCTGGATTTTAAAATGACACAAGGAGGTTGAAAGAACTGTTGCTCACACAACCCCAATAATAAAAGACAAAAATTGTCTCATCCTTTAAAATAGCTGCTGATGTAAAAACGTACCAAAACAATAGAAAAGACGCTCCGTATCTCCTCTCTGCTGCCGATCCTAAACGTACATAAGAGGTAGAGAGGACGCTCCTTGTATACTCATGAGCGATGCTTCAACCTCCTACCCGGCTGAAATGTACACGGATGACGATCCCAGTGTGGGGAGGCAGCAGTGAGGGAAAGCTTGTAAGAAGGGCAACAGCTTATTTTACTGGAAGCACAGTTAAACACTGTAGGGTAGTCAGTAACCTTCACAGGGTCCAAGAGACACTGTAGAAACGGCGGGACCATATCAGAACCGCAGAAATCTATCTTGATGACTGCCCAAGCACTCCCCAAGTAAGCGCTCTCTAAGCAGAAGAGACAGGCAGTAGAAACTGAGTTCTTGGGAAGATGTAGCAACAGCATGCAGTACTTTGATGTGCGGTTGAAATCCAGTAAGAGTAGAAACCGCTACAGAACAGCCTTGAGACAGACGCTGTAGGGACAGCTGTAACAGACCTTTTGAGATGCTGTAGGGACAGCTAGAACAGACCTTTTGAGATGCTGTAGGAACAGCAGGCAGAGACTTGAGCTGCGTAGAGACTGGAACTGGCGCTTTTGCGTAGAGGGCGACCGATGGGAGGTCACTGGTGGGGCTGATGTGTAGCCAGTAGTTCAGTAAGTGCAGCTGTAGACAGAAGAGTTGTTTTAGCTTGAGAGTAGGTCCTCAGATACTCCAGACTTGAAATTGAAGACCTTAGAGGTAGCACACGCAGATTCTTTGCTTCAACTCGTCGCCATAAATTTGTAGTAATCACTCCAGGCTGGTTGAGATGTT
This sequence comes from Calotriton arnoldi, assembly GCA_963921515.1. Taxonomy (NCBI): domain Eukaryota; kingdom Metazoa; phylum Chordata; class Amphibia; order Caudata; family Salamandridae; genus Calotriton; species Calotriton arnoldi. The sequence goes on from CAWUFW010012828.1 coordinate 411,454, forward strand.
TTAGGAGTATTTATTGTAGATCAATAGTACAGCAGTAATACAGTAGTATTCAGCCCCACCAGGAGCAGCCAGCCAGGCGCTCAGCCCTTCTCCAACTGTGTAATTCATACACCAACATTCTATGTTACATCATCTCAAGAGGGTTCCACTGGTGGAGCAGTGGATGACATGTAAAGCATATAACCAAGATACTACATAGTGGTATTAACAACAGTCTCATTTTTAGAGATGGCTATAGAGAGCTTTAGGTGTTGCCCTAACCCATGTAATCAGCATTAAAAAACAAATACACAGAGCATCGCTTTGGGTCAGCCACCATAAAATATTGCTTTGCTTGGGTCAGAGTCATTCAACCACTGCTTCAATAAAGTGTCAATAACCGTTTGGATCAGCCCAGATAGAAAGTTTATTCTCACCACCAAGCTTCTAGCTATTAATTGAATTAGTATGCCTAGAGAGTACCTCCATTGAATTACATGAATGATTAAGTGTCCATGTACTGCAATAGAGGTGCACTATTTTAATGGTTGCTTGGGACAGTGGGCAGCTTTTACATTTGTTCAGCTGTTGAGCATTTGAAAAGTGCGCACCACACATTTGAGCTGACCCATGCTCATTTATTGCACCATAAACCAGTGCTCTCAAGGAGGTGACTTCACCTAATGCTACACCGTGACAGCAGCCAATCATGGCCTTCAACCAGAAAAAGGTTCAAAAAGGGCAACCAACATGCTCAGTGACTTAAGGGGTTATTTAAATGACAGATGTCCACCAATTATCAGCAAACATCCAGCCTGCCTTTTTAGATTGTATACATGGATATATACACTAAATAGGGCAGACAGGCCATCTGTCAACTATAAATGACCCGGTTAGCCTTGCACCACAAGCCAGTGTGCTTATTGAGGTCGCATGATCTGGCACTACTCCATAGTCCACGCAATTAACCACCAACCCATATTTCCTGGAAACAGCTTCAAGAAAGCCAAACAGCTTGCTCATGACCTCAGTCTTATTACCCAAGCCACTGCTCTCACAGAAGTCACAGGACCTACCACTACTGTCCAGCATCAGTTAGTCACTTGCCACCCAAGTTTTTTTCCACAAGAAACAGGCTACAGAAAAACAAACTACGTGTCTAAGGCCTCGTAATCCCTCCACAGATTAAGGACTTGTGGTGTGCTATGTACCTGTATATTTTGAGAAATTAAGGAAGGAGTGATTGTTTTTTTTGTAATCCTCTATTAGTCCAGTTTCAGAGAATATTTTAACCTGCAACTTTGCATCACGCAGTATCCTGCACATTCTTCTCCAGCCTCATGCATTTTGCTGCTCCTCTAACATAATGAGAAACTACAATCTATGTGTCTGTAGCCCACCCCTCTCTCTTCCATTGGGAACTATAAATCAATCAAACATATATGAAGTTCAATTTGGTTATGTTGGAGTGGAATCACATTTAAACTTTCAAAGACGTGAGAAACTGCATCATTACATTTCTGAGGGCAAAATAATAAACGTGCACCAACTCACGTTCAAGAAAATATGACAAAACAAGATAATTTTAGTTACTGCATTGTAAAAGCATGTAGAGAACAATGTAGGTTAGACAATATCATTTGTGTAAATAATATAGACTGATTTATTAATTGAAAGTACTATTTTACATTAACGTGTGTTAGCAATGTGTAAATAGTGAACTCTCACGTTATGGAGGTCTCTCTCTAATCATTCCTTATTATTTTATATGTGTGTGTAACTAATGGGAATTAGTTAATTATCAATATTTAACCTGAATATGATGACAAATTCAATTTAAAATGTGCCTTTTATGTGTAAACGCGTGCACTGAAATGACAAAATAAAGGTGTTACACATTCCTAATTAATGATGTATTCGTGAAACTTTCAGAGAATTTATTTTACATAAATACTAATGTTATACGCCTAAAACAAGTTTTAATACCTTGATTTAAAACATTTTTATACATTAGTATATTCAAAATAGCAATAAATCATACTGATACACGTTATTTGTAACCATACTAAATGATTTTCAAATGCATCAGAGTTATTTTAGAATCATGAGATCCTTATATTCTCTATCAACATATGTCCAATGATCAAATATATTTTACATTAAATTAGCTTTATTTAATGTGGGCCTGACTGAAAATGTAAACTCCCTTGAATTACTGAGTCTGCTGCTCATGAGTGAATTACTCACTATAACCAATAACGTGAAAGTGTTATCTTTCTTGAGTTCTCATGTACTGAACAGGAGATTTTGCTACATTTTTCGTTACAATCCGGTACAGATGTGGGAAACTGCCTTCTTGAACATGCGTATGTGCTCTTTCTAAAGGGGCATTGTTTCGATGGTTCACCTATTGGATTGTTTAAGGACTGTGCAATTGTCCCACCTATTTCTCTACATTTTGTGTCTTCTTTATGTCGCCTGATACTCATCCTATACGAGCTGACCAATGAGCTGAAGAATGTATGATTAAGCAACTACCATTAAAATAATGAGTGCCTAAACCACAAAGGCTAAACAACGACCAAAGCCAAACCACAGTTCAGTTATCCAATTCCTGGTCTTCATTGGAAGACTGCTGGGACCCTGATATCCAACCCTTCTTGTCACAGAACAAGGTCCATCGTAGGACCAAGTGAGTGATATGAATATTCGACAGGTGGAAAAAGAAAACAATTGTTTCGTGGGCCTGGTAAATGCTACAGCACGTGAATAGCCACATCTCTGGTAAGAGCGCTTCCTTTACATACAGTGATAGGATGCCTTCAGCTGCATCCCACAGCAGGCTGAATAAGTCAGTACTGTCCCTTCTAATAGTCGGGAGCACAATGGACCATGAATGCACTGAAAATCAACAATGGATAGATTGCAGGTCCTCTCAGACTGACAGGTTTTGTGTTCAGATAAAGAGCCAGGAGAAAACAAAACTCACAGCCAATTAAAACAATCAGATAATCTAGTGTCATGTGCTTTGTCTTTTGCTGCTTTTTGAATGCTTTTTGTATTCCTTTATTTGCACAATATGTGTAGGATTAAACAATAGTTTTAGAACATTTTATAAGTTGATATGCATCAGTAGTTTAAATTATATATTTGTACAATATATGTAGGACGAAACAATAGTTTTAAACAAATGTGGAAGAATATTCTCACGTTTCTTTTTGCACTTTACATCAGAATTCACAATGCTTGTTTTTCTCATAACAATGTTAGGAAACAGTACATACAATCTGTGAGCATCACATACGAGAAGCTTCTGCACTTCGAGGGAGCATCAAAATCAGAGTTGTTTGAAGGTCAAACACTGGAAGGGCTGGTGGTGTATCTTTCTCAGGGCAGACGGCATAATAATACCAGAGACTGGCCTCGCTTCCCAAAGCAATGCTGCAGACTACAAAAACACCCACAAACTATAAGTAAAAGGAATGTGAGTTAAAGGTTGTCAAAGAAACTTGGGATTATGACATTTTGATGCTAATGTAGATCTGAAGCAAGGGGCTAGAAAGGAAGAGACTCCAACATAGATTGGTCTCATGTAAACATTGCTGTCTAATATGTTGTCAATTTTATTATTTGTTCATATGTTATATTTATTCAATTCGCCATCTTTTTCAAATGCAATCACATGTATTCATATACCCTGCATTATAATAGGGCCTTAAATGGTCAATATGACACTTAAATTGAGAAACACCCCAGTAGACCCCACTAACTGGGAAAGAATAGACCCTCATTCCGAAGCCCATGCAAAACTGGACAGTTCTGCCCCGATCACAGAAGAAGAAGTCGTCAGGACTATGGAAGAAGTCAAATCAGGATCACCCCTTGACCCTTGTCCACACTTTATCTTTAGACAGATCATACCCACCCTTACTCCATTTATTACGTAGCTATTCAACAAATCATTAGAAACGGCAAACTTTCCCGAGACATGGAAACAAGCCATAGTAATCCCACTATTAAAAAGGGCAGGCGCAGATGTGACCAACCCGGTCAACTACAAACCAATCTCCCAACTCCCGTACCTCTCCAAAGTACTGGAGAAGCTGGTCAATAGACAGCTGTCCAACTACCTGGAGGACAATGACCTACTGGACCCCTCACAAACGGGATTCAGGGCCACCAACAGCACAGAAGCAACTCTTCTGGCCGTCATGGACAACATAAGAACATTATTGGACCAGGGCAAGGCTGTGGCCCTAATCCTATTAGACCTGTCGGCTGTGTTCGACACGGTCTCTCACCACCTCCTATTAGAAAACTTACACGGGAAAGGGATACACGGAAAGGCCCTTCAATGGCTCAGCTCGTTCCTGAGCAACAGAACTCAAACCGTGCAACTAGGTGCCTTCTCATTCAAACCAAAAAAATTAAACTGTGGTGTCCCGCAGGGAGCATCCCTCAGCCCCACGCTGTTCAATGCCTATGTTTCACCCTTGGCAAAAATTGGGACAAAGTGGGGTTTTGGTGTGTGCTCCTATGCGGATGACACGCAACTAACAATCGCCATTGGAGAGGGGCACGACGACACCAAAAGAAAACTCAACAGCTGTCTCACCGAAATGGCAAATTGGATGCCGGACCACTGCTTAAAGTTAAATGCAGACAAATCCGAAATCCTGCTCCTCGGAGAAGCAAAACACACCTGGGACGCATCCTGGTGGCCCCACTCACTTGGAGACGCCCCAGCACCCAAGCAGTGTGCCAAAAACCTGGGTGTAACAATCGACGACAAACTATCCATGCAGGACCATGTACGAACATTGTGTGGAAAAAGCTTCGCCACCCTGAAGCTTCTAAAAAGGCTCTTTCCATGGATCCCCTTAGAAAGCAGAAGGACAGTGACACAGGCCCTGCTGGTCAGTAGACTGGACTATGGTAATGCTCTCTTTGTAGGCATGCCAGACTGCCTCTTCAAACGCCTACAGGTGGTGCAAAATGCTGCAGCCAAACTGGTGTGTAACAAAGACAAACATAGCTTAGCGAAGGACTGCCTAAAACAACTTCACTGGCTGCCTATGCACCAAAGAGCACGTTTCAAGCTCTTAGGGCATGCCCACAAAACACTCCACCTCACAGGCCCCAAGATCCTTCAGAACAAAATACGATTCTACACGCCCACCAGACCCCTAAGATCACAACACCAAGCACTCGCCGAAACGAAAAGGATTAAAAAGTCCAGGGCAGGAGGCCGTACCTTTTCGCATCTCGCAGCACTGCACTAGAACGAGCTTCCAGTCGAACTCAGGCTGATTAAAGAATACAACACCTTCAGGAAAAAACTTAAAACACACCTATTCCCTAAAGACTGATGTCATATCGAATAGATTCTCAGACCCTACTCACCACTAGTCCGCTATCTCAGCGCCGTGATATCTCAAGGGATGAATGTCGCACTTTATAAATAAATAAATAAATGATATTGTGGACTCCTAGTGTGTGCCCAACGTTCGGGCAAGGTGTCCCAGAACCCACTACATCACATACAACCTAACAACTATTTGGAAGGACCAGATCATCAACTGCGGCAACGTGATACTAAACAGCTGATGTTTCCTGTTAGCCAAACCAGTGACAATCATTTCATTGTTCTCTGAAGGACGAAAGGCTGAGTGGATCCAATGGGACTTGAACCTGTGACCATGAGATCAAACAGTTTCCTGGGCTGAATCCATTAGTCCACTGAGCCAACAGACCCAGCTCCATACATGACACATCCTTCATCCGGAATTGTCCTGAAGGTGCCACCCACCAGCTAAAATCAAGCCAGCTTAAAAGACTGGTAACTTGGTTCTGAATTTAAACAAAATGAGAATGTAATGAATAGATTCCTAGGTCAGGTACCCTTACTATTTTCCATCCCACTTTAAAGGTTAAGGGATCTGCATTACTGTACTCACTGCCTATCACAGGTAAAATCCCCTACCTAAAGAATGTAGGCTATTCTTAACAATTTTCCTGTTTGCTTGTACTCTGTTCGTTTGTTCCAGATGTAGTATTGTGCAAATACATATCTATTTAATATAACAATTGGCTACATATGTGCTAATTACCTGTAGTGTGTTTCTCCTCCAAATTGGGAGGTAATGTTTAGCCTGAGTTTTGTGCTAGGTTGGAGTTAGTGAAAATAACTTATCTTGCCTCAGTAAAAAACTCAGCTCAGAAAGATAATTTTCAGGTAGGCTTACAGATGAAGTGCAGTAAGAATGTAAATGCTATCCATCATACTAGAGTTCAAGCAAAAGCACTCAGAACTAAGGGGCTCATTACAATGGCGGACGGACTTAAGTCCGTCCGCCATCGTCACGGGACTTGGGACTGGCCGCCTGTATGGAATTACAATGCGACCGCCACAGTGTGGCGGTTCCATTGGGCAAGTTTACCATAGAAGCGGGTGCTGCAGGCTGCAGCCCCGCCGCAATGGTGAAAATGCAGGTTTTGCAATTCCCTGCACTACGTGGCAGGCACTGTGCGGTGCCTGCCACATGGTGCAGGGAAATGTAGGGGGCACCATAGGTGCCCCCAAGTGCAGAAGGAAAGTGCCCCTGCTGAAGGGGGGCCCACAACGGGCCCCCAATGTCAATCTCTGCTAGCCTTTGAATGGCGGGTGAACCGCCATTCAAGGCTGGCGGAGATGAAGCATCCTAGTATGGCGGGCGGTGCCTGCTAGGCACCACCACCATTGTAGGTATGCTTTCCGGGTACGACAGGCAATCGTAACAATTACCTGTGTCGGACTCGTGGCGAATGGACTTCCTGTCTGCCAACAAACCGCCCGCCATCCTAATTTGGCGGGCGGAAAATGGCTGCACGTTGGTGGTAAATCCGCCACCGGCAGGCTGCCGGTGGCAGATTTACCGCTATTGTAATGAGCCCCTAAAATTGTTCCATCTCCCAATTTCTTAATGATCACAGTTCTTTATGGATCTCTTGACTCTGATCCAAACTTCAGCTGTACTTAACCTTGGCTATTGACTTTTACCTGCCCACTCAATGGAGTGAGGCCCATGATGGCACCGATATAAGCCACACACAGGAAATGTACCTAAAAAGACATTTGGGAGGTAGATAGGAGCAACAGGAAATCTTACATAGCTGAGCGACCTTAGGGTAGAGTTATAATCGTGAATTTCTTGAAATGTGAGTTCTTTCCATCTACCAGACTCTGACTCCCTCCTAGCTCATGATTACATCACAGTACTTCAGCTTTAGCTAGTTCTGAAAACTGATCATCTCCAACAAGACATTCCAAAACATGACTCGTATGTATAATTTCTGTTGCAATTAACTTGCCCTAAGGCTTATCTCACTATAAAATAAAACGTGGGGGGACAACATATGTCTAGGAGTGCTGAATTCATCCACACAATAAGCCTGATCCATGATAGATTTTCAGAATATTTAGTATGTAAAGTAGTCCATTTAGATAAATTGTATGTAAATATATCCTACCTGGCTATCTTGATCATATGGCATGGCTCAGGCCCCCTAGAGCTCCATAGGACACCTCCAACCATAAAGAATACCAAGGAATTCCCCTAATTCTCCACAACTGTTCTTATACCTGCAATCATCTAACAATTGTATGGTGTTTTGATAGAGCTACATATCAACTTCCTCATATTTCTGCTCAAAAGGCAACACGTTTAGTAGACTTTTGTCCCTCTAAGGCCTTGCACCAAATGGTTCTGTATCTCTTTTGCTATAAAGTATTCAACATCCATAAACTCTAGGTACATGCATTATATTATATTTCCACTGGCCACTTGGAATATGCAGACTGTTGCAAATTGGACACATGGTTGCCATGTGCATTGATCCACTGTATCTAAGACAATGCAGTCCTATGCCTCCCCAACCGACAGAATGTGTTTCTAAATGCCCTGTACTGATTTTATTGTGATTCTGAAGACTCTGCTAAGCACCCTTAGCAGGTCAGTCATTAAATCTTTATTCGGTTAAAAACTATACAGGGTGGAGACATTGTACCAGCAAACTGTACACAGAAACGCTTAAAGCAGCAACCCTTAACAACATTATGCAACCCTGCAACAGGATCATAAAGTAACTTTTGCTTAACATTCAGCACAGTCACCCTAATAATTCAAATCTCTAAAATTCCTAAGAACTTACATTAAAAACCATCCCAAGAACTGAATACATTTGGCATAGGATTGCAAGTAGAAACAAATGTACACAACCCTGCAACCAGACCATACACAGCATTGTACACCCATACATATAGAGCATGAAATAATTGTACATATAATACAGTGCATTCATCCTAGTTATACAGATCTCTAAGGACTCTTTCAAATCATGCATACCGCCAGTCCGGTAGTCTGTGTCAATCTCACAATAGATTGTAGATTGTGACAAATATATGCAGCCATCCAATCAAAACATACACAGATGTACCTAAGTATATAGAAGCTGTTTGAGCCAAGGCTTACTTACCTACCAGATTACGCAGCCTTACTGCAGCCGCAATAAATCTATATACCATAAGGCAGACCATATCAGTTTGTAATAGTTGTAAATAAAATAAAGCTGGTCTACATCTTCTAATTTTAAGTAATCTGAATGAGGGAATTAGGAAACGTTTCCTTGGTAGTATATAAAGTTCACAAAAACAAAAGAAATGCAGCAAAAACTGTGCTGATTCTCAGTCACAGGGACAAAGAGCAAGATCCTTATCACAAAAGGCTTCTCTTGGATAAGAGACCAATAGATGAACAGCATTGAAACTGAACCTTACCAAATAGTACCTTTGATAACTTGGAACAGTATATGAATATGACTCCATATTTTTAGTAGTACTTGGTAGACTGTGGGCCACCACCATCCTCTTACCACACTCAGATGCATCTCTTTATTTGACATTAAGTACAAAAGGTCAGCTTTGGAAGATGTTCTAGTTAATGGACTGATACTCTGAGGCTTATCAAAGAGTTCCAGGCGTCCTGTTAGATAAAATTGGGTCTACACATAGGTCAGCTATTGGATGTTACAGGATTTATCTTGGTTCATGCAGTAAACAATCACAGCTTGTTTAAGAGATGCTTCTGGTGTAGACCAAATCCACAACCACAACATAGAAGGTGCAATCTTTATAAAATCTTCTACATATTGTAGATATTTCAAGCCCAATTTCTCATGACATATGTATAAATTCACTAAAAAAACAAAGGTTACAGGCATGTTATAGTTAAGAAATACAATTTAAAAAACCTTAGAAATTCACTGAAAAAAACAAAGGTTACAGGAAAATTATAGTTAGGCTCAGATTTCACTCGTACAAAACCATAGAAATTCAGCAGTCATAGTTACCTGAGCAAACTATAACTTACGTCCCAACAATGCACTGCTTATGACCTCACATATTACATCACTCATGACATGGTCAATGACATCACTGATGACATCATCCACAGAACCACTCACATACCCACACAGCCTCTCATACACCCACTCACACACCACTCAACCACTCACATACCCATTCACAGACCCACACTACCACACACACTCACTCACACATCCATCAAGTTACTCATGCACCCACTCAGTCACTGAAACAGCCACTTACACAAGCACACACTCACCCATACAGCTACTCACACAGCCACTCACTCACTCATCCATACAGCTACTCCAACACCCACTTATTCACCCATACAGCCACTCACACACCCATTCACTCACCCCTACAGCCTCTCAACACAGCCACTCATACAAATACTCATATACCCACTCACACACACACAACCAGCTCACTTATCCAAACACCCACTCAAACAGCTACTTACTTACCCATAAGACTACTTACACACCCAGTCACTCACTCAGCCAGTCACACAGCCACTCAGTCACCTATACAGCCACTCATCCACATATACAGCCACTCACTCACCTATACAACCGCTGACACACACAGTTACAGACCCATAGAACCACGCACACCCACACTCACACCCCACACAATCAATCATACACCCACTCACACACCCACTCACACATCCAAACAGCCACTCAGACAGCCACTCAAAACTGAATACACAGTCACACAGCCACTCACATAATATATGTTAGAAGTAGTATCACTCATTAGTAGTATACAATGTATAGAAATTTAACTTTGTAGTAGCTTAATATGCATCTTTAAGTCTCAGAAACGTTTACAAAACACTAACACTCACTGGATGATGTCATCAATGATGTCATTTGAGATGTCATCAGTGATATCATCAGTGATGTCACTGACCCTGTCTTGAGTGATGTAATATGTGGGACAGGTCCTGCAGGCATTGTGTAAATAAAGGAGGGGGTGCATGAGCCTCCCCTCCTGGAGCTTATTGTGCCCTGGGAGCCCTACCTCCCCAGAGCTTCTTTACTAATCAATGCGGGGGAGGCCCATTTGGCCTCCCCCGCTACCCTGGGGCGCCGGGGGCCGTCACCTCTCCGGGGCTTCCTAAATTTTAGTGAGGGGGTCCTTTTGGACCCCCCAACCCCAGGGACCACCACCTCCCAGGGGCTTTTCTTAAAAGAATGCAGTGGGGCCACATGACCCCCCCCCGCAGCCCCTGTGGCTGCCTCATCCCTGGGGCTTTAGTTTTGAAAAAAAGCAGGGGGCCACACCGACCTCCTTGCCGCCCCAAGGACCACCACCTCCCTGGGGCTTTTGCAAGTTTGCATGGGGGGGGCACACCACCCCTCACTGCCCCGGGGACCACCACCTCCCCGGGCCAAATGACAAGGGCCAACAAGCATAACTATAACGTCCCTGTAACCTTTGTGTGTGTATATATCAGCAGACACACCGGGGCTCCAATATTGCGGTGGTCCTGGCAGGCCTCTGGCAGCCCAAGTTTGACAGCAACAAAGAATCCTTCTGTTTAGGAACTGCCAGGACACTCGGGAATGCTTAAATCATATTTATTGAGTACAGGGTTTAATTAAACTCCCGGGGACCACCACCTCCCAGAGGTTTTCCTATTGTATTATGCGGGGTGCCCACACAGTACCCCCCATGCCCACGAGGACCATCACCTCCCCGAAGCTTGCTTCTTTAATAAATGGGGGGTCTTTTGGACCCTCTCCCAGCCCCGGGGACCGCCACCTCTACGAGGCTTTTCAATGAAAAAATGCAGGGGCGCACGGACCCCTCCCCACAGCCACTGCCAACTCCCCGGGGCTTTAACTGTTATTAGTGGTGGGGGCCACACAGACCCCTCAGCCCCAGGGACATTGAATGAGGAGTGGCTGCGCTGCCCCCGCACAGCCCAGGGACCACCACCTATCCGGGGCAACCTCTAATAAAGTTGTGGGGCCACGTGGCCCCCATCATGGAGCCATAGATGGCCCTGTGGATAGCCACCCACCAGGGCCGGCTCCAGTAGTGTCCTGGGGTGCCCAGCCCCGGGACATTGCAGTTGTCTATGAATTGGCAGGAGCACCACTTCCGCCAAGCCATAGCAAACACTGCTCCTCTGCAAACACGCCTCCTGGCATGCTGCTGGTTGGGGAATAAATTCCACTTTACTCCTGAGGGCCTCAGGACTAAAGTGGATACTTCTTCCCCAACCAGTAGTGCACCAGGAGGTGCATTTGCAGAGTGGGGGAGAAAAAGGGTGTGGCCTCTGACGACCTCTCAGAAATCCAGCTTTCCCTACTGTTGCTCTCATTGGAGTAGGAATAGTAATTTTTACCTCTCCGCTATCCAACACTTTCCCTATTGTTGCACTCACTGGAGTGGGAATAGTAATTTTTACCCCTCCGATATCCAACACTTTCCCTACTGTTGCACTTATTGGAGTAGGAATAGTAATTTTTACCCCTCCGCTATCCAACACTTTCTCTACTGTTGCACTGACTGGAGTGGGAAAATTAAGTTAAAGATGTTTAAATAGTTTAATGTTCTAGTTCATAATAGAATGTTTTTTATTCGATTTTATGTTATTGGTATATATATATATATATATATATATATATATATATATATATTACCTACTGGCGGTCGCCAGTAGGCAGTTATAGTTAGGACCTTGTCTCTATTCAAAAAGCGTTTTTTCTTTTGCCAATATCATTGGCGCCGTTTGACGAATCTTCGCGAAAGTTTCAAAACTAATGGCCCACTCCAGTCAGCTCCTGTCTTGAAAGTTTCGGCGTGATTCGTCAAGCGGGGGCCGAGAAAAAAGGGGGGTCCCAAAATACGTTTTCCCCGTGTTAATTTACATAGGAAACTTTAGACACGGCTACAGCCCGAACTGCTCAACGGAATTACACCAAATTTGGCAAAAAGGTAGCCCTTGGTTCAGAAAGCACTCATGTTTTTTTTAAATGGTGTAAATCCATTCAGTAATTGCTGAGAAATTCAAAAAATAAAAATATCGATATCTGAGCACCGAGGAGGGTTCGCGAACCCTCCCGAGCACAAGGTCAATTCTGACTGGCTGCCTGTCTGTCTGCATGACAGCCAGTCTGAATGTGTCTCTGCTCGTCTATGTGTATATCTGTCTAGATGGTACTATACATGCCCCTTTCCCCACACTCCTTTCCCGTCCACCGGTCCAGCCATGTGGTTGTCTGGCTGCATATCTAATGCTCTATCTGTTCCTCCATCCAGCCACCATCGATTCAGGAACAAAGGCAATGTGGGAATGAAGGAGAGAGGGCGCCAGGCTGGCAGACGTGCTGAGCTGCGGTGAAGGTGTGCGCAGCCCTGGCCCTCCCCTGCTGCTACCTGCTGCCGGTGCCTGCTCATGTCCCGGCGCTAGGCTCCCACTGCCAGCCCTGCCCGCGCCGCCTGCCCTCGAGCTCCGAGCTCTGGGTAGTTCTCCTCATGTACAGGAATTCCCTGTACTCACGAGGGCTCTGGCGTTCCTCCGCCCCAAGATCCAACCCGTGCCCCGGGCAGTCTGAATTTTGTTTGTTGAAGTTAAGGCCTCGAGATAGAGGAGTATCTGTAAAGCGCTGCATGACTCACTGGAAGACACCAGGCGCTGCGTCAGAATTGCTGGTCGCATTTATGTAAGTATTACTGCGGACAAGCAGTGAGTTCAGGCTTTCATGCAGATTTCCGGTCAATCGAAGGATTGTTGTATATTGTGGGCTGTGCAGCCGATAGAGTGAGCGGTGCTGGGATGCTGTCTGACATTCCAGCACTGCCCGGTGCTCAACACTTCCCCAATGCTCATGACTTTCCTTCAGCTCACACCTTCCCTTCTGAGTGAGCGGTGCGGGACCCTGTCTCACATTCCTGCACTGCCCGGTGCTCTGCACTGCCTGGAGCTCACATCTTCCCTTCAGAGCTAGGGGTGCCAGGACCCTGTCTCACATTCCAACACTGCCCAGTGCTCAGGCTAGCAGGGCGCTAACCTCCTCTGGCAGTGATAGTGTCGTGGGGTCCCTGGCTCACTGTACATCGCTGCAGCCCCCTCCTTCAGAAAGACAGGTGTCTGGTTCACACTAACAGTTCTGCCCATGGACAGTGCGTCCCCCGGCATCCCTCGCACCTCTTGCCCTGGGCTCCGTACGGATAGCTGATAGGGACAGAGGGACTTGACACCACCTAAGCGTGGCTGGGTGCCAGGCACGCCCTGGCAAACAGCGGCTTGTGCCGATGGGGCTGTTTGTGAACCTGCACACAAAACACTACCCACCGCACACAGCCTGGGTATAGTGTCCTCGCTAGACTATGCCACCCACACTTGTCAGATGCAGAGCCGGCATCTGCATTCCTGCATGTGTATGGATGGCACCCACAGGCACACCACATAGACATTGCATAGATGAGGACCACTTCTAGGCGCACCAGAGCATCACAAGCACACAATGGCTTGGATTCACACGTGCACCAGGACATAGGGATGGCACTAGCAGCCACACAATGGCAACCGCTGGCAGGATGATGTCACGGACAGAAACACAGACAGGCACATAGATGGAGGCCATTCATAGACAGACGAGGGCACTCTCAGGCACATGGATAGCATGGACAGGCACACGGACAAGCACACAGGTGGTGCCACGCCGAGACCACGCATACATGCATGTAGATATATAGCACTACAGGTCCACGAGGGTGTGGCCAGGCGCACAGATAAGCAGGTAAAGTGGTACTCTGGGCATGAAGAAGTTCTAGAAAGACGCAGAGCACCAAAGAAATACACATGGCTGTCACAGACAAACACAGAGGACTCACATGGACACACCAATTAGGTCTTCATAGCAGGCACAGACAGGGCGACTGCATGGACAGGCAACCAGGAGGAAGACAAGAGCGGTTCGGATGCAGGGTGTTAGACCTGGTACCATTGGCGTGAGTCTCCCTTCCATTTTTTACTGATTGCCTCCTCTTTTTTTGATATGTATTGCTGGTTTAGATGCTATGGGCACTTTGCCACTGCTATTCAGTGCCACAGTGCAAGTGCGCCCCATTATAAATTGATGTATGGATTAGTGACTCCATGATTGGATTATTTGATTTACTTGTTAGACCCTAGTATAGTGCACCATGGGTGCCCAGGGCCTGTAAATCAAATGCTGCTGGTGGGCTTGCAGCACTGGTTGTGCCACCCACAGAAGCAGCTTGTAAAGTGTGTCTCAGGTCTGCCATTGCAGAGCCTGTGTGTAGTCTAGTACTGCCATGTCGACTTGGTAAATGCACCCACTTACCAGTCCCTAAACCTTCCTTTTCTACATGTTAGCCACCCCTAAGGTAGGCCCAAGGGCAGGGTGCATTGTAAGTAAAAGGTAGGACATACCCTGGTGTGTGTGGCATGTCCTGATAGTGAATTACAGCCAATTTCGTTTTTCACTATTGCAAGGCTCCCTGTCCCCATAGGCCAGAATGGGCAGTTTGATTATAACATCTTATAATCTTAACTGACCCAGGGAACATGGTAGAAAAACGAATTTAGTATGCCTGAACTCAGAATGATAAAATATATCTTTTAGTGAAGTTGGTTTTAACATTCTGTGTTTGAAAATACTACTTTTAGAAAGTAGGTATTTTCTTGCCTAACCATCCAGCTGCCTCTGCTAGGTTGTGTATTGCTTGTCTGCTTTGTGAATGCCAGGGGTGTCTTGGCTCCAGTAGTCTGATGAGCCAGGGCTGGGCTGAATAGGACCCACATAGAATAGAGAGTAGGGGGGAGGAGACTTCCTTTCACTGACCTGAGCCCTCATAGAATAGAGAGTAGGGGGAGGAGATTTCCTTTCAGCTACCTGGGCCAGGTCTGCTCTTACACAATGCTGTCTCCACCTCCTGCCAGGAAGCTGCACAGAACTGGTTTTGGTCAGGCACAGACACTCTCTGCCTTCAGAGAACAAAGACTTTTTGGGTATAAATATTGGGGCCCAGACCCCAAGACTTTAGATCACTTCTGGAACAACAAGCTGAACCTTTGCCAAGGAGAAGAACCAAGGAAGACGCAGGAGTTTGGACTGCCCCTCTGCCAGTGTGCTGTTTGCTGGGTTGGCCTGCAGTGGTTTCTTTATTGCCAAGGAAAGGAGAAGGAACTTTTAAGGAACTTTCATCATCTTGCAGAATATTTCTCCAAGGGCTTGAACTTGTGCTTGCCTCCTGCTGAAGTCTCAGGGACAAAAGACTTCACCACCAGCTCCCCTCTGAATTTCCTTGCTGGGAATTCTGTCTGCAGAAGCCTGCGCGTCGCTGGGAGCTGGAAGCGCGACTCAACGAGAAGAAGCGTGTCACTGTCGCAGCTGTTGCAGTCGCATCGCCGGAGAAGCGTGTCGCCGCCGCAGAGGCCGCATCACCAGAGAAGCATGTCTTCGTCGCAGCTGCCTGCCGTCGCATCACCGGAGAAGCGTGTCTTCATCGCCGCTGCCTGCCGTCGCATCACCGGTGAAGCGTGTCGCCGTCGCATCACCGGAGAAGCGCGTCGCCGTCGCAACTGCCTGCCGTCGCATCACCGGAGAAGCGTGTCGCAGGGCCTGTCGCGGCTCCAAAGTACAGCGTTCGCCCCACGGCCGTCGGACGTGCACGCATCGTCTTCACGCCGTCGCATTGCATCAAGGGCGCACTCTCATCGCACCGGATCGTCGCATCGCATCGAGGCGCCTGCTCGCCGCATCGCCCTCCCTGCGGACCCTTTGTTTGTTTTGCGTTGCGCATCCAAGGTACTTTTGTGAGAAACGTGTCGCATTTATCATCAACTTGAACTAAGTTACTTCTACCATCTTTAAGTCTATTGTGAGTACAGTATTGTGGATTTTTGTCGTTTGTGGTCTTGTGTTAAGTCTATATAAAGAATACTTATTTTTTATAAAACCTGTGTGGTGTCCATCTGTAGTGTTTTTGCTGTATTACTGTATGTGTTCACAAATGCTTAACACACTGCCTCTGAGATAAGCCTGTCTGCGCGTGCTAAGCTACCAAGGGGGTGAGCAGGGGTTATCCAGGAGTGTAATCCCCTTTCCCTGACTAGAAGCAAAGGTCCCTATTTGGTCAAAGGTGTACACCATTGCCAACTAGAGACCCCCAGTTCTAACACAGGGTAATTGGCGCAGGAAGGGTACAGAAAGATAGATTCCTGGTTGGTACTGACAGCATCACAGATGGAGGGCAGTGGCTGGCACATAGAGGTAACAGGTGCAGCGAGGGAGGTCAACTGAAGGCACCTGAAGGGCACGTGCAGACAGGTACAGGGAACACAGGCACGGTCATAGTGACAGAACAGTGCAAGTATATAGGACCTGGGACAGTGAGAGGTGGAGGTCAAGGGTAGGCACATGGAGGGAAGGCACAGACGGGCACATGGGGGGAAGGCACGGCCAGGTGACTGGAGGGAAGGCGTACTGGCACATAGAATGAAGGCAGGTATGGTGCACAGGAAGATGGGACGACAGGTACGAGAGCTCTGGCGTTCCTCCGCCCCAAGATCCAACCCGTGCCCCGGGCAGTCGGAATTTTCTTGTTGAAGTTAAGGCCTCGAGATGCAGGAGTATCTGTAAAGCGCTGCACAACTCACTGGAAGACACCAGGCACTGCGTCAGAATTGCTGGTCGCATTTATGTAAGTATTACTGCGGCCAAGCCGTGAGTTCAGGCTTTCATGCAGATTTCCGGTCAATCGAAGGATTGTTGTATATTGTGGGCTGTGCAGCCAATAGGGTGAGCGGTGCTGGGATGCTGTCTGACATTCCAGCACTGCCCGGTGCTCAACACTTCCCCAGTGCTCATGACTTTCCTTCAGCTCACACCTTCCCTTCTGAGTGAGCGGTGCGGGACCCTGTCTCACATTCCTGCACTGCCCGGTGCTCTGCATTGCCCAGAGCTCACATCTTCCCTTCAGAGCTAGGGGTGCCAGGACCCTGTCTCACATTCCAACACTGCCCGGTGCTCAGGCTAGCAGGGCGCTAACCTCCTCTGGCAGTGATAGTGTCGTGGGGTCCCTGGCTCACTGTACATCACTGCAGCCCCCTCCTTCAGAAAGATGGGTGTCTGGTTCACACTAACAGTTCTGCCCACGGACAGTGCGTCCCCCGGCATCCCTCGCACCTCTTGCCCCGGGCTCCGTTCGGATAGCTGATAGGGACAGAGGGACTTGGCACCACCTAAGTGCGGCCGGGTGCCAGGCACGCCCTGGCAAACAGCGGCTTGTGCCGATGGGGCGGTTTTTGAACCTGCACACGAAACACTACCCACCGCACACAGCCTGGGTATAGTGTCCACGCTAGACTATGCCACCCACACCTGTCAGATGCAGATCTGGCATCTGCACTCCTGCATGTGTACGGATGGCACCCACTGGCACAGCACATAGACATCGCATAAAGTGATAGCATGGACGCAGGTTCATACAGTGAATACACGGACAGTCACATAGAAAGAAGACCCCGACAAGCAGTGTGTAGGGTGATAGCGTGGACTGGTGCATGCAGTGAATACACGGACAGTCACACAGAAAGAAGACCCCAACAGGCAGGCATATAGGGTGATAGCGTGGACAAGTGCATGCAGTGAATGTACGATGGTCACATAGAAAGCACAATCAGGTGCATGGAGTGAAGGCACCGACAAGTAAATTGAAGACAGGGCAGGCATCTGAGAGAAACGACAAGCTGAAAAGGGGAAACAATTGAGAAGCTGACAAACAGCGCAGACAGGCATTTGAGGGTCACAAAGTCAGAGGCACCCAGGCAAATAAGGTTCTACCTAGGGCACAGTTAGGCACTGCCAACCGACCAAACTGTACCATCTGCCAGGGAGCCTCAGTCCACTCAGGGGTAGTATCAGCCATGTTGGGGTCTTCTGAGGATATTTCAGCCACTCTGCAATATAATATACAATCCGACTCCCCTGGAGCTGACACCAAAGTACCTCTCTGGCCCCCTGCTGCGGGGGCTAACTGACGCCAAAGTACCTCTCCGGCCCCCTGCTGCGGTGGGCGCTAACTGATGTCACAGTGACTCTCCGGCCCCCTGCTGCAGGGGGCGCTATGAAGCGACTGCCTGGCACCTCGCTGCCCCCTGAAGCGAGTGCACATATGCGCACTGTGATGCCCTGGGGGTGGCTTACTGTGAGTGTGCACCCCACAAGACCCAGCACATTCCACCATGCAGGGTGCCCCCTCTTTCTGCCCAGGTGGTGGGGTCCGATAGCCAGACACTCAGAGTGAAAGCCTCGTCCACGCAGCCTGTGTGCGCCCTTCCTGCCGAGCAGGTGGCCTTGGCTCCCAGTACCATTCAAGGAGTCTGAAAACACGAGGACAAAATGCCGACATTTCATGCCGCTGAGGCGCATGCTGCGACAGTGCTGTTTTCCAGGTATAATCCCCGTTTTATTTCTTTATTCCTAAAATGGTAACATATTGCATATCACGAGTTAATGATACGCTGAATACCCTTGTATTATGTGGCAATTTCGGAATAGTTTTCACTCACACAAATACACACACATATATACATATATACATATATATATATTATCTACTGGCGGTCGCCAGTAGATAGTTATAGTTACAACCTATTATCCATAGGAAATCCGCGACATTCTATTTGAAATAACTCTCTTGCCGGTTGACGTATCTTCGCAAAATTTTCAAACTTTGTGGCCCGCTCCGGTCCGCTCCTACCCTGAAAGTCTCGGGGGATTCGTCAAGCGGGGGCCGAGAAAAAGGGGGTCTCAAAACGCGTTTTCCCCATGCAATTTTCCATAGGAAACTTTAGACACGGCTACAGCCCGAACTGCTGAACGGAATTACACCAAATTTGGCAAAGAGGTAGTTCTTGGTTCAGAAAGAACCCTTTTTGTTAAATGGTGTAAATCCGTTCAGTAGTTGCTGAGAAAATCAAAAGTAAAAAGATAGTGATATCTATGGCCGAGTAGGGTCCGCGTACCCTCCCGATCACGAGCTGCATGTTAATTGGTTGTCAGCTGGCTGTCAACATTCCGATTCAGGAAATGTTGGCAGCCATTTTGTCCCTCGGTAGAACCGAGGGACAGAAACAAGTGCGCAAAGCGCACAAAGGGGGCAGGGTAGAAACACCCTGACCCCCTAGGTTTGCTCAGGGGGTCCCACAAGGACCTCCCGGGCAAAAAAAAAAAAAAATTTTTTTTTTAAAAATCGGCAGGATGCGCTCAGGGTGCGCGAATCCTGCCGAAAAAAAAAAAAATCGAAGCGCGGTCTCCCACGCTTCGATTGTATTTTGCCCCCGGGTGGCCCAAGTCCCGGGGGCATGGTGGGGGGTTAATTTTATGTGTGGGGGCCTCAAAGGGCCCCCAAGCCCCGGGGACCGCCACCCCCCGGGGCTTTTTTTTAAATGGTGCGGGAGGGCTCTGAGCCCTCCCGCAGCCCCGGGGACTACCACCTCCCCGGGGCTTTTTTTTTATAATTCAAAAACCTGTGTGGGGGGCTCCAGCCCCCCACACGCCCGGGACCGCCACCTCCCCGGGGCACTAAACATTTAAATATGGGGGTCCGTTACGGACCCCCAGAGCCCCGGGGACCACCACCTCCCCGGGGCTGTGACCTGAATGGGAGGGGGCCGCGCGGCCCCCTCCTGGAGCCCTTGATGGCCCTGGGGACCACCACCCCCCAGGGCCGGCTCCTGCAGTGTCCCGGGGTGCCTACCCCCAGCCTCGCGGCTCCCGTCCTGCCATAGCAAACTGCTTTGGATATTGGAAGAGAGAGCAGGGAAACCTGCTCTCTCTTCCAATATCCAAGCACATTGCTTTCCACATGGGGAGCTGCATCTTAGCAGCTCCCCATGTTGAAAAGCAATGCCGGCTCCCAAGGGACGCGGGGAGCCGGCGGGACTGTGGGGGATTGGGGACCCCCCACAGTCCCCAACGGAGAGGGCCAGCCCCGGGGGATGGGGTCCACGGGGCAAGTAGTGGCCCGGGAGGGGGGCCACGCAACCCCCTCCCCAAAGTTTAAAAAAATTAAAAAAAATTAAAAAAAGGGTATGGCCGGCCCCGGGGGATGGGGTCCCCGGGGCCTTAAATGGCCAGAGGAGGGGGGCCACGCAGCCCCCCTCCAAAGAATAAAAATAAAAATAGAGGCCAGGCCCCGGGGGATGGGGTCCCCGGGGCCAATACAGGCCCAGGGCAGGGGGGCCACGCGGCCCCCTTCCCGTTTTTTTTTTATTTTTTAATTAAAAAAAAGGGGTAAGGCCCTGGGGGATGGGGTCCCCAGGGCCCATAAACAGGAAAAAGGAAGGGGGGCCACACAGCCCCCCTTCAGGGGACAAAAAAAATAAAATAAAAAAAAACCGATCGGGCCCGCAGGCCCCGCCCCCTTCCTTCACCACTCTGCAAACGCGCCCCCTGGCACGTTTGCAGAGGGGGAACGAATTCCCCTTGAACACTGGGGGTCCCTGGGGGCCAACTAGCCCACCAGGAACCTCCAGTATGCGCCAGGGGGCTGCCTTGCAGAGAGGTGTACAGAGGCCACGCCCCTTTTTACACCTCTCTGCAACGCAGCTCTGTGGCGCTTTTTGGAGGTATATGGTGGGCTAGTTGGACTCCGGGGACCCTCAGGATTCAAGGGGATTTAATCCCCCAACTTAAAACGCGCCACGGGGCGCGTTTGCACAGTGGTGAAGGGAGGGGGCGGGGCTTCAGGTGACATGTGTGCATACAGGCCCCGTGGCGCGTTTTAAGATGGGGAATTAAATCCCCTTCAATCCTGAGGGTCCCTGGGGGCCAACTAGCCCAACAGGTACATCCAGAAAGCGCCACAGAGCTGCGTTGCAGAGAGGTGTAAAAAGGGGTGTGGCCTCTCTACACGTCTCTGCAACGCAGCCCCTGGCGCATATTGGAGGTTCCTGGTGGGCTAGTTGGCCCCTAGGGACCCTCAGGATTCAAGGGGACTTAATCCCCCAACTTAAAACGTGCCACGGGGCGCGTTTGCACAGATGTCACCTCAGGCCCCGCCCCCTCCCTTCACCATTGTGCAAATATTCTTCTAAAATCATCCGAAATACGAATTCCGATTTACTCACCTGTTATAAGGAGAGACCTCAGTGCTGCATCTTTCAGCCCAGTACTGGTCCTGAAAAGTAATTTTAACCGTACTTACCAGTAACTTGAATTTCCTTCCATAGGATATCATTGCCTGCTTTTTGCTGAAAAAGTTTCTAAGTGTTGATTTTTGAAACATACAAATATTCCTCTAAAATCAGCCGAAATACGAATTCCGATTTACTCACCTGTTATAAGGAGAGACCTCAGTGCTGCATCTTTCAGCCCAGTACTGGTCCTGAAAAGTAATTTTAACCGTACTTACCAGTAACTTGAATTTCCTTCCATAGGCTAACATTGACTGGTTTCACTTGGAAATTCTTCTAAGTGTGGAGTTTTGGAACTTTAAAATATTCCTCTAAAATCAGCCGAAATACGAATTCCGATTTACTCACCTGTTATCAGGAGAGACCTCAGTGCTGCATCTTTCAGCCCAGTACTGATCCTCAAAAGTAATTTTAACCGTACTTACCAGTAACTTGAATTTCCTTCCATAGGATATCATTGCCTGCTTTTTGCTGAAAAAGTTTCTAAGTGTTGATTTTTGAAACATACAAATATTCCTCTAAAATCAGCCGAAATCCGAATTCTGATTTACTCACCTGTTATCAGGAGAGACCTCAGTGCTGCATCTTCAGCCCAGTACTGGTCCTGAAAAGTAATTTTAACCGTACTTACCGGTAACTTGAATTTCCTTCATAGGCTAACATTGACTGGTTTCACTTGGAAATTCTTCTAAGTGTGGAGTTTTGGAACTTTATAATATTCCTCTAAAATCAACCAAAGTACGAATTCCAATTTACTCACCTGTTATCAGGAGAGACCTCAGTGCTGCATCTTTCAGCCCAGTACTGATCCTGAAAAGTAATTTTAACCGTACTTACCAGTAACTTGAATTTCCTTCCATAGGATATCATTGCCTGCTTTTTGCTGAAAAAGTTTCTAAGTGTTGATTTTTGAAACATACAAATATTCCTCTAAAATCAGCCGAAATCCGAATTCTGATTTATTCACCTGTTATCAGGAGAGACCTCAGTGCTGCATCTTTCAGCCCAGTACTGGTCCTGAAAAGTAATTTTAACCGTACTTACCGGTAACTTGAATTTCCTTCATAGGCTAACATTGACTGGTTTCACTTGGAAATTCTTCTAAGTGTGGAGTTTTGGAACTTTATAATATTCCTCTAAAATCAACCAAAGTACGAATTCCAATTTACTCACCTGTTATCAGGAGAGAACCCAGTGCTGCATCTTTTAGCCCAGCACTGACCCTGAAAAGTAATTTTAACCGTACTTACCAGTAACTTATATTTTCTTCCATAGGAATCCATTGTCTGGTTTTCAGCAGAAAAGTTTCAAAGTGTCGATTTTCACAAACTACAAATATTCCTAAAAAATCGCCTGTATGACTTAAACGCATTCTTTCAACTGTTTACAGGAGATGCACCAGTGCTGGATCCAGGATCCAACACTGAGTAAGAAAAAGTAACGATAACAGTTTTTACCTTCTAAGTGAATTTCCTTCCATAGGATAACATTGGTGATTCTATGAGAAAAAGTTTCTAAGTGTCAACTTTTAAAGTACAATAATATTCCTTAAAAATCACGACTGTAACCAAAACGCTTTTACTCAACTGTTTACAGGAGATGTCCCAGGACTGAATCTAGGATCCAGTCCTGTGGTTAGAAAAGTAATCCATAAAGTAAGTAATTGCATTTAACTAGAAATTCACATTGAGCTGAATGTTGCATTGTGTTTGAAAATGTGTTGCCCATTGCAACAACTGTAACTACTGTACTTAAAAGTCTATTGCCTATGTGCAAAGTATTTAAACTAAAGTAATTCATTCTGAGAAAGTATTTTTTGTAATGTAATGTATAATGTAATTACAATGTAATTTAAAAAATAAAATATGTAAAAAAAATTGTTTCTAAAAATGTAGTAAATCAGTATGAAAAAATTTATATAACAATTAATACATTTAAAAATTGTCATTTACAAAACCTTTGAAATTCACTGAAAAAACCGTAGGTTTCAGACATGTTATAGTTACAAATTAGCATTTAAAAAACCTTTGAAATTCACTGAAAAAACCATAGGTTTCAGGGACGTTATAGTTACAAATTAGCATTTAAAAAACCTTTGAAATTCACTGAAAAAACCATAGGTTTTAGGGACAGTTATAGTTAGTTGGACATTGCACTCGTACAAAACCCGTGAAATTCCCCCGTTATAGTTAGTCCAGCTAACTATAACTCGCGCCCCGCAATGCACTGCTGATGACGTCACATATTACATCACTCATGACATGGTCAGTGACATCACTGATGACATCACTGATGACATCTCAAATGACATCACTGATGACATCATCCACGTGATAATCTGATGCAGCTCCTCACACCCTAATATAACCTTTGATACACCCAATCTAAATTACAGACTGCCATTCGCAAAACTATAGACACTCCAACACCAATAACTACATACCCACTCACTGATTCTTAGGTCTACACACACACATCCACTCACTCACCCGTACAGTCACTCATACTTATGGTCACTCAGTACAGGACTATCATATGCACTCTTACTCCTATATAGACACTCAAACACCGCCACTCATCCATAGAGGTACTCACACACCTAGTCAGTCATGCAAATAATTAAACACACTGCCATTTACTCACCTATACAGTTATACACACACCAGCTCACTTAATCATACAAATACTAGCACATTGTTACGCTCTCATACAATCACTGATACAAGCACACACTCATCCATACAGCCACTATCACAATCACTCACTCTCGCTTATAGCTATTTATATACTCCAACACACATATATACTGGCTTTCACATATGTAGTTACTCACACATGTACCACTGGGACATACATTCACTCACTAACACACTCTTACACACACTTACCCACCCATACAGTCTATCACAGATGCACTCTTGAAACCATCCACCCAGTGAATCACCCACTCACACATCTATGCACAGAGTCGCACACACCCCACCCACACAAACACTCAGGCACCCATACAGATACTCAGACAACCAATCAATAACTCATATAGACACTCATGTAGCTATTCACAAACCCATGCAGCCACTTACACAGCAACAGACAGACGGATACAGACATTCACCCAGTTTAGTCACTAACCCATGCATTCAGTAAGATACGTTAAATCACTCACTTATAGAGTCAGTCACGCACCTACTAAATCATCCATACAGACACTTACACACCCACTCATTCTTCAATACGTCTTTTCCTAAATATATTAAAAATATTTCAACTTTACAGAAACACACAGTCACTGGATGATGTCATCAGTGATGTCATTTGAGATGTCATCAGTGATGTCATCAGTGATGTCACTGACCATGTCATGAGTGATGTAATATGTGACGTCATCAGCAGTGCATTGCGGGGCGCGAGTTATAGTTAGCTGGACTAACTATAACGGGGAATTTCACGGGTTTTGTACGAGTGCAATGTCCAACTAACTATAACTGTCCCTAAAACCTATGGTTTTTTCAGTGAATTTCAAAGGTTTTTAAATGCTAATTTGTAACTATAACGTCCCTGAAACCTATGGTTTTTTCAGTGAATATATATATATATATATATTTTCACTGAAAAAACCATAGATTTCAGGGACGTCATAGTTAGAAATTAGCATTAAAAAAACCTTTGAAATTCACTGAAAAAACCATAGGTTTCAGGGACGTCATAGGTAGTAATTAGCATTTAAAAAAACCTTTGAAATTCACTGAAAAAACCATAGGTTTCAGGGACGTTATAGTTAGAAATTAGCATTTAAAAAACCTTGGAAATTCACTGAAAAACCACAGGTTTCAGGGACGTTATAGTTAGTTGGACATTTCACTCGTACAAAACCAGTGAAATTCAGCCGTTATAGTTAGTTCAGCTAACTATAACTCGCGCCCCCGCAATGCACTGCTGCTGATATCACATATTACACCACTCATGACATGGTCAGTGACATCACTGATGACATCACTGATGACATCATCCACGTGATAATCTGATGCACCTCCTCACACCCTAATATAACTTTTGATACACCCACTCTAAATTACAGACTGCCATTCTCAAAACCTTAGACACTCCAACACCAATAACTACATACCCACTCACTGATTCTTAGATGTACACACACATCCACTCACTCACCCATACAGTCACTCATACATGCAGTCACTCATCAATACAGCCACTATCATATGCACTCATACTCCTATACAGACACTCAGACACCACCACTCATCCATAGCGTTACTCATACACGTAGTCAGTCATGCAAAGAATCAATCACACTCCCATTTACTCACCTACACAGTTATAGACACACACCACCTCACTTATTTATACAGATACTAACACATACTTACTCTCTTATAGTCTCACTGACACAAGCACACACTCATCCATACAGCCACTCTCACAATCACTCACTCTCACATATAATCATTTATATACTCCAACACTCACATATATTGCCTTTGACATATGTAGTTACTCACACCTATACCACTGAGACATGTATTCACTCACCAAGACAGCCATACGCATGCTGACCCACCCATACAGCCCCTCGCAGATGCAATCTTGAACCCATACACCCAGTGAATCACTCACTCACACATCTATGCAGGGAGTCACAAACACCCCACCCACCCACACAGACACTCAGGCAGCCATTCAGGTACTCACATAACCAATCAATAAGCCATATAGACACTCATGTAGCTATTCAGCAACCCAAGCAGCCACTTACACACCAACTGACAGACTAATACAATCATTCATACAGATTAGTCAGTCACCCATGTATTAGAAAGACACGTTTAATCACTCACGTATATAGTCAGTTATGCACCTACTAAATCATCCATACAGACACTTATACACCCACTCATTCTTCAATACACCTTGACATGTATATATATATAAAACATATTTAAACTTTTTACAAACACTCAGTCACTGGATGAGGTCATCAGTGATGTCATGAGTGATGTCACTGACCATGTCATGAGTGATGTAATATGTGATGTCATCAGCTTTGCATTGTGAGGGCGTGGGTTATAGTTAGCTGAACTAACTATAACGCCAGAATTTCTATGGTTTTGTACGAGTGAAATGTTCAACAAACTATAACGTCCCTGAAACCTGTGGTTTTTTTCAGTGAATTTCTAAGGTTTTTTAAATGCTAATTTCTAACTATCAGGTCCCTGAAACCTATGGTTTTTTCAGTGAATATATATTTGTATTTTTTTAAATTATAAAATAAATTAAAATTAATAGTTTATTAATTGTTTTAAAGTAAATATATATATATATATATATATATTTATATATATATATATTTCATCCAAAAACTTCCACAGTTGAAAGCGCACACAGCTACAGGCGATTCCTGCACGAACAGGATTCTTTATTCAGGCAAACCAGCGTTAACAGACAGGTAATGTCATACAGCCTGTAGTTGTGTGCGCTTTCAACTGTGGAAGTTTTTGTATGAATTATTACCGGCCGGTCCAGGTCAGGAAGGCAGCACCACCGCTAGATGGGATAGCGGACTGTGAAGACGGATATACTTTCATCGACTAACAGAGCAAGCAGGTTGGCCATAATAGAACCAGTGGAGCAGCGGGGGGCTCTATCGAGAGTACTAACAGCAAGTACAATGAGTCAGAACCCATCGGGGTATTATTTTAACGGAGAGACTTCAAGTCCCATAAAGCATTGTGATATAAGGTCCACCAGAGGACGATATAAAGCTAATTAGTGACTTGTTTCTAACCGTATCTGACCAATTGTAGCCCGTGAACAAGGAGAGAGGAGTCTCCGAAACGCGTTGGGCTGTATGACATTACCTGTCTGTTAACACTGGTTTGCCTGAATAAAGAATCCTGTTCGTGCAGGAATCGCCTGTAGCTGTGTGCGCTTTCAACTGTGGAAGTTTTTGGATGAAATATATATATATATATATATATATATATATATATATATATATATATATATATATATATTTCATGTGCTAGATTCCTCGATTTGCTCCTTCCTGCCCCCTACAACCCGTAGATAGGTGGTGCGAATCGCCAACGGAGCCCACTGGACACATTAATTAAATTCTCTCCAACCAAGTAATCGCACACTCAGGATTTTTGCAATACCATAGGTTTATTGCCAGTTACGCGTTTCGACTGTCAAGGCAGTCTTGATCACACACTGGCGTGTAGGAACACCGCCTGTTTTGCATACAAGATCATGGAAATTGAAGTAGGACAGTACATTACATGTTGGTACATACTATGTCAATCTGGCATCCATTTTGTAATGGTCAAGTATAGTACAGTAAACATAAAGAAGTTTTCATCTCGGTTCATTTTCACCTCTGGAGATTGTGTTAACCCGTTCATAATTAATTCTAATGATACTAGCAACAAAGGAGGTCTCGAATAGATTAAATGTCAATCTTTGCTACTAATAGCCCCTCATCGGTTTCTAGTGCCAAAATTGATATTTATGTTGTATTCAAAGGTATATACTGAATTAATATTGGCAGGTTCCTCGTGTATGTACTTCTCCCCTCTGATACTGCGAAATTGGGCGGGCAATCAGCGTCGTGCAACCATGTCAACATGCAAAAATCCTGAGTGTGCGATTACATGGTTGGAGAGAATTTTAAATATATATATATATATATATATATATATATATATATATATATATATATATATATATATATATATATATATATTAAAAGAATCGACATTTTGTACAACTATATTTTTGACCTTGATATTTTTTTCTCAATATTTTTGTACTTACCTGTTATTTTTTACTTTTATATTTTTGAGGTCGAAATTCTGTCAGTGAACCCTATTGAACCTCATCTTGTGTGGTGCTGATACCAGTAGTAGGAAATAACCAGAAAAGGAAAAATTTTACAGTATTAATGTACGAAGGCTTTGCCTGGGTTGTTATATAGCACATCCACAGCTGTAAAGCAATGTCTTGCAGTACATGAGAGATGCCGCAAGGCAAGTGCAGCATAGTTACAAGTGGCAGCGTTTTTTCTTTAGCCTCCACGTGGGATTACTTTTGGACTTTGTTCCACTTGATTAGGAGGGCCTCCAGCTGATACTCTTTGATTGATTCCTAAATAATGAAGTTGCTTTGGTATCATTGTGTGACATCTCCACTGATTGATTGTGATTCGTTATTGGCAGATCCAAGTGAGATTAAAGTGGTTATGGATGTGCAGCTTCACTGATTGACTTTCCCTCTTGACAACTCAGAATAAGCACCATTCTCTTTGGAGTGTAGGGGAACAATTCAAAATAATCACTCTTGCCAAGACTGTGCAAAGGAGTTTTTCTTAGGCTGTTGCCAGAGATTTCCTTGTACAGCCCTGCAGGATACTATGTGGGCTTGATTAACAAAGAAAAACATATATTTTGGTGTAAGTATGTTTTTGGTATTCATAAACTGTGAGTTAATAGTAAGTTAATGACTGTGGAAACTCCGCAATCGGGGCAGAGAACTCCACACATAAAAAAGATAGGACAGGACAATGTAAGTTTACCTTTGTGAATCAGTTTCTGTGTTGACACATTGAAGACATCTGATCAGGCCAAGAGTTGTCACAACCGAGGCTCAGCTTCAACATCACATTGATTGGCAATGCACCATGATTTAATTTAGGAAGCATGACTTACCTCTTCACCAGACATTTTTGAGAGTCCTTTGTTTTTAGGTCTCGCCTACGCAGCGCGCATGCGCTGCACTGCATAGGAAAAAGACCTTTTGGAATTGATTCACTTTTCGCCCTAAAAACGTGCACGCGTTGCATTGCTTTCAATGGCAACGCGTGCACGTTTGGCGATTCCCTTGCGGGAGCGAGCTTTGACACCATATGTTTGTAATTAACTTGCAAACATATGGTGCCCCTGCTCGCTCCCGCAAGGGAAGCGCTGTGTGTGCTTATGACCGCACTCCCCCCACTGCATGCACGAGTACCGTTTCACTTTCGCGGCCGCGGGGCCGCACTTGTGTTTCAACGCTTGTTAAACATGTTAGCGAGATCTGGTAAAAGTACACCTATTAGTATCAGTTTAATAGCTAAATAGAGCAGTCAGCAAGTGAAAGGTGGTCTTCCATCGAGTGGCTACACGCGTGGCAGCGTTTTTAGTTGCATTTGATCCGTTTCAGATATAAACGCTTTTATTATCATCTGTAAATCGAAAAGTCCTCACTGGATGCATGTAACTGTTTATTACTGACAACTAGTGACGTCACGGTGCCCCTACAGGCTCCCAGCACGTCATGGCCTCTCGCCTCTGTTGACTCCAAGCTGAAAGTGAGATGCCAGGCTGGCGGCGGCAGCGCTCTCCTGCTGGGCGCTGCTTTACTTTTACTTTCTGCAGGCGCGCGGGTAAGCTGTGGCTAGAGTTGCATCCAGAGGAGAGAGCGCCGGCAGCATAAGGAATGGTGCCTGCGACAGAAGAAAGACTCACATGAAGCCAATGGGTGCACCCTATGAAGTACTTACCAGGAATGCAAGTGCGCCTGTAAAGCAATTGTCAGCTGAGCTCGGAAACAGTCTTTGTGTTTCGGAGCTTTGTTGCCAGCACAACATGCATTAACGCGAAGATTTTTCGGGTTAACGTACGAGCTGCAGACACCCAAAAAAAACCTCAAAGACCACTTATGACCCAGCACAGCGCAGAAAACGCCATCATAATATAATACCTGTATGTGGAGTGCAATTGCGGTTGAAGCGGGAGCCTCCTGCTCGCGCTTTCAAGCTAAAGTTTTAAATGACCTCCAAAGAGCTGTTCGGAGTCCTTGCAGACTAACTCTCGGAACCAGCCGCTAACCGAAGACAGTCTGGATGAAGGTGAGATGAATGACCTACAGCTAGTTTTGTTAGACTTTTATATCGAAGCAATGCCATCTTGTAGTACGTGTACCTCTGAATAGAAATCCATTTAGGAGCTGAGCCCATACCCGGTTTCGGTTGAAAGGATGGGGCACAGTATGGTGGGCCGATATTTGAAGTAAAGAGGATGTGGCATGCTTTGCATTCATAGGGCTTGCGGCTGAGTTTGCTGTTGCAATAAACAGGTTGGTCTTCAGTTGCTTATGCATTATAAGCATGTTAGATGTGTTGCTAATGTGGCTCAGGAAAATTAGGTTGTGTAAAAATGTTAGTGTGTGTTTTTGATTGGATAGCCTCGTGACCATAGTGGCTTGTTTTGCAATTGATTCATAGACCAGATTTTTATAAAGTGCTACTCAACCCAGGAGCACATTAGCGCTGTTCTGTAAAACACAGTAAAATCAATACATACTAGAAAACAAAAACCTTGCTACATTTTTTACTTTGTGTTAAAATGTACGTAAGATGCATGAACGTTTAACTGTATTTGATACTGATTCTCACAGACTATTCATCATTCATGACCCTTTCCCAAGGCGTCCGGCTGCATCTGGAAAATTTCCAGCAGTTTAATTTAATCTGCGCAGGTGATGCAGTTATATCCATGAGAACGTGTCTTAAGTCTCTCTGCAAGGCTTGGAACAGCTATGCCACGCTGCCCTGTTAATGCTTTTCAGCTATCCTTTTATTTTAGTGAACTCGGTCAACTAAGTTCTCCATAGGTTAATCTTGTCATTTGCCAGCAGAGCCAGGCCCTACTGACAAGGAAAGCACCACATCCTATGTGTCTCTCCAGCTGGAGTGAGGGTGGTGACTACTCCCTTCTCCCGGGCTGTGAGGTGATTTTACTCTGCACCACCACAGCATCACTCAGGGACACCACAGCATCACTCACAGTCACCACAACATCACTCAGCACCACCACAGCATCACTCAGTACCACCACAGCATCACACTAAAGCGCCACAGCATCAATCAGCATCAACACAGCATCAGTCAGCACCAACACAGCATCAGTCAGCACCAACACAGCATCAGTCAGCACCACCACAGCATCACTCAGTACCACCACAGCATCACACTAAAGCGCCACAGCATCAATCAGCAGCAACACAGCATCAGTCAGCACCAACACAGCATCAGTCAGCACCACCACAGCATCACTCAGGGCCACCACAGCATCACTCACCTTCACCACAGCATCACTCACCTTCACCACAGCATCACTCAGCACCACCACAGCATCACTATGCGCTACCACAGCATCACTCAACGTCACCACAGCATCACTCAGCACCACCACAGCATCACTCAGCACCACCACAGCATCACTCAGTACCACCACAGCATCACTCAGCGCCACCACAGCATCACTGAGCATCACCACAGCATCACTGAGCATCACCACAGCATCACTCAGCACCACCACAGCATCACTCAGCACCACCACAGCATCACTCAGCACCACCACAGCATCACTCAGCACCACCACAGCATCGCTCAGCACCACCACAGCATCGCTCAGGGCCACCACAGCATCACTCAGGGCCACCACAGCATCACTCAGGGCCACCACAGCATCACTCAGGGCCACCACAGCATCACTAAATACTACCACAGCATCAATCAGCATCACCACTGCATCAGGCAGCACCACCACAGCATCACTCAGGACTACCACAGCATCACTCAGGGCCACCACAGCATCACTCAGGGCCACCACAGCATCCCTCAGGGCCACCACAGCATCACTCAGGGCCACCACAGCATCACTCAGGGCCACCACAGCATCACTCAGGGCCACCACAGCATCACTCAGCACCACCACAGCATTACTCAGGAACACCACAGCATCACTCAGGAACACCACAGCATCACTCAGGAACACAACAGCATCACTCAGGAACACCACAGCATCACTCACGAACACTTCAGCATCACTCAGTACCACCATAGCATCACTATATGCTACCACAGCATCACTCTGCAGCGCCACAGCATCAATCAGCATCACCACAGCATCAGTCAGCACCACCACAGCATCGCACAGGACCACCACAGCATCACTCAGGACCACCACAGCATCACTCAGGGTCACCACAGCATCACTCAGGGCCACCACAGCATCACTCAGGGTCACCACAGCATTACTCAGGGCCACCACAGCATTACTCAGCACCACCACAGCATTACTCAGCACCACCACAGCATTACTCAGCACCACCACAGCATTACTGAGGAGCACCACAGCATCACTCAGGAATACCACAGCATCACTCAGGAACACCACAGCATCACTCAGGAACACCACAGCATCACTCAGGAACACCACAGCATCACTCAGTACCACCATAGCATCACTCAGTACCACCATAGCATCACTATATGCTACCACAGCATCACTCTGCAGCGCCACAGCATCAATCAGCATCACCACAGCATCAGTCAGCACCACCACAGCATCGCACAGGACCACCACAGCATTGCAAAGGACCACCACAGCATCACTCAAGGCCAGCACAGCATTACTCAATGCCACCACAGCATAACTCAGTGCTTCTTCCACTTTTAATTACAACTTCTCAGCATGCTGCACAGCAGCCACACTTCTCTACTGCACAGCTTAGAAACATTGGCAAAGTCAATAGCTCTACCTAAACACTTATAAGGCCCCCCAATGCACAGCCGGAGATAGGTCTCGCCTTTAGGACATTATAAGTGTTTAGTTATCCAGCACAATATCCTTGATTAAACAACATCAAGTGTTGCATGGCTAAACACTTATAAGGTCCCAAAAGCGAGACCTATTGGCTATGCCAATGCTTGTTCTATTTGTGATCTTCCTTGCACTTCCTTTCCATGAGGATGTGAGTGGTTAAGCAACTAGAAATGAGGTCCCATACAGTCCCACAAAAACCATTGTCTGTTCCTTCACTAGTAGCCTCGAGTCTGCCTATAGGGAAGGTGGTAATCATTTCCTGCAGGCCATCAATGCTGGTACATGGTTCTCTATTAAGCAGGAATATGGGCTCCAGAAATCTCTCTCAGATTACTTCTAAAATGGGCAACTTTAGTGTTTGTGTTACATGAAAAGAAGTAGGATCAATGTTTCTCTTTCCCACAGCCCAAAGATAGTGGCTTTTGCAAATGACAAACTCTGGGTATCCTTAAGGAACCAACAATGACTGGCAGAAAGAAGTACTGAGAAGTTTCAAATAAGATCTAAGTATTCTGGATGTCACTATAGAACAGGGGTCTTCAAACTGTGGGGCGCGACCCCCAGGGGGGCCGTGGAGCGATGCAAAGGGGGTCGCGCCTTCCCAGTCACACTTCTGCCGAGGCCCAAGGGCTTCAGCCCCCCCCTCTTCCCCCGTCCTGCGTCTCAGCCCGGGCTGCTGCAGTGGAACTCGAGCTGCTGGGGGCTCAACTGGGCAGTGTCTGGAGTCTTATCTCTGGCACGCCCGAGTTTTTCACAGGTCTTTAAAGACCATTTGCATGTTTACATGCCTTTGTAAACTGGTTACAGAGGCTTAGTTTTTTTCCTGGTTCCAGTACCCCCTGGGCCCCCACTCTGCCTATTCCTTACATTTGTATTTTACCTTTACTGCTGCAGTGTGAGAATGCATTTCATGAAAAGGAATATAAAGTAGGGTTGCCAAAAGAAAAATGCCTGCCGTGTTTTGTTTAAAGAGCCTGCAAAGACCTCCTCTTGACACTAAATAGACTTATAAATAAAAAAGTATGTATGCATTCGTTATGTGACTTTTCTGTCTTTGTTCTCTTTAATTATCAGTCATGGATCATTGAGGCAGCCCTAGAACACAATTAAAAGTGCTTTCTATTTATATTTGCTGTTCGAAGTATGCACAGATAAGTGCTTAAAATACAGCTTTAGGTGACTGCTTATTTTTGTACCGACTGGGCCATCAAAATAATCTGCTGGCAACCCTAACCATAGGACTGGAAGTTTGTTGCAGGATCAGCACATTATTTATTTCCTCGATCCCCGATTAATGCCATAATAGCAATAGTTTAACTTAGATCTTAAACCCTACGCCGCCGTCCATAACATGCTGAGTTACTTCAAGTGTCTGGGAATGCACTCTGCATTCAGACAACTCACTCGTCCTTCTCGCCCTTCACTTTCACGCTCACCCTGCATTCACAGCGATCACAATGCACTCACACCATTCACCCGCTCACCCTGCACTCACAGTGATCACTCTGCACTCACAGTGCACTTGCGCTGTTCATCCTATACCTCACCCTGCAGCCACACGAGTACACTACTCATCCTGCACTCATGTGACACTTCACTCACCTGTCCCCCTCACTGCTCAATATGCAACTCACTCAAACAAGCCCATCAGTAATCATACACTCATTCGTCCCATTCTGAACTTGCATCCGCACCTAAATTCATAAGCCACCTCACTCACCCTGCAGTCACTCCTCTTACCCTACTCTCACACTGTTGCATCGCTAACCGTGCACTCACATGGGCACTCTTGTCACCCACACAGTGCAGAGGGTTAACGTTCCTGCTACAAAGAATATGTACCATGCAGATCACAGAAATGAGTGTGAGTAAACTATGAGTAGTGCTATAAAAAAAATGAAATGTTTGTCAGAAAGGTGCTATAGAGAGATGAGGTGAATTGTTGGTGAGTGGCAGTGAAGGAATTCATGGAGAAGGAGGAAACGGGGGTGGGGCACCAAAAAAGACTGTTGCACCGAGTGCGACCAGTGTTAGGACCAGCCCTGGCTGGAAGTGTTAAAGGTGAAGTGAGAGGTTGAATGGGGAGAGTTCAGAAGTTGTAAAAGGGGTGAAATAAAATGGCCTGCAAAGTGAGAGAGGGATCCGGGGGTAGGAGAGGACAGAGGGATGGAAGGGAGGGGTGAGAGGAAAGCTGCATGGGTAAACTGCTTAACTCTGCACAAACCGCCAGGGTTTTAAGGGACCCCTGCTTCTCCCGGCCAGGGCCAAGTGAGCTTCTAATGTGGCAGCGCGTATTCCTGCGGAGTGGAAGGCCCTTCACAAGGGTTGACTAGAAATCTTTCTGATGTTAATTGCTGTATTTTGGTTATACACTGGTACTGATGGGGTGAAATCTTTCCTCAGTGTTACTGTGTACGCGGCATCACATAACATCATTTACCTTTTCTTCCCACACAATTTAGTCAAGCCTGTCACATAATTCCAGTAGCCCTGCCTACAGGTTTAGAAATTTTTGTCAGGAGGGGGTCCTTACACCTCAAAATGTTGACAGGGGGGTCTCGGCATCCAAAAGTTTGAAGACCTCTGCTATAGAATGATCTTGATTTAGCCTGTAGTAGCAAAGCACCGCAAGCCACTCCATACATATCATGCAGTTGTAGAACTAATAATCGTCTTTGGAAATGGTAGTGATGCTCTGACTTGAACATTGTATTGAAATGCAGTCGAGCAATTACTATCGATGGGTTTAATTCTTGCAGCATAATCGCACATAATTACCCAAAAATTCAGTGAGGCTACAGATATTAAGCAAGAAGAGTAAATCTGCATTTAGCGATAATTTCGCAATGCAAAAAAGAACCCTTGCATTCAAAATGGCTGCCAGGCTGCATTTTGTGCAAAGAAATAGTACTAATTACAACAGAACACTAATAATGAGCGCAAGCAGCCATTTGCACTCACTAGTTGTCAGGCGCGCAACGCCCATTGGGCTCAAAGGGCTTCAGCCCCCCCCCCTCTACCTCCCCCCCTCCGTCGTGTGTGTCAGCCCGGGCTGAGACAGCTTCCCGGGCTGGCGATCGTCTTATTGCAGCTGCACCCGAGTACTTCACAGGTCTTTAAAAGACCATTTACTTGTTAACGAGGATTTGCTGTGTTTTCACCCCTTCATCTCTACTCTGCATATTGCTGGAAGAGTCAGCCCCCCCCCCCCCACCCCCGAAATTTGACTCTGGTTCCGCCTCTGCTAGTTGTACTACTGCGATAGGATTGTCCCCCAAACTTTCTCTTAATTACGCAAGTGGGCATAATTGCATTTTCATTGGAAAATCTGCATCAAAGAGTAATATAAAATGACTCCGATACTCGGCATAATTGAAATTCTGCCCAGGCCTAGCAATTACGTGAAACCTCCATTTTACTAGCATATTAACTGTATTTACATCTGCACACACTCATCTTAGTCCTTTCCAAATGTGGTACTCTTAAAAAGATTCAGTTCTGATGTACATAATCCGAATCTCTGTTAATTGCCTTGGGCTTGGCTTTCAAGTTGAGGCTGTTAGTCATGGTTCAGTTGGAGCAATATCCTGGAATGGTGTTTGACAGAAAGTCGGGTATTTGTCTAGACAGAAGCTCTGCAGCTTTTAAAATCTGGAGTGAGAGCATTTAGGTTTCATGTATGGGATCACCAGCCCCCACTCCCTGGTAAAGGCCATTATCAAAACTTTAGCAGATATAAGTCAGAAAGTGAAAGGATTACATTGAATTCATTGTTGTTGTTGTATGTCTTGCAGCTTTGGAAACTCAGTGACATTGATTTGCTCCACTTCGGCGGCTCAGCATTGCCGAACAGGTGTCCCGGTGTTGAGACCTAGCAGTATAGCACCCCTTCTCAACAACAATTACAAAGTAAACAGCCAGGTTTTGTGCGACTTTCCAAACTGACCGAGGTTTATGGTCTTTCCCAGAGATCTAGGCAGGCTGTTCCATAAACGGCAGCTTGAACTGAGAACGCTCTGCCCCACCACTCGAGAGTGTCTGAATTTTTGTTGTATCAGAAGACTGGCTTCTGCTGAATACAGCAGCTGACCAGGATGATACCTAGTGAACTTTTTGGCAATTAGAGAGGACCAGTCTTGTGAAAGGCCTGTGAACAATGCAGAGAGATTCATAAAGAATTCTCTTAGCTACGGGTAACCAGTGCAGTTATTTTTACCACAGAAGTCAATCAATTTCAAGAAAGTGACAGGGCCAAACAAGCTGCAGCATTCTGTATACACAAAAGACGTTCGATCAAAGAATCACAAGCTCCCAAAA
Organism: Calotriton arnoldi; assembly: GCA_963921515.1. NCBI lineage: Eukaryota > Metazoa > Chordata > Amphibia > Caudata > Salamandridae > Calotriton > Calotriton arnoldi. The sequence goes on from CAWUFW010012828.1 coordinate 449,009, forward strand.
CCAAGAAATTCACATGGTCTAACTGACTATAGGATGGTAGCTTGAACAATCAGAGGTCAATGTTCAGCTGGGAGCAAAGGTAATAGCCTCTGGAGAACTTTAAGTAATGAAAATAAGGTAGATGCAAGGCTGTCCACATGAGCTGGAAAAGAGAGATCACTACCAAAAAAGACATCAAGGTTCCTGGCCTCAGAGGCACCAGCCTGCGTGAAGTTGGAATGGGAAGGCCAGAAATCTACCAGCAGTGCATGAGGGAACTTATTAGCAGCACAACACAGTACATCAGTTTTATCCTAATTGAATTTAAGCGAAATCAGAGTCAGAGAATTTGTTTTTTTGTGCATGCATTGATGGAAAATATCATCTGGTGCAGGCATCTTTGCATCCACTGATATTAACAGTTGGGTATCTTCTGCCTGATGGCAAAGCAGATGGGCCAATGGCCTCAAATAGATATTAAATAAAGTGGTGCTCAATACAGACTACTGGGGCACCCCCTGTTTCGTACGTTGGAATTCTGACTGGTACGGTGGAAGGTGAATTGCCTTGTACCATTGTCCAAGTAGTGCGCATGCCATCTCAGCGATTTACGATTTACCCTTTATGCCGATTTCAGCTAGTCTCTAGATTAATATCTCATGGAAGACTATATCGAATGTGATTGATGAGTCTCGTAGTACCAGGGCGACAAAGTTGCCCTTTTTGACTGCCATCCTCAGGTCCTCCAGGCTGGAGGCCAATGAGACCTTCATGCTGTGCCTTGACTGAAAGCCCGACCTGGCTAGATCCAGTGGCTCATTACTCTCAAGATGGTCAACTATTTTTATTTTATTTATTTTTCAGATTTATACAGCGCATAGCTGCCCCAGCAACGGGGCGTCCCAGCGCTACCCCTATAGTGCCCGTGAGTGATAACAGCTCGGGAAAAGGGAAGAAAGTTATGCTGGGAAAAGCCAGGTCTTTATGGCTTTCCGAAAGGCCAAGTGGTCTTGGAGCCCTCTAATAGCAAACGGGAGGGAGTTCCAGAGTCTGGCAGCCAAGACTTTATAAGAGCGACCACCAGCCCTGGCTCTTAGAGCTCTGGGGATGCAGGCCAGCCCTTGAGCAGCTGACCGCAGGCAGCGACTCGGATCATACGGTGTTAACAGGTCAGATAAAACCTGGGGGCTTGTTGCGTCAGGATTTTGTGAGCGACGCATAGCGTCTTAAACTGAATTCTCTTCTCTACCGGTAACCAATGTAGTTTAGGTAGAGACCTGGACACAGAGCATGTTCTCGGAAGCGCCAATAGAGTGCGGGCTGCTGCGTTTTGTATCCTCTGTAGGCGTTGAATACAGGATTTGTTGGCACCTAGGTAAAGGAATTACCATAATCCAATCTGGATAGGATTGTGGCTTGTATTATAGTCTGCCGGACTTAAGGCTCAAAGAAGCCGAGGAGGGGTTTTAGTCCTCTTAGGAGCCCAAAGCAAGTCCCTGCAACTACTTTGGATTGGGCATCGAAAGAAAGCCCTCTATCAATCCAAAATACCAGGTTCTTAACCACCTCCTTGGTGTTGGTGCTGGTTTTAATTGATCTGGCCAACATTGTTCTGACCACATATCGCTGTCTTTACCAAACAGCAAGATTTCCGACTTACTGGCATTTAGCTGTAAACAGTTTGTTGTCAGCCAATTGGCGACTGCCAGCAGGTCCTCCTTAAATTTAACAAGATTGTTATTGCAGTTCTTGGAGAAGGCGATGACTAGTTGGGTATCGTCGGCATAAGAAACCAACGATAGCCCTCTGCTTCTTGCCATCACAGCCAGGGGTTGTACATAGATGTTAAAGAGCACGGGGCTCAGTATCGATCCTTGTGGAACCCCGTGTTTAATCTCCAATTCCTGGGAGTAATATGGTGGCACTAAGACCTGAAAGGTTCTGCCCTCTAAAAAGGAGCGAAACCAGGCCAAGGCCAGACCCTCAATCCCTATCTCCTGTAGCCTGCACAATAATATCTCGTGCGAGACAGTGTCGAAAGCGGCACTTAAATCTAACAGAATTAAGGCCGCAGACTTTCCGTCATCTAGGCTGTTACGAATTTCCTCCGTCACTGCCAACAAAGCCGATTCCGTACTATGGCGGGCTCTAAAACCGTTTTGCGAGGAATCCAAGATGGTATGTTCCTCTATAAACTTTGTCAGAGTCGCATTGACATGGGATTCAGTGACCTTAGCTAAAAAAGGGAGCCGAGAAATGGGGCGGTAGTTACCCGGTTCACATGGGTCCAATGATGCTTTCTTCAGGAGAGGTGTTACTTTCGCGTGCTTCCAAGCTGATGGTAAGCACGCTGATGTCAAAGATAAATTAATCAGTTCCCTGGCCACTGGAAGAATAGGGTTATAGAATTGGCGGAATTGGGCAGGTCTCAAGAGGTCAGCTGGAGAGCCTGATTTAATTTTCAGGCAGAGATGTTCAGTCTCCGTGAGGGATATTTGGGGGAAGGAGCACAGAATATTTTCTGGAATGAGTCCCCTGTCCTTATACCCTTTCCTCTGCTCAAAGTTAATAGTAGCTGGTGGGAAGCTCTTATAAATTTGTTCCACCTTATTGATAAAGTAACTGGCCAGTTCGTCGCACTGCTTATTGGAAGTGACAGTTGAGTCTGCTTTCGAATTTGCACATAATTTTAAGGAGAGAGAAAATCATTTTAGGAGAATTATTGCTATCCGAGATTTTGCCAGCAATATACTCCGCTCTAGCTTTCCGGATCAGCTTATGATAAGCTTTAATGGATTCGCGGTATGTATTTTTGGTTACAGGATCATACACGCACCTCCAAGCCCGCTCAAGTTGTTTACATTTTTTCTTCGCGTTGATCAAGGATTCATTGAACCAAGGGTTCGACTGTCCTCTTTTTTGTTTACGGCACATTTTAGCAGGAATACAGATATCCAAAGCTTGAGCCAGCCAGTCCTGGAAACATGTGTTCGCTAGCTCAATGTTTGACGGCAGCTGTGGGGAGAGGTTAGCCAATATATCGGAGAATATGTCAGCCTCTAGTTTATGCCAGGGCCGTGTAGATATCAATGAGGGACGATTCACCGCTGGCTTGCTTTGCCAACAAAAGGAGAAAGGAACAAGAAAATGGTCCGTCCAGACCATTCGGAATCGGAGGCTCAGTTATCAAAGAGCCTAAATTAGAGAAAATGGGATCTAGCAGATGACCTGCTGCATGTGTAACATTAGAGACCTGTTGTATTAACTGACATGCCTCTAAGTCAGCTAAAAATTAGCAATGCCTGTCTTGCCACTATCTTCTAAATGCAAGTTGAGATCTCCTAAGATAGTAAAATTTGCTGCCTTATCGGCAAGCAAAACAACTTTATTTACTAAATCTTCCCTGAAGACTTTAGACGACCCTGGTGGTCGATAAATAAGGAGTCCCGAGAGCGTAAGATTGTGGTTAAGGGTAATTTTAAAGAGTGCGCTTTCGCATTCTGAAATATTCTCCCTAAAGAGGCTACAGGAATATTGCTCCCTATGGATTAATGCAATTCCTCCACCTTTATTTCCGATTCTGTTAAGTTGTTTCATGATATAGCCTTGGGGGAGTGCAAGCCAGGATTCTGCAACAGAGTCCTGCGTTAACCAGGTCTCGGTCAGGAATAGTCCGTCCGGAGACTCTTCATTTAATAGGTCGAATATCTCGGCATGATGCTTTGTCAACGACCGACAGTTCAGACTAAGAAACCTGAATTTTATGGAGTTAGAGAGAGGTATGTCCATCCCATGTGTCCTGAATTGAAATAGACAATCTTTGCATTTAAAGGAGTCGGCCGGTGGGGACCAGGCATATTTTATGCAGGAAGTACAATTAGTATTATAGGACAAAAGCTCCGCACGTGAATACCGGCGTATATCATTGACGGTCTGGGCAGAGTGTCTAGCGTCTGGCGGCGGCCAGGCGCGGACGGGCGCAGACGGGCTTGCCTTTGGCAACTAGAATAGAGTTAACACGGTTTTCTACGTTTTTAAAAAGAAAAGGAAGCAGTGAAATTGGCCAATAATTTCTGATGGTATTAGGGTCAGTTGCATACTTATTCAAAAGTGTCATCATACATGTTTTTTTCCTGTTACGGGGAACAAGCTCTGAAAACAAAGAGGCATTACAGATAGGGTGAAGAACTTTCAATAGTGTGCACTCCAAGGCATGCCACACCTTGCCTACATCCCTCCTTCTATTATCTTATACTTAATTTTTGTCGTTTGCTGGCTATATTGACAGTTTTGCCTTTGGTTTTGCTTCTGAAAATTGAAAATAAAGCTCGATTCCACTGGACACATTACTTAAATAGTTCCATTATTTTTCATGTGTTAGTTATCGCTCTAAAACGTTTGAGCATGTAAGTACTTAGAGTTCCAAAAAAGCAGAAGGACTTCACAAATGTTAGGCACAAAAGTTATTGATTTCTAGTACAAAGAAGCAGTCGCGGTCCGTGTAGGAGTGCCGGCCGGGCGGTGACGTGGAGCGGGGGAGGGGCAGGGTGGGGGGTAGCAAAGTACGGATTACGGACCAATACAGGTAAGTAGACATCTAAATCAATAAAACGAATTTCGTTGTGAGCGCTGCATCGCCAAATGCGATGCAGTGCGCGCAACGAAATTCGTTTAATTGATTTAAATGTTTACTTACCTGTATTGGTCCTAATCCGTACTTTGCTACCCCTCACCCTGCCCCTCCCCCGCCCCACGTCACCGCCCGGCCGGCACTCCTACACGGACCGCGACTGCAAAGAAGTTAGCTGAAGGACTGGATGATAAGACTTGGATATACACCTGAGTAACTAGACAAATTGAATATTGTCTCACTCTATGATCAGGCATTGATCATTGCACATACAAGGGTTTACAGAGATTTCGAGATAAAGGAGACACCTTATTGGAAGGGCTATGGCAAGCTTTATAACACAAAAAGTCTTTAAAAAACTAAAAAGATGTACAAAATATTTTTCCATCATATATTAACCAAAGCATCATTATGAACATACCAGAGGGCGCTGGCCTGATAGGTACCTTAAAGATCAACCTTAGCTGTAAAATTGGCTAAAGATCAGATAATTAAGGACAGACTGCAAGCAACTAAAGAGATGTAGGGCTTGATTTAGAATTTTGGCAGACAGGTACTCGGTCACAAACATGACCCACTTCTCATCCTCTGTATTACAAGTGAATTAGTATATAAGGTTTATGACATCTGTCAATCAATCAATCAACAAGAATTGTATAGCGTGGCTTGTCACCCCGGGGGGGTCTTCATGTGCTGGGGGTTCTGCTAGCCTTGAGAAGGACTGGATGAATGGGAGGTGCAGAGGTGGAGGGGGAGGCTGTTCCAGGACTTGGGGGCAAGGTAGGAGAAGGAACGACCTCCACAGCGACTTCAATGGACATGGAGGATGTGGGCCAGGGCGTGGGTGGAGGAGCAGAGTTCCCTTGTTGGTTGGTGGAATGTGAGGCGGCTGTTGATGTATGCAGTTCCGGTTTTGTGCAGGGCTTTGTAAGCATGTCTGAGGAGTTTGAAGAGGCATCTTTCCTGGATTTGGAGCAGTGGAGTGCTCTGAGGTGAGGAGCAGTGCTGGTTCTTCTTGGGAGGTTGAGTATGAGTCTTGCTGCTGAGTTCTGGATCGTCTGGAGATGGTTGAGGAGTTGTTTGATGGTTCTGACATAGAGTGCGTTGCCTTAGTCCAGTCGACTGGAGACGAGGGCCAGGGTGACTGTCCTTCTGGTCGAGATGGGGATCCATCGGAAAACCTTGTGGAGCATGAAGAGGGTGTGGAAGCAGAAAGAGGAGATGGCATTGATCTGATTCTTCATGGACACGTGGCTGACTAGGATGATTCTGAGGTTGCGTGCGTAGTTGGTGGGGGTGGGTGGGTTGGCCGAGTTTGGTGGGCCATCATGTGCCGTTCCAGGGGGGGTGTTTGTTTCTGAAGATGAGGACTTCCATTTTGTCCGAGTTGAGTTTGAGGCAGTTGGTCTTCATTCAGGTCACGATGTCGGACATGGTGTTCCAGAAGTTGGATCTACTGGTGTCTGTGTCTTCAGTGAGGGAGAGGACGAGCTGGATGTCGTTAGGGTAGGACAGGATGTTGAGTCCATGGGTGTGGGCGATGTCTGCGAGTGGCGTCATGCTGAAGTTGAAGCGGTTGGGGCAGAGGGAGGAGTCCTTAGGGATGCCACAGATGATGTTTTTGGGTGTGGAGGAGAAGGGGGGTAGATGGATTCTCTGTGTTCTGCCGGAGAGGAAGGAGGAGATACCGTTGAGTGTGTCGCCTAGGATGCCGATGTGGTGGAGACTGGTGATGAGGGTGTGGCGAGAGACGGTGTCCTACACTGCTGAGAGGTCAGGGAGGATGAGGGCCACTGTTCCACTTAGGTCGAAGAGGCGCCTAATGTCGTCGGTCGCTGCGTTCAGGGTGGTCTCTGTGCTGTGGTTCTGCCAGAAGCCTGATTGGAAGGGGTGGAGCAGGTCATTGTCTTCAAGGTAGTCCATGAGCTGGTGGTTGATTGCTTTTTCCAGGACCTTGGCGGGGAAGGGGAGAAGCAAGATGGGGTGGTAGTTCTTGAGTTTGTTGGGGTTGGCAGAGGGTTTCTTCAGAAAGGACTTGACTTCTGCGTGTTTCCAGGTGTCGGGATCGGTGGCTGTGGAGATGGAGGTGTTGAGGATTTGTGTGAGGTGTGAGCCGATTACTTCCATTCCAAGGTTGTAGATGTGATGTGGGCAGGTATTGGAGGGAGCTCCGGAGTGGATGGAGTTCATGATGAAGATCGTGTTTCCAGTCAGTGATCCAGTGGGAATGGGTGGCATCGATTTGGGTGCGGTGGTGGTTGGGGTTGGGGGTCAAAGTTGCTGTGCATGTCAGTGATTTTGTGGTGGAAGTAGTCTCCCAGAAAGTCACAGAGGGCTTGGGATGAGTGGATCATTTTATTGGTGGCAGAAGGGCAGGAGAATTCTCTGAGGATGCTGAAGAGCTATTTGGTGTGGTTGGCACTCACTTCGAGGCGGTTAGTGAGAGCTTCTTTCTTGGCTTTCCTGAGACAGTGGTGGTAGTTGTTGAGGGTGGATCTGAAGGTGTTTCATTTGCTGTGGGGTTTGTTGGAGCGCAAGCGTCTTTCTAGATTCTTGCAGTGGCGTTTGAGGGTCAGTGGTTCCGGGATGAACCATTTGGCATGCTTGGCAGGTTTGTTGACGGTGGTGTTCCTCAAGGGGGTGATGGTGTTAGCGGCTGTGGAGATCCAGCTGGGGAACTTCTGGATGTCGAGTTCGAAGGTGGCTGATGGGGCGTGTCTGGATTCTTTGAGGGCAGTGTTCCAGATGGGTTCTGTGATGTTGCTCAAGTTCCGGCGTGGGCAATTGGGAGGTCTTGATGGGGCTTCTAGCGGGCTGTCGATGGTGAAGTGGACAATGATGGGGTCTGTCCAGGTTGGCTTGGATGTGTGGGAGAATGTGACTCTTTCGGTGGAGTAGAAGATGGGGTCGAGGGTGTGTGTTGCGCTGTGCATGGGGGTGGTGACTAGTTGTGATCGGCCAATGTTCATGTTCTCTAGGAGGGAGGAGGAGTTGGTGTCGTTGGGGTCTTCTAGGTGGAAGTTCAGGTCTCTTGGTTAGATGTAGTGGTTGGAGTTGATAGCGAGGGGGGTGATGAAGTCTGGACTGAGTTGCTGAAGCTGGGGCCCGGGGTCTGTAGGCAAGGGTTCCTATGATGGTGGTTTTGGCGTCTAGCTTGATCTGGAAGTTGAGGCGTTCCATGATCTGTGTTGTGTCGTTGTTCGATGCAGTGCATAGGAAGGAGTCCTTGTGGATGATGGCGATGCCTCCGCTGTGTCTTCTGGGGCGGTCACAGTGGATCATCTTGTTACCCTTTGGGGGATGCGGTGGCGATGTCTGGCGCCAAGGAGGGGGTGCGCGATGTTTATGTGATGTACATCACATTGGGGGTAAGGGTGGCTATGGTGTCCCATGTTTCCATGGCATGTTTTCAGAGGGGCCGGAAGTTGAGCAGCATGCAGTGGAGCTGTGGTCTCCAGACGGGGGACGGCTGATTGGTGAGTCCTTACTTCACAGGTAAGGCAGCAGTGGTTGCAAGTGGATGGTCCTTCCGTATGATGTGGTGATGCGATGCAGCAGTTGGTGTTCCTGGTCCTGTGGTCGAGGGTTCGGATTTCATCGGAGGATTATCGGAGACGGACAGTAGGCCCAGGCGGTCTGGCGCTAGGCCTGGTCCAGGCACAGACAGGCTTAAGTTTGGCGTGCCTTTGGCATGCTGGCAGAGAGGCCGTGCAGGGGCCTCCATTTAATAGCCCTGGGAGGTGGACTGGGCAGACCGGGAGGGCTGGGAGCAGGGTGAGAAGTATGGTGCGGTAACCAGAGCAATCTGGTCAGGGCCGTGTGGTTGTAGAATAGAAAGAATTAAGGGCAATGAAAAAAAACAGTCAAATAAGATTACGGGGGAAAACAACAAAACAAACAAATAAAGAGTAAGGCACAATCACTTACGGAGGAGAAAACCAAATCCAGATTAAACAGGCAAAAACACTTATGGGGAAAAACAAGTCCAATATGAAAGCATGGAAAAAGCAGAGCGAATTGTGCTTACAGGAAGAACCAATCCAACAATTAGAGATTTCTCAACACACCTAAGCAGGGAGGGGGGAGTCACAGGGGAGACGGGGCTCGAATCACAGTGCAAGATGGCTGAAGGACCAGGAAATTGCCTCTATGCCAACCAGGAGTGCTCAGTGGGGGAGTGACAACCAGACCAAGAGGTCTGTCAAACTCTATATCAGGCCCATAGTCGCACTGTCAGAGTAAGAATCCACGTGGACCTGAAGTCATGAGTTCAGGGGTGAAGCAAGGGTGTCTCGACATGTATGAAATACATTTTCTCAAACTTATGAAAGTGCATTTCCTTTGTATCTTTGTTTAACACCTGAGACTGCCGTTTATTTAGGCTCTAGGTGCTGAAAGGAACTAGAGACTTTCCTTTATTGCCAATCCTCTTAATTCTTTGTAATTTGCTGTCATTATTGACTTAGCGTTTTACAGAGGGAAATAGCGTCACGTCAAAAGCAAAACTCAATTCAGTAGGGTTCAAAAGCATAAATCTATTTGGATTTTGTAGCTGAGGCACATGATAAAATCTAGCCGACATAATCAAGAAGCCATACAGATACACTCACACTGTCTAAAAAGCATTGGATTTCATGGCCACACCTAGCACAAGCACACATACAGACCGGAGGTATGTTGTGGTAAAAGCAGACACACTCAAGTGTTTGCAAAGATCAAACTAGACAGCACAAGCTCTTGTGGGATCACAAGTACCACAAATATATGTGGCCACAACTCAGGTTCACTTGACAAATGGAACATGGACTAATATTCGCAAATATGTGGGCCAGACTCTCACACCTCCAACATAAACATGCAGGACACAAGTTAATGTCAAGTTAAAATGAAACATGTACCAACGCTCATGAACTTAAAAATGAAACACTAAAATTGGTGCATGCAAAGCAATTGCCCCGAAGAGACCAAGGGGCATATTCTCAAGGATCTATCGCCGAGTTATCGGCACTTTATCGCAGCCAAAGTCGCGATATATTCATCGCCCCATTCACAAGCTGGCGCTAACAGCCCATAACACCAGTTTACCTGCAAAAGCAGTCGCAAAAAACATCGCCACAGATGACCCCGGCAACTAACGCTAATGATATGCAGAGTAGGCGTTCCCGTGCAAAAATCCGTGACAACACCACTCCACAACATTCCCAACGACCAGCCACATCGGCGATAAGATCACAAAACATGCGATAAGGCGCGTTAGCAGCAGGAAATTAACACCTGCTCTTACCTGGTGTAAAGTCGGACGACAACCGGCACCAGACAAGGGAACACAGCCCATAGCCACACATGAAGAACAACAGATGCCCTGGAGCAACCGATCATGCAGCCCGGAGCCCCAATAGGCCAACAACACCCACCGCCACCACCCCCAGGACCCTACCACCCCCACCCCCACCGGGGCCCCACCCCGGTCACCCCCCCTCCTTTGGACAAAGATATTGCACATCAACTCCACGAAACCATGAACCAAACAAATCGCCAGAAGTCGCACAATCACAACACCTAACATACATGTGTGGTCAGAAAAAGGGAAATCATACATTCATATCATAATATCCAAATAATACGTTTATTACAGAATAAACCCAAAAAAATAATTCTGAAGAGGCATGGCGGGTCTTCTCAGGACCTTCTGTAAGTCACAGCCTGCAAAACAGAAATCTGGATAAGAAGGTGTGCCATGCGCCCATCAAAGTACAGAGAGAGAGAGAGAGCGAGCGAGAGAAAGAGAGAGAGCAAGAGAGAGAGCAAGAGAGAGAGCAAGAGAGAGAGCAAGAGAGAGCAAGAGAGAGAGCAAGAGAGAGAGCAAGAGAGAGAAAGAGAGAGAGAGAGAGAGAAAGAGAGAGAGAAAGAGGGAGAGCGAGGGAGAGAGAGGGAGAGAGAAAGAGGGTGAGAGAAAGAGGGTGAGAGAGTGCTGACACTGCAGACCTAGGCCTCACTGCTCACCTGCTGCACCGGTGTGTCTCCAACCACGTGCTGGTATACACTGCAGTCCCCCAGGTCCCTTATCTGATAGTGTCCAGAGACATGAATGGCAGAGTCCATACAGTTGCACACGCAATCATCGCTTGCCCGCCCCTGCGCACACAGGCTGCTGCATCCCAGCCCCTCCCGCTGCCCAGCGGTGATTGCCCGCCCCAGCGCAACCAGGCCTCACTGCTCACCTTCCGCCACCGGCGTGTCTCCAAGAGGGCCCACCACGTTCCGGTGGGATCTCCAAGCCCGGGGCCAGCGCCCATGGCACCCTCCACATCATGCAGCCCCTCACCGCAGGTCACACACCTGACTCTGGGTCTTGATTTCGCAATGGCAGAGACCACATCAGTGCACACGGCATCATCGCAGGCTGCACACCCGCTCAGCACTGTAGGTGCCCCTATCTCATTGCACCACAAGACACCGTCCCGTGGCGGTGTGCCTGTGCCTGCCGCAGTGTATCCGGTGCCACCAAGTCTGTGCACCGCTAGCCATGAACCCTTAATGATTGAGTTCCGTGGTGCAGACGCCATCATGTCAACCCCGGCACTGGGCAATGTGAGCTGGCAGGGCCCTAGGCCCTCATGCATACATGAGAACTACACAGAGACACCCAGTTAGAGAGTGGAAATGGCGTCCAGCACGTGCACCAGGCACTTTTTATTGGCAGGGTCACATGTCCTGTGACGCCTGTGCTGGATGGGTGTGGTGTGGGTGTACACCAGCCATGAGGGAGTGGCTGTGGCATGCTGACAACTAGACCTTTGAGCTGCAGATCCCTACAGTGAAGATCTGGGACATGTGGTGTTGTCGTCCCCCCTGTATGCGTAAGCAGAGTGGGCTGTCCTGGCGTATGCCAGTCCAGCTTAAGGGTGTGGACAATGACCCCGGAGCTCTGGGCATGGTTCCGTCCTGGGCTGGACAAGGAAGTGACTAATGGATGTGTCTCTGTAGTAGTGTCGGCGCCGCCCGGACCGCAATCGGCAATCTGTCACCCTGTGACAAAAGTCCCACAACCTGAGCAACATGGACGTAAGGGGGAATCACTGACCCTACATTCATCCATACTTCCACACTTGAAAGATCATAGACATGACACATCTGTGTGAATATGAATGTTTATTACACATTCAGTGGAGTGTTGCAGCTGGAGCAGTACAGGGCCATGCCAACCCCACTTTACATTGTTGGCCCTTCAGGGAATGACAGGTACATCAGGAGAGGAGGAGTTCAGTCCGCAGTCTGATAGCTGTGTCATTGGTGACCAAACAGAATTTGGCAGTCCATGTCGAGGTCCAAGGTGAGTGTCGCAGAGCGCATCGGGGGACAGTGGAAGGTGATGATGCAGAGGGCAGAACCAAGCAGAAACAGGCCACATGGCAGAGATGAATGCTGCTGCGTCCTTCTGACCACGAAGGCAGATTCATCCGCATCTTCATCCTCTGCTGTTGCATGTGCCTCACATGTGGGTGGTGGTGTTCTGTCTCCAGCACTGTGTGGCAGTGACACCTCAGGGGCCGGAGGTGGAATGTCTGCCGCACTGTGTGGCACTGACACATCAGGGGCCGGGGATGTGGATGGGGTGGTAGCAGCAGCATGCATCAGTGCCAGGCCTTGTGGCAGCAATGCCATGAGAAGGGTCTTTAGGGCATTGAGGGACCCAGCTACCTCTCGCTGGTGTGCAGCCGTGGCAGCCGCTCTTTCCGCCTGCATCTGCTCCATGTTCTCCATGATCCTCCACATGTGTCCCATCTCCCGGGCGAGATCGCTGGAGGCACTCTGGCTAGACAGTCATTCTTGTCGCAGAGTCAGGACTCTAGCGATGTCAGCCATGGTCCATTGGAGAGCATGGAGCGGACTGTGGGTGTCCGTTAGGGACTGTGAGTGGTCCCTGATGGGACTCAGACACCCACGTATGGCGTCTAGTTTGGCTGCCATGCGGTCGAACCCCACCTGCACCTGTTCAGCCAGCTTCTCCTGGCACCCCAACACATGGCGTTGGAAGGCCATGTGTTTGTCGTGGGGGTCCTGGGAGGCAGCCGTGGTGGTGGATGCTGCCTGCTGTGTGTTCTGTGCAGGGGGTGGGTTCTCCTCGTGGCAGCTGGGCTGCCCTGCTCCTGGAAGTGGGCTGCGGAGGCTGTCCACGAGCTGTTGGAGGGCGTCGGAGTCGAAGGTGTGGTGGTCCTCTTCATCATCAGAGTAGAGGGGTTCGGACTGCTCCGCAGGAGGTGTTGGATTTCCCCCTGCAATGTGAAGGGGAGATGCAGTTTCACATTGTGTTCACATGTATGTTGACGCATTGTACATGTTTACATTCAGACTGCATGACAATGTACATTGTGACTGTTTGGGGGGAGCTGCCTATTTGATGCAGGACAGTGGACATTCCGACTACATCATGGATGTGTGTTTGTACTTGTACATTGTCAACTAACATTTCCCTGTATTGCCAAATGTGATTAGCCAGTTTATACGCACATGCGGCACCAGTTGTGTCTTCTGTTCTGTTGTGGACGTGTTGCGGTTTGTACCACATCGTTGTCAATGTTGATGTGCTCTGCATGTAATGTGTGTCTGCCGCATTTTGGGGGAGTCGCCCCTGCAGCTCTGATGTAGCTGCCCCTTATCCCTTACATGCGGTGTGCCTCGGGCTTTTGTGCTGATGCAGTGCTGAGATGTTGCATACTTGTGTGCATTGGTCTCTTGGTGGGAGTTGGGGGTCTGGGGCATGGTTTGTTGCCCCACCCCCCAGCACCTTGAGACCCTCACGGGTGAGTAGTGCGCTTTACAAACCCCCTGATTGATTGATGTGCTATGCTTAATTGTGCATGTGTGCCATTGTGCCCATCTCCCCCAGTCCCCCCAGTCCCTGGTCGTTACTCACCCTGTTGCTGTTGTGTCCGGTCATGTTGAGCAGTGTCCAGTCCCCCAACTCCTGCCACCGTCTCCCACTGATGACTGTGGACACCATTTCCTCCATCTCGTCCAGCTCCTCCTGTGGCGCTGGACTCCCACCCCCAGTCTGCATTGCTGCCTTCCGGTTGTTTGCGAGTTTCAGCTTGGTTTTGCGCTTCACATCATTCCAGCGCCTCTTGACCTCATCCATTGTCCTCCTCAGCACTCCGACTGCATTCACCTTGTCCACAATGGTCTGCCATATTCCATTTTTAGTTGCCAGTGACACAGTGGAGGTGACGAACAGTGTTTGATGGTGTTCTATCACCTCCGTTATCAGGATCCTGTTTTCCTGCGGACTGAACCGCTTCTTCCTACTCTTCTTGTCCTTGCCCTTCCCTGACCCCGAGGTCACAGGCTGGTCCTCCGGGGGGCTTGTGGGGTTCTGGTTGTCCTCTGTACTTGCTCTGGATGCCTCCATTGTGCTTCGCTGTTGTTTGGTTTTTGTTTGTATGTTTTTTTTCTACTTTTATAGTGCATTTTCCTGCATGACGCGTGGGAATTGCAGGCCTGTGGCTGGTTTTTGCAAATTTTTGTATCGCGATTGGCGTCATCGCTACTATTTTCGCGTTGGGGTTTCGCGGCATCGCGTTGATTTTAACGCGTTCATTTGACGCGTTATCGTGTGACTATCGCATGGTACCGCCGTGTTGGGAATGCCACGTTGACACAGCGTTATTTTCACGCAATGGACTGTGATGTGAAGTGTTGCGTTAAGCTGGATTTGCGGTAGTTATCACACGTTCTTGAGAATATGCCCCTTACTGTCAGACTCTGGCACACAGAAATCAGACCACAAAAGATTCCAATGTGCTAAGTGTATCCTGCAGATGCCAAATGGTGAAAGGCTTATTTGATCAAATACCACGTCTTTTATCCTAATTCAGAACCGTTTTGGAACAACTTGAAACACATGAACATGGAATATTCTATGCACAGGCAGCACAGCCTCCTATAAAGCCTAAACTGTGATCCAGACACATACTCTTACTTACAACCCCTTACTGAATATTACCCTAACCGCAGCTCTTCAATCTATTACAAAAGATAGAAAAAGAAAGCTCGACTATAAGTAATATTTTTTTTCAACATAGATCCCATGTTCCTTTCTGGTCTGATTGTATGACTAGGCCCAGACAACATTTAAATTACATGATTTGTGTAATTTCTGGAGTTTCTTGTTACACTTGTCACATGAAATTACAGCATGTCACGTAATTAGCTGCAATTTGCTGCAAAATAATAGTGTGGGAACAAAGCAAACGACAAGAATACAAGAGTCTGTTATTGACGGTAAATGTGTTTTTCGCACTATGGTTTTAGCAAGAAATGCGTCCTTGCCTCAACTTTTGACACAAAAATAAAGCTCTAAGGGCCAGATGTGCGACCCTTTTGGGCGGTCGCAAACAGGAGATCTGCCCGTTTGCGACCGCAAAAAAGGGTCCAGGCATGTACAAACGCTATTCGAATAGCGTTTGCGACTCTCGCTATTAGGAAGGGTCGTCCCTTCCAACTAGCGAGTCTCAATGCCATGTACAATTGTTTTGCGACCGCATTTGCGGTCGCAAAACACTTGCAGTTTACCACCTACATCAAGTAAAAAACACCAGAGCACACCAAATGGTCGTAACTATCATCCAATTTCAATGATCTGTGGTTCAACCAGTCAAAATGAATGTCCTTTAGAAGAATTCCACAACAATTGTTGGCGCTGCTGCCGGTTACGAGGTGCACGGACTGCCTCTTAAAACAAGAGAGGATGTATCAAGTTCCTACACTCGTGGAAGAGAAAAGTTTCCTCCACGGTTCATGACGAAATTAACGCGGTTTACAACAGGGATTGACATGACTGCCAGTCGGGTTGATTTTTCACATCATTTATTGGAATAATTATGACCTATTGCACTTAATTGGAACTTTGCGATTTGAGACATGAAATTGAACTCAGTATATTACATCTAAGCCTTGAGAAAGCCCAGGGGGCGAAACGTACGTCGGCTGCTGCTGATTTCTATATGTAATGAAATGGAATAAACCAAGCAAAGGGACCCGATTCAACAATTGTTGTGGAATTCTTCTAAAGGACATTCATTTTGACTGGTTGAACCACAGATCATTGAAATTGGATGATAGTTACGACCATTTGGTGTGCTTTGGTGTTTTTTGTTGGACATTGTTCTAGTCTGGTTTCAGTCCTAGTGGATTTATACCCTGGTGGGTGGGTATTGTGACACCATGAGAGCACCCTAAAATATTGTGGTTTCAAGGACACGGGTGAGACACATTGAACACTGATTTAAATAGATGTGCAGGTCATGGAGCATACCCACAATCTTTGGAAACACCTACATCAAGTAGGTGGTAAACCACTCGCAAACGGGAAGGAGTCCCTGGGGTCCCCTTCCCCTTTGTGAGTGTGTGCGAAAATATTTTTTAAGAGCAGGCAGTGGTCCCAGGGACCACTACCTGCCCTTAAAAAATAAAACTGAAAAGTTTCATTTTTCTTTTTGAAATGCATCCCGTTTTTCTTTAAGGAAAACGGGCTGTATTTTAAAAAAAAAACTGCTTTATTTAAAAAGCAGTCACAGACATGGTGGTCTGCTGACCCCAGCAGGCCTCCATCCCTGGGAGTGCTAGCCATTCCCAATGGGGTCGCAAATTGCGCTTGCTTCATTAATATTGATGAGGCATGCAATTTGCGACCCATTGGAAATCGCAAACAGTGTCTAAGACACCGTTGTACATTTCCTTTTGCGAGTCGCAAATTGCGAGTCGCAATTCAACGCAGTTTGCGACTCGCAAAAGAGAATGGTCGTACATCTGGTCCTTCATGATGGATTTGAATTTCGCATAATTATGAGTACGTTTCTTGTAATTATGGAAATACAAATCAAGTAAATTTTGCACACCCCTAATTATTTTGTTGCAGCCTCCTGTGCAGCCTCCACCAGTATGTATTGCCTTACAAATTAATGAAAACCGGTTTTGTAATACATTTTTTTGACATAGCTGCACAAAGGTTAATTGTCATTCGTACACTTATATAAGCCTACACATTGTGATGAAGCAACAGCATAAAAGGTGCGCCTTGAGAAAGTGAATTTAACCGCATATGTGCCTTAATGCTTATGTTTACTATGAAAATGCTAGTGCTTGTGTGCCTTAACATTTGCATATGTAAAGACAACAGGAGTATACCCATAAACCAGGTTGAGATTTGGGTAAGTTAGAGTGCATAAACAACAGTATCTCAACTGGTAATATTTGTAAGACTAGTAAATAAGCATGCACGAGACATTGCAGGTGAAAAACAGAGGGAGACTCATGGTTTAGTTAAACGTGCCAAAGGCATCATATATTGAATATAGGTAGGAAGGAACAAAAAGGCATAATGGGGTACAAAGTAATTGAAAACAGTTGTTACAGCACTGTAAGCAATAAATACATGTGTAACCCGAAAAAGTATGTGCACACAAGTGCTCGTGACACAGGAAGTGGACAGCGATAAATGGCGCAAGTGAAAAAGTGACAGTAATTTATAAGCAACTTCAGGTTCACAAAAGGGTATTTACATAAATTGATGTTTTTCTGCCTATTTTTATAACAAATGTCTCGCTTGAAATTTGTTGTTCTCAGTAGAGAACTAAATCAAATAAATTAAACTTGACTTGACATAAATTGATACAGAGTCAAATTGTTTTAGTAAACCAGAGTGAGGTGCGCCACAAATTGCGCTGGGATGTCGATGACGTTTCGATCCAATTGGTATAGGATCATTATCAGGACCAGGTTACTGAATGAAGGGTGCAGTTCGCTGGGATCTGCAGGGAATGACAAGAAGGGTAGAAGGGCCAGCGAGGCTTGGGCCCAACGGTTGTGCCGCCAATGCAGAGAAGCGAATTGCGAAGAGTAAGTAAAACAGGCAGAGGATTGAATCCTGTGGTGCAAGCCCCATAGGGTCTCGGGAGGAGAGGAGGAGTCAGCTCACTGAAGACACAAGAGAAGCTGGTTCGGCTTGCCGATCAACCTGGCGGCCACTGTGGATCGGGGCGTCGACCCAGGTTCACTTCCAGAGCGTTGCCACCATCACTTCGCTCCCGTCGCCTTCAAACCAGCTTCTCTTGTGTCTTCGGTGAGGAATATTCCGCTGTACACAGGGGAGCGATGCGTCGGTTCCGGTCTGTAGGGGGAAGCGATGCGTCGATTCTGAGACGACTCCGATTCGTGGGTGATGCATCAGGGAAACCTTGCTGCACAGGGACGATGCATGGAAATCCGGGATGCGTTGGCGAATGATGCAGCGGCGGCAAGCGGCGCTGCGCCAACCTTTTCAGCCATGATCCCTCGATGTGTCAACTCTTGCTGCGGTGACAGGCGCTGCGTTGGTTTCAGCAGCAACGCAGCATTGTGGGGAGATTTTTCTTGTCGCACCACGGCGTTGCGTCGGAAAAACTGTCGTAAGAAGAGCGATGCATTGATTTTCTTGTTGTTGCATTGCTTTCCATCTCCCAGCAGCAGAAACAACCTCCAGAGGCCCCACACAGTCACAGGCACTCCTGGCAGGTCAGAACTCCCAGCAAGGAAGATCAGAGGAGCTGGGGGTGAGGTCCTTGTGTTCCTGACACTTCAAAACAGGAGGTAAACTCTACTCAAGCCCTTGGAGACTTTCCTCAAGCAGGGGACACAATAGACAGCAAAGTCCTTCTCCTTTCCTTGGCAGAAACAGCAACTGCAGGCCAACCCCAGACACACAGCAAGAGCAGTGCTTCTCCACAGTTTCTCCAGCTCTTCTCCTTGGCAAAGGCTCCTCTTGATTCCAGAAGTAGTCTAAAGTTCAGGGGTTTTAGGTCTAATACGTATACCCCAAAATGTCTTTGTTCTCTTTGTGCAAGGGTCTCTGAGCCCAGTCCAAACCAGTTCTGTCCTCTCTTGTGCAGCTGCCCAGGAGGAGGTGGAGACAGCATTGTGTAAGACAGACAGGCCCTATTCAGGTGCAAGGGAAATCTCCTCCCACCACTCTGCATGCAGACCGGGCCTATTCAGGTGCTAGTGAGACCTCCTCCCCCTACTCTGAATGCAGCCCTGGTGTAGTCATCCCAGCCCTGACTCATTCAGGAAAGGCAGAACACACATCAACCCCCCTCCCCCGGTGGCTGCCTGAGAGAATGTGCCTCCCCAGTACCTGTCACTTGAAAACCAGACAGTCAATACACACACAGGCAGATGCACAGAGAATGGTTAAACAAGAAAATACCTACTTTCTAAAAGTGGTATTTTCAAACACAGAATGTAAAGATCACCCTCACTAAAAGATGCATTTTAACATTCTCAGTTCAGGCATGCTAAACTTTATTTTCCTACCTTGTTCCCAGGGGCAGTTATGCTTATATGATATTATAAACAAACTCCCCATTCTGTCCTATGGGAACAGGTAGCCTTGCAATAGTGGAAAACAACGTTGGCAGTAATTCTCTATCAGGACATGCCACACACATCAGGGCATGTCCTGCCTTTCACATACACTGCACCCTGCCACAGGGGTACCTTGGGCCTACCTTAGGGGTGACTAACATGTAAGAAACGGGAAGGTTAGGGCCTGGCAAGTGGGTGCACTTGCCAAGTCGACATGGCAGTTAACAACTGCATACAGACACTGCAGTGGCAGGTCTGAGTTACCTCTTCAGAGCTACTCATGTGGGTGGCGCAATCAGTGCTGCAGGTCCACTAGTAGCATTTGATACTAGGGACTGACCAGTAAGTCAAATATGCCAATCATGGATAACTAATTCATGTTCACAATTTACACAGAGAGCATATGCACTTTAGCACTGATTAGCAGTGGTAAAGTGCCCAGAGTCCTAAAACCAACAACAACAGGTCAGGAAAAAATAGGAGGAAGAAGCAAAAAGTTTGGGGATAACCCTGCAAAAAGGGCCAAGTCCAACACAACCCCCTTCCAGCCTAAAGCCAGGGTAGACCAATCCATACCTCGATGGGCTTCTCTGATTGGGGGCCATAGAACATGGAACCTGGCCAGCAACAGCAGGAGTCTATTCCTGTTCTACGCCTTCCTGAACCCAGTTGGATCCCTCTATCCATACTCTCAGGACCCACTAAGTTGACCCATCGGGAACTCTTTTTAAAAAAAAAAAAAAAAATTATTATCTTTCTTTAGATTTTATAAGAACATATAATCAATACAGCATGTATAATGCACAGGTAGAAACATGATTGCCAAAGAAAAGAGGAAATCAAGAATATCACAGTAGCAGAAAATTACAGAGCATCGTGCATAGTAACAGGCAAAGCAGTGATCATTGTACCGAGGTTCATATATGAGAGGTTCACTACTGCCACCGGGGGACATATCTGTACAGGTGGAATCTACAATCGCTGCTTGTAGTGTGTAGGCAACACATATGGATGGGCAGGGGTCTGTCAACATGCTCCAGCACTGGAGGCCTGAGTCATGCTTGCGGTATCAATCGGGTGTGTGAGCAAGTATGCCTTTAAGGGGTCCCAGATGTCACAAGGGCGTGAAGTGAGGGGCAGGAGTTCTGCAAACGTGAATGTTTGTTCCTGCCAAAATAACATGTCGCTGATCCATTCCTTGAATTTGGGTGCCCTGCCCCCATCCCACCTACATGCTATTCTTCTTTTAGCCAAGAGAAGGCTAAAGGACACAAATTTCCGATGTGCCACAGCCAAATTCTCAGTGTAACCCAACAAGGCGAGCAAAGGGGAAAACGGGAGCTGCAGTGAAGTCATCTGCTCCAGTGCTGTAAGGACTTGACGCCAGTAGGCTTGTATAGCGCTACAATCCCAGGCAAGGTGCAGGAAATCTGCCCCCGCCATACCGCATCGATCACAATTGTTGCTATCACGCAATTTGTATCTACACATTTTGGCCGGGGTATAGTAAATGCGGTGTAAGAATTTATAATGGATGATGCGTAGTCGGCTACTGGTTGAGCTTTGTTCTGTCTGGCTGCAGCAGTATGTCCATTGCCTATCTGTGATGTCATGTCCCACCTTGGCAGCCCATTTGTCTCTGGCAGTGCAATGGGTTGGGCCCAAGTCAGTGTATAGGCTATGATATAGTGTGGAGACTAAATGCGACGCAGCGTTCTTGCATAGTATCATGCGCAGTGGGGCGACCTCCGCGGGCTCCAACGGGTATGCAGACGTGAGCTCTTTGATGCCCTGTCTCACACGAACATAGAGAAAAATGTCCATGAGAGAGGGCGGTTGTTTGGAAAACAATTGTTGTAATGTGCGAAACTTACCATTGAGGTAGAGATCCCCCAGCATGTGATCCCGTATTTAGCTTTAGTTTTTTTGAAGATACCTTCCTGTAGGACCGGCATCTTCGGGTGATAAACCAGAGGAAGTAACGGTAAGTACAACATGGGGCCTGTGAACGTCTGGCGATGCCTTGCCATGCCTTCACCGTGCAGACAATCGGCGATGGGTCGACCGCTCGTGGCGTAGTGGTGGTCAAAATGGCGCCCTCGAGCGGTATGGGGTCAGATAACCAGTGCTCAGCTGCCACCTGAGGCATGTATTTGGGGGGGTGAAACCAAAAATGGGCGTAGTGAGCCTGCGTGCATAGGTAATATAACTCAAAGTTAGGTATATCGAACCCTCCCTGGGAATAGGGTTTAGTGATTGTGTCCCACTGATGCCGAGGTTGCTTGCCTCCCCAGGTCAGCCGTATCAGGTCCGAACGGAGTGAAGAGAAGAAATGTCTGCCTGGGTTAAAAGGAATATTTACAAAAAGGTAGAGTAACTTGGGAAGGATGACCATTTTTATGAGGGAAGTGCACCCTGCAAGAGAGAGAGGGAGAGCAATTCATCTTGTGACATTGCTTTTGATGTCTTCCAATGTCCGACCATAGTTGAGCCGCATCAGCTCTTCCCGATCAGTTGTGATGTATACCCCTAAGTATTTCACCTCATCAGCGCACCACTCTATTGGGAAGTCCGGTGTAAACGTCGTCACAGTCGAGGTAAGGGGGAAGATCTGCGACTTCGCCCAGTTGATGTGAATACCAGAGAGTCCTCCAAAGCGGACAAGTTCCCGAAGTAATGGATTAAGATTGAGGTGCGGATCTCGGACATATAGAGTGATGTCGTCAGCATATAGTGAGATGAGTATTGGGCGGAGAAAGCAACGGAGCGCCTTATCGTGATGGTACTGTCTAACTTTGGCCGCGAATGGCTCAATAGCCAGCGCGAAGAGTAGGGGAGAGAGCGAGCAGCCCTGCCGAGTGCCCCGGGTGATGTAGGATTACTGGTTTTGTATTGTTTTTCTTTCATGGTTTTTCTTTCTTAGTCACGACTTGCACTAGCAGCAGCAATTTTCTGATTCATCTTGGTCCTGAAGAAAGCCTAGATACAACTTTTGATCACAATTTTACCATCTTGAAAACATCCCAGAGCTCCTACCTCACAGTGAGGGAGTTGTAGCCCTCAGTGGGACTAGGTTTTCCACTGGGAGGAGAAACCCATATGATGAAGCATGCCACCTATGGTGGGTGAGGGTTTTCGTCCTAAAAGGGATTGTCCCCCTGTTTATATGGGAGATTTTCTGATACTCCAGTCCTTCTATCTACTCATGCATATGTGTTGATGCATTTTGTGTGCTAACATAGACCCGAGGTTGTCTTGTGTTATTATTGAATTATACTAGGGGATACTCTCCTCGGTGGTCTTTAAACTAGTTCCCTTGGACCCTCCCTTTTGTGTGTTAGTAACCTTGGGACACAGCCCACTCCCACTCCTCCTCCTCCGAGACAGGATGTGGGACCCTACACCCCTCCCACTACACTGGGACCTATCTGGGCAACCACCAACCTCCCCTACCTCACTTGGTTGGGGAAAACCTGAGCCAACCCCTTCAGGATCACTCCCAAAAGCTTCTTTAGACCCTTTGAAATCCACCAAAAGGTCTGCCTCCAGTGCAAGCTTCCTGGGGTCAGAGAACTCACACTCCACCGGCTGTTGGCATAGCTCTGGAAAACAGGGTCTTAAAATATGCTGTCCATCAATTGAATCACACAGCCCCACACAAGCGTTGACCAAGCTACTCTTTACCTCACCATCCATTGCCTCACACAAGTACCCCACACCACTCTCCTGAGATTGGCAAGACAGTGTCTGACTGTATCTGTCACTCAACCCACACTCTTCTGGGCGGTTTCCACATTCACACACCAAGGCTTCTACCGTGGGGAAACCCCTCTCCTTGCACCTCTCATCTAGAGTTAGTAGAGTGTCCCTCCCAGCACTAGGAATATGAACCCCTGTGCCAGTTCCCCAATCCTCCTCAGGGACACTGCACACCACTGGAGCTACCTCATAATCCTGAACCCCTTGGTTCAGGATTATCAACCCCCTCCTTCAAGTCAGGTGCCACATCTCTGGGTGTGTGTACTTCTCCCTCAGCACTAGACACTACATTTTAGCAGCCACCTTCTGAGCTGGACTCCACCTCCAACCCAGCCAAGCTCACTTCATGAGCTAAACACTTTTCCTTTTCCTTGGATAAGACACTCATGGCCTCAAGCCTCTCCAACTCCATATCAAGATCTATCATTCTCAATTCATGTGCCAAAAGCAACTTCCTTTCTTCCAAGGCACGAGCGTTCTTGCTCTCCTCTGCCTTTAGTCTCATGACCTCCAATTCATGATCCCTGGCCCTTTGCCTTTCCTCCAAATCCTCTGGAGAAAAATTCCTGGAAGACTGATTGCTACCAGCCCTAGAGGCTGCTCTCCCAACAGGCAAATACTGGGATCTGAAACGACCTTCTGGCACATCCCCATCCACATCTGCATCATCTGTCTCCCCAGCTTCTTTGTCCTCCCACCAGGCCCCTAAGGCATTCTGTAGCTCCTCTTTCCTAAAGTGGCTCTTCATGGGACAACCAAAGCTTTTGCAGAATTGCCTGAGTTGCTCTACTTTGTAACTGCCTAACAATTCAAAGTCAAACTTCAAGTCGGCAACCTCACTTGCTGCTTTACCATTCCGAGACATGATGCATGGATACTCAAGGGTCAGATCAAAAATAGAACCAAAAATAAAACACAGTATGTGGTTGCATAGTGGTCTGCACTAAACTAGTGATGTACACCAATCACTGTGGGTCAAGTACAAATACAGGTTCAAATCCTCACCGCTGACCACCAATGTTAGAAATGGGGGTCTCTAGTTGGCAGAGGTTAGGTACCTTTGTCCAAATAGGGACCCTTGCTTCTAGTCAAGGTAATGGGGGTACACACTGAAGATAACCCCTGCTCACCCTCAAACCCTGCAAAAAGGGCCAAGTCCAACACCTTGTTGCTAAGACTTTGGAATATATCTTAAAATCGCTGTTAACTAATGTAATGGGTTTATATGACTCAGGATCTTGCGGAGTCTTTCCTTTTTTGAGAAACACCACTGTGTTAGTCAAAGCCCAAGAGTCATCTATTTGTAGCTCTTTTTGTGCCTTAAGAAATATCTCAACCAGATTATCACCTAGGTCCGGAAAAAAACACTTAGTAAACTTCTATTGGTATTCTATCTGCCCCTACAGCTTTACCAAAGGGGAGTTCCTAAAGGGCCACGTAAAGGTTGTCCCTACTGACTGGGGCATCTAAGAAAACCCAAAAAAGTATGCCCGGAGTTGAATGGATTATTTTTATGACAGATTTCCACCAGCCTGTGTTTACTCTTGAGATGATATAGCGCCCGAAGAGGGTCGTCTAACCCTGCAGATATTTTTTCGACTTAGGGCAGTCACCCCATGAGTGTTTGTGCTTTGTGTTGTGCTTACTCCTAGAATAAACCCTAGCTTTTCAAGAAACTTTCTCCTCAAGCCCTCAATGTGCATTTCTTGCAGACGCACAATGTCCACTCTAAAAACGTTAAGATCTTCTCTGAGATTACGCCTTTTAGCATTATCATTCAACTCACAAATGTTAACAGAGGCAATGCGTATCTTAGTAGTACCGGTCATGTAAGTGACCTAGATTGTCTAGCAGCTTCTTTAATTTTCCTTTACCTCCCTCCAAACTGGACCACCCTGCAGATGAAAAAAATACCAAATTGACTCATTCACCTTTTCTTCCTCCTCTTGTGGAGTGCACCCCACCACCACAAAGAGCTAAACTCCCCACCCCCTTCCTCTCACTCCTCTCCATCACCTCTCCCCCAACCTATACAGTGAGGCAATAAGACCACTGCTGGTTTGAATAATGGCTCCTGTGCTTCCCTCTTCCCAAGCTCTAAGCCACCAATACCCACACTTTTTCATACAAACAAATAGAAACCAACGTGAGACAGAAAGAAAAAGGCACTTGTAACTTGGCTCCCCCAGATCCCATAACAGTGTATCTGTCTCTTATTGGAATGCCAACATATGAACTAGAAGCCTGGAAAACACACAGCACCCCAGATACTTTTTCATAAGTGCATATTAGGCTAAATAGAGACAGAGAGAAATAACACTGCAGAGGAATTACAGATCAGGTCCCATCTGTCAGTTCGCCCATTTACTGATTGGCCTTGATCTCTGAAGTGAACACCAGGGTCCTTTTGTTGAAGACAGTATTATGGCGAGCAGGGTTCATCAAATATGTTTCTGCCCCAATTGTTTGGCACAGCTTGATAAGCTGCCTCAGCCTCCACTACCTCTCCACTGTCATGTGACAGAAGTCTGGTTACAAAAAAAGTGACTATCAAAATTATGCTTGGCATCAGGCCGGGCATTTTCAAAACAGCTTGCCGGAGCTCAGAATTCCCAAAATAGACAATAATGACTCTCAGTCTGCCAAGACATTCGACTTGTGTGTGACTTGACTTCCTCAGCATTATGAGAAATCAATGAACTCTGGACTTCCAATAACCAATTCCAGGAGATCATTTCAGGGAAAGCCCCTTTTAATAGGTTAACCATAAACGCCCTGAAATCATTGCCTTCAGCCCCTTCTTCTATGCCAAGAAATCACAAATTATTGCATCTCTGTCTGTTCTTGTTGTCCAATGTCTTTCATTTCAGAGCTCTGAGCATCTGATTATGCTTTCTTCACCCCCACATCTGACTCTAATGCTTCCAGTCTGGTTTTCAACTGAGACAATCCTCTCTACAATCTTGACACAAGCTCCTACCGAGCCTTGTAGCCATCAGAGCGAATCATTTCCTGATGTTGTGTGATGGCACTATATATTAACTTTGGGATGGTTCCTTTGTAATGTCTACAGTAACCAGAGAGTCTCCACCCCCCAAGACAGTCTGCCTTTGGCCCTGTAGTTCCGTGTATAGCTGCTGTGTTGCGGAGTAATCCCATTTTAGTGTAGAGACTGACCCGTTCTTTTTGGTCATTTTCACTGAATTTTGGGTTGGGCTTGGATCTTTGATCTTCCTATGTTGCCTCTCTCGCCAAAATTGCCATACCAAGCCTGTCTGACAAGCTGCTTAGACTAGTACCAGAGATTGATGATCACCTTTCTGCTTCTGACTCCCCTGGGCTTGTGGTATCAGAGTCATCAGTGAGTGAAAAGAATGTATCTCCCAGTTCCACAGATCCAGAGAGTTATCAAATGGGTTTCTGCGGCCCGGCCCCCTCTACCAGTGCCCTGGCATCTTTTTTGTTAGATTTATTTACAGTTAGGCCTTTGTTTGTCTACTTTCAACCTCTCAGTCCTAGTAGATTAGGCGAAGGGAGTTCCTTCGTCCCAGAAAACTGCATTATCAGTTTTTCAGGCTCTCTTGTTACAATTGGGCTGGCCCATTCCACATACTCAGCTTTAAAATCAATACCTGTTGCATATCTATTCAAAGGATGCAAAGATTCAATAGGCAAGGGCAGCACTATTGAGGCACCTATGGTGATCTGCACCGCAGCAGAGATTACCTTATTCTGGGTATCTTGTGCCCCAGGTAAATAAAGGGTGGCCCCCACCTTGGTGTCTTTTATTAAAACAGGGTTCCCCCCATCACTGCACCCCTGGACCTGTCACTGACCTGGTAATTGGCTTTCACTGCCATTCCACCACACTGCCACATGGCTGTATTCTCCTGAGCTTAGCCTGCCCCTTCTGCCAGGATGATGGCTTTTGGTTCGGTGACGGGAGCCAGATCAAGCTCTAAATCCACGGTGAGGCTCCTATTCTGAGCCGACCTGCAGGGATGGTTTCTTTGTCAGAGCCCATCTCTGAGGATGGTCCCCACTTGGCCGAAACAGCCACCATCGCAGAAGAAAAGAAGAACTCTGTAATGGGGAGTTGGGCCCATATATCGATTTGCCGCTGCTTATGCTAATCTGCTCTGCTGCAGATTGCATCTAGGCTCTTTTAGTGTTTCTGAGCCTGGTTTTCAGTCCCCCTCCATTTCCACCGCCACTCCGATCTAGCTTGGAGGGGGTCGGGCCAGATAGACGCGGTGCTGCCACTGCCATCTCAAGAATTCAGTCCTGAGTCGACCGTGCAGATATCAGCGGCATTTTATGTTATGTTATGTTAACTGCTACTTTTATAGCGCATAATCACCATCAGGTCTCTTAGCGCTTTGAGAGAGGGGTCCGATGCCCGATACCCACTGCAGTCCCCAGGAACATGCATAGCAGATGATTAGATGGAGTCTAATGCCTCACTGAACAGGAGCGTTTTGAGGCGTTTCCTGAAAGGGAGGAGAGAGCATTCCTTGCGAAGGCCATCGGGTAGTTTGTTCCAGAGTTGTGGGAGCAGGACAGAGAGGGCTCTGCCTCCCTTGGATATTGTATTAAACCGGGGAACTGCCAGCAGGCAGCTCTCGGCGGACCGGAGTTTACGGCCAGGTACATAGTTTTGAAGACGCTCTTTAATGTATGTTGGGGCCTGGCCGTACATTGCTTTATGGGCAATACAAAGGCCCTTGAATTTGGCCCTCTGCTTAATGGGGAGCCAGTGAAGCTTGCGCAAAAGAGGGTAGCATGTGCCCTTCTAGTGAGCCTGAAAATCAGCCTGGCTGCATCATTCATGGTCATCTGTAATTTGTTAGTTAGTTTTTCCTGAAGGCCGATGTACATGGCGTTCCCGTAATCTAATCTGGACAGGATGGTCGCTGATACTATCATCTGTAGAGCTGTCGTTGAAAGAAGGGGGGCAAGTCTCCGCAACTGTCTCAGCAGGCCAGTGCATGTACCAATCACGGTCAAAACTTGGTTGGTCATAGAGAGGTCCGCATCTATCTTGATGCCCAAACTTTTTACGGTCGTGACTGGCGTAGGGGTTGTGCCCAACTCTTGGGGCCAGAAACGGTCACTCCAAGGGTTTGGTTTCCAGGGATGAACTAGGACCTCAGTTTTGTCTGGGTTGACCTTCAGAAAGTTAGTCGTCATCCAGTTCACGGTGTATCTGAGGATATTTTGAGTCAATGAGGGGGCCTGCTGGGAGTTGTCGATCTGGAGGATGAGCTGCGTGTCGTCCGCATAGTTAAAGACTTGGCAGTCCATGCGCGCCAGGGCAGCTATTAGCGGCTGGAGGTAGATGTTAAATAGGAGTGGAGACAATGCTGAGCCCTGGGGGACGCCACACGTGAGGGCGCCCCTGTCAGACACCTGCTCCCCAAGCTGGACCCTCTGCGACCTCCCGGAAAGAAAAGATTCAATCCACTGGTAGGCCACCCCGCAGATGCCCAGTTCGGAAATGCGGGCTAGAAGCTGCGCATGATTGACTGTGTCAAATGCTGCCGACAGGTCTAACAGCACCAGGGCGGACGGTTTCTTATTGTCAGCCATAACTCTGAGCTCGTCAAGTACGGATATCATTACCAGCTCTGTGCTGTGGTGGGGCCTGAAGCCCGCTTGCCGCCCTTGGAGTAACTGGTGTTCCTCCAGAAAAGCCGCGAGTGTTTTTAGGATGTGCTGCTCTATGACTTTCGCCAGGAAGGGGAGCTGGGAAATTGGCCTGTAGTTTTTAAGAGTGGCCACATCCGCCCCAAGTTTCTTCAACAGGGGGATGACCCTGGCTTCCTTCAGGCCAGAGGGAAAGGTAGCCTGTCTCTAGGGAGCGATTTAGTAGGGCGAGGATCTGTCTTTCAAGACCTGGGAGGGCCATACGAAAAACCCTCGGAGGACAGGGGTTAGCTGGTGAGCCAGATTTGATATGGCTCATCAGGCCTGACAGGGAGGCTGGGTCTAAATTAGGGAAAGAGGGGAGCTGGTTAGCCTGCGTAAGGGGCGTAGGGTGCTGTTCTAGGAGGGTCTGATGGGTCGGGATGCTCTCAATCTCAGCTAGGATGTCGGCGACTTTGTGAAGAAAAAGGTCTGGAAGGTGTTGCAGTCTACTGGTAAAGCTGTAGATCCTAGTGTTGATTTCTGGCTGAGTTCTTTTAGTATTTTAAAAGTCTCTTTTTGTTTATTTACTGCCCCCGTAATTCTTGCCTCATAATATTCAGCCTTCCTAGTCATAATGGCCTTTTTGTATGAGGCAAGCAGGAGTTTGTGGGCAGCTAGGTCGGCTTGGCTATCTGATTTCCGCCACCTTCTCTCGGCTTGGCGGAGGGTTTGCTTCCTGCCCCTCAGTTCTTCATTGAACCAGGGGGCGCCTTTACCTTTATCTCTAACTTTCTCCCTCCGTGCTGGTGCTACCTGATCAATGGCTTCCATAAGCGTGTCGGTGAGGGCAGCGCACTCATAGTCTAAGTTGTCTGAAGTGGGTGCTTTCATGGGGAGTCTAAGTAAGGTCCCCACCAGATTATCTTCCTCAATTCTATTCCAACTGCGCACAATTTTCCAACCAAGTGACGGCTGCAGTGGGGGGCTGTCCAGCGGGGCCCAGCACCTAATCAGCGAGTGATCCGACCAGGAGCACATGCTGATGTCTGTAAGCTGGGTTGATCGCTGGGAAGTCCAGATGAGATCGAGTATGTGGCCCTTAATGTGGGTTTGAGCATTCACCAGTTGGTGAAGCCCCAACGAGCACATGGCTATCTCGAAATGGCTAGCCTGCGACTCTCTGGGAGTTTCGTCCCAGTGGTAGTTGAAGTCACCCACCACTAGGAGACGTTGGTAACGTGAGCAGAGGTCACTGATCAACTCAGAGAAGAGTTCATTAAACCTAGGGGTTGAACGTGGAGGGCGGTATGCCACTAATAGTATGATGCAGGAGGATTTACTCGAGATTTTAACACCTAATGTCTCAGCGTTCTCGAAGTTTTCTGCCAGTATCTTGTCTACCCGTAGACTTTTTTTATAGAAGATAGCCACTCCACCCCCTCTGGCATTATCCTCCCTGTTGTGCCAAACGGCGTCAAATTCCCCAGGTAGTGCAGCAATCATATCTGGGACGGAGCTATCTCCTAACCAGGTTTCTGTGACCGCTAGTGGAGGAGAGTAGGATCTGCTTCACATGGGTACCCCCACTTTTTGCTGATGCTTCACTGTTTTTCGACCTTAGTCTGGCTGGGGCCCTGCTAATCAGAACCCCAGCCTAGCTGCTTCCTCTCTAAAATGGTGTCCATGTGCCTTAGGCACATCTCTGATTGGAATCTGGAGTGCCCTTATAAGTCCCTAGTATATGGTATACTATGTACCCAGGGCATAGGTACCTCAGAGGCCTACCAGGGGCTGCAGCATGTATTGTGCCACCCCTGGAAGGCCATCCAAACTGACACCACAGGTCTGCTACTGCTGCCTGGGTAAGGTGGTGCATGCACTCCTTACTGTGATATAGGCTACCTATATCACTATATACATACACACATATAAACCTATAAGTCACTCCTATGGCAGGCCTTATCAATCCTGAAGGCAGAGTGCGTGGTTCCTATGTGAGAGGGTGCTCCCTGCATGAGCAGGGCCCCTCTGCAGCGTTCGGAGACCCTTCTCTGGTGCTGTTTGTAGTGCAGCCTGACCATATACTCTTAAGCGCATTATAACCTCGCGTTAAATGCTAACTTTGGGATGGCTGCACGGAAACATGTCGTGTTTGGTGTCAAACATCTTGGAATACTACCCCCCGCCAGTTCTGGCGGCGGGGGTAGCATTCCACCCTTCTAGAGGGAAAGACATGTACACACCGGTATGCCCGGTACTGACTTTCCAAGCCCTGGCATCACAAAATGGATGCCGCTGCCACAGACACGAGTCTGGCCTCCTGCTGCTGACCGAAACTCCGGCAGGGGAGGCCTGGACAATAGGTTTCCTGTCCCAGGGAGGTGTGACCACCTCCCCAGACAGGATAGTGTGTATTGGGGCTGGGCGGGAGCACTCTCGGGTGCTTTGAAGTCCTGCACTGGGGGCACATTTGGTGTCCCTGTGCATACCCCAGTTCAAACCGGATCAGGGGCTTCCAGCCCCTGCTTTGGCACGAACTGGACAAAGGGATAGGGGTGTAGCCACCCCTCTGCCCTGACACACCCATAGGTGGGACCACAGAGTAAGTCCAACCCCTAAACTTAGTATAAGTATGGGACCCCAGTCCTTAGGACTTTAGATTATCCCTGGACGAAACTCTGACACAGAATCCTGGACCTTCGACGCTCTACTTTAAGATTAGAGGACTGAAGAATCTCCCTTGGGGTCAAGGAGTGACTCCCCTGCTTGGCAGGCACCAAAGAAGCAATTGTCCGGTCTGCATCGCTGAAGCTCCCGTCGGACGCCGAAGTCTTTGCATCACCAGAGGTAGATTTTCAGACTTCCCCTAGGCTGCCCTGAGTCCCCAGCAAAGCTGAGGCCCGTAGCTGTCGTGGGTAACGTGGAACCGTGACCCCTGGACACTGCACGCATTTGCAAGTGCATCCTCTTCTGGATCACCCACGAAGTCGTGCTTTGGGCTCCAAGTATCCCCAGCCTCCAGCACCAACTGCACTGAAGATCACTGGCCTCCACTCCACGAGTGTCCTGTGAGCCAGCTCCACGTGCACCGTCTCGAGGCTCCTTTGCGGTCGCTAGCCCGTTGGCTAGTAGCCCTTCACGAAGGCCAATCTTTTTCTACTTGGGCTCCCTGGTTGCTCCAGGCTTGCCCTCACTTACCCTTGCTGGGTGAGTTCCTCAGACCTTGCTGGTCTGCACCATCGTCAATCTTCATCTTCATCGAGACTTGCCGTTGCCAAGGCTTGTTGGGTCCAATCCGGTCGCCGACACCTCAGCACTCGACAGACATTGTGTACCAGCCCGAATCCTGCTCCTGGTCACTGACAACGCCTCCCGAACCTCGTGGCTGAAGAGTCAAGACGACCGTCAACCTACCTGAAGCACTCGACATCGGTGGGCATCTGCTCATCGCCTTCCTGGTCACTGGCTAGTGACCCAGACTCTGTCCCCTCTGCTTTCAGGTTCTTCAGATCTCCGATCCACCCGGACACTTTTCACTTGGTCGCCAGCAGCACTTTGCAGCAGATCGCCATTCAAATCGACGACGAAACCCGACCCCGAAAGGCACCTATGCACCCGGCTTCCTGGGTGAGGTAACAAGAGTACTCCGGTGCTCCCGTGGGTAGAGACTCTAGAACGACCTAGTTCTCAAAGGGTTTGCTCCAAGTCCTTCTTTAAGTGTCCCTTTTCTTTAAATTCCGAACCGCGACTTTCTCCATAGAAGTTAACGGCGATTCGCGGCTGTGTTACTACACTGCACGCGTCCCCCGTGGGTCCCCTGTGTCACTACCTTGGGTGGTTCCTTGTGGTCCAAGCACTTCTAGAGGCTCTAGGCCTAGTGTCTAGCTCAGTCGTGGTTCTTATACCACTTTATTGGTATATGGTTTGGTACGCCCCTAGGGCCCAAACGTGTATTTGTGCTATTACTGTGTTTAAATAACTTATAACTTATGTACTTTGAACTCTAGCCTCATAAAGAGACTAGAGGGGTGTGTTTAGTAATAAATACATATATTTTGAATATATACCTGGTGTGGTGCTCTTTCATTTGGTCACTCAAGAGATTATAGACTGGTAAAACAAGCTGCTTTACATTCCTTCAAGACTTAGCCTGAAGGCTGCTCTCCATAGCTACCACTAGGATAGCTTTCAATAAAGGTTGTCTTTAACCTATCTCCAATAAGGGGTTGTTTGGACTGGTGCAAGGTGCCCACTATAATTAGTGGACAGCATATGCCAGGCCAACTTCTCACATTGGTGTGCAGCGTGTGGGATTCCAGCTTGCTATTGTTTTACCAGATAATCTCAATTGAATTGATCAACTGAAAACCACTAAAGGTACCTAAGGTACATATAAATTAAGCTTAGTATACAGTAAGTTCTACTGAACTTAGAGTTGTGTGTTAAGGGACAGCACACCCTTTCTACAACTCAAGAGAGTTTAGTAGGCCACACTAGAGTAGGTAGTGCATACACCACACCTCACTAGTAATGTCTTCAAAGCCAGGACCCAGTGAGTCCTTGCCAGAAGCCAGTGGGCTTCTTCCCTCCAAGTATGATAAACTCCCATTCTTGGAATTGAGAGCATTATGCAATACTAGGAAGTTGAAGGCAGGCAAAAGTGCCAGCACCCAACACCTCAGGGAGGTGTTACTAGCTGATGATCTCAGCAGGCCCCTAGGGTCTGAAGGGGTAGGCAAAGAGGGTGGGGCAGAAGATGAGGGAGGGGCCAGGGGTGAAGAAACCCAGGACCCCCTCTGAAACTGGCCAGGAAGGTGAAAATGACCTTGTCCTGGAGAATCCAATTCCTCCTGTGGAGGAGGAGGAGGGAGAGGATCAGACTGACCTCCCCTTTGTCCCCCCAGGAAGAGTTCTGAGTGTGCCCAGAAGGTCTAGGTCTCCTTCTCAGGAGTCTAACCACTCTGACACCTCAATAGGGTCCTCTGTCTCCTCTCATAGGAGGGAATCCTCTCATGAGAGAAGAAAGAGACTGATTCAATATGAGCAAACTCAGCTTGAACTCAGGAAACAGCAATTGGCTATAGACAGGGAGTCCCTAGATCTCTATAGAGAGAGACAAAAGTTGGGACTAGAGTCCCATGGTGGCAGCAGTTTCCCCAAAGATAGGGAAAGGTCTTATGACCATAGAAACCTGAGCAAGATTGTCCCTCCCTACCAGAGTGGGGATGACATCCACAAATGGATAACTGCTCTAGAGAGGGCCTGTAAAGTACAGAGGGTCCCTCAGGAGCAGTGGGCAGCAATCTTGTGGCTCTCCTTTGCAGACAAAGGTAGAGACAAGCTCCTCACTGTTAGAGAGGAGGATGCTGATAATTACAAAGTCTTGAAGAGTGCTCTATTTGATGGGTTTGGCCTAAGCACTGAACAATACAGGTTAAAGTTCAGGGATACCCAAAAAGCACAGACTCAAGACTGGGTAGACTTTGTTGATTGTTCTGCCAAGGCTCTGGAAGGTTGGTTATTGGGCAGTAAGGTATGTGACTTCACAGGATTGTACAATCTGATAATGAGGGAGCAGATTCTTAATAACTGTCAAAATCAGCTGTTGCATCAGCACCTGATAGACTCTGATCTGACCTCTCCCCAAGAATTGGGAAAGAAGGCAGACAAATGGGTCAGAACCAGGGTGAAGCAGAAGGTACAGAACCAAGGTGGTGACCCTAAGAAGCAAGATTCGAAAACCTCTGATAAGGGTGGGGAGAAGGGTAAAGATCAAAAGTCTTCACAAGGCCCCCAAAAATCTTCTTCAGGTGGGGATTCACAGTCTACAAAAGGGAAAGGCCAAAGAAAACCATGGTGCAAGGTCTGTAAGCAAAAGACCCACTGGACCAGTGATTGCACCAAGTCCAAAGACTCGACTCCAGCCCCCACCAATGCCCCTAAGGCACCTGCTCCCCCTAGTGCAGCTACAGTTGGTGGTGGGACTACACAAGCCAAGGGTTTAGTAGGGTTGACCCTGGGTACTGAGATGGGCTCTGACCTATTCAGAGAACTCACTCAGGCTGTCCTAGTCTGTGATGGAGGCATGGATATGACCTCCTCTATGAGTCCCAGTAATCTGGGCAAGTACAGACAACAGCCTTTAATCAATGGACGAGAGGCTTTGGCATTTAGGGACACAGGGGCAAGTGTCACCATGGTGACACAAGACCTTGTGAATCCTGGGCAAGTTATACTTGGTGAGATGTACCAAGTGACCAATGCTAGCAATGTCAGAACAGACCATACTCTGGCAGTTGTTAACTTCTCCTGGGGAGGGGTAACTGGCCTTAAGAAGGTTGTGGTAAGTGCAGACCTACCCGTTGAATGCTTGCTTGGCAATGACTTAGAAACTTCAGCTTGGGCAGAAGTGGAGCTCAGGACCCATGCAGAAATGCTGGGGATCCCTGCAGATGTGTTTGCTGTGACCAGGTCACAAGCCAAAATGTCTAGCACTGAACAGGCCTTGGATTCTGGAATAATGGACCAAGTGCCTTCCAAGAAGAGGAGTAGTAGGGTAAAGGCAGTGCCTTCCCCTTGGCTCAGAAGGAAGATCAGTCCCTTGAGGGGGATGATCTCAGTCCTGAGGAAGGAACTGTCCCAGAGGAGCTTGAACCTGAACAGGTTGAGTTCTTGGGGACAGGGGGACCTTCCAGGGCAGATCTGAGCCAGGAGCAGCAGAGCTGCCCCTCTCTTGAACCCCTCAGACAGCAAGCTGCTGCTGAGGCTGCTGGGAAAGCTACTGGTCCCCATACTGTGTATTAGGATGATGGACTCTTGTATTCAGAGTGTAGAGACCCCAAGCCTGGTGCTACCAGGAGGTTGGTTATACCTCTGAAGTTCAGGGGCTTCCTATTGACCCTAGCCCATGATATTCCCTTAGCAGGTCACCTGGGCCAGAACAAGACTTGGGACAGAATTGTCCCTCACTTTCACTGGCCCCACATGTCTGAAGACACCAAGGAGTTTTGTCGCTCCTGTGTAACCTGCCAGGCCAGTGGCAAGGCAGGTGGCACTGCAAAGGCCCCCCTGATACCATTACCTGTGGTGGGGGTTCCCTTTGAAAGGGTGGGGATTGACATTGTTGGTCCCATGGATCCCCAAACAGCATCTGGGCACAGGTTTATCCTGGTGGTAGTGGATCATGCCACCAGGTACCCAGAGGCTATTCCCCTTAGAACCACTACAGCACCTGTGGTGGCAAGGGCCCTCCTGGGAATTTTCTCAAGAGTGGGCTTCCTAAGGAGGTTGTATCAGACAGGGGTGCTAACTTTATGTCTGGATACTTAAAAGCAATGTGGAAGGAGTGTGGAGTGACTTACAAGTTCACCACACCCTATCACCCACAATGCAATGGTTTAGTTGAGAGATTCAACAAAACCTTGAAGGGCATGATTAAAGGGCTCCCAGAAAAGCTTAGGCGAAGATGGGACATACTCTTGCCCTGCCTTTTATTTGCATACAGGGAGGTGCCTCAAAAGGGGTTGGCTACAGCCCTTTTGAACTTTTGTTTGGTCACCCTGTCAGGGGTCCACTGTGCTTGGTGAAGGACGGATGGGAGTTACCTCTCAAGCCCCCAAAGCAAGACATAGTGGACTACGTACTTGGTCTCCGCTCCCGGATGGCTGAGTATATGAAAAAGGCAACTAAAAACCTTGAGGCTAGCCAGGAACTTCAAAAGGCCTGGCATGACCAAAAGGCTGTACTGACTGTTTATCAGCCAGGACAGAAGGTGTGGGTGTTGGAGCCAGTGGCCCCAGCAGCTCTCCAAGACAAATGGAATGGACCCCATACCATTGTTGAACAGAAGGGTGAGGTTACCTACTTAGTAGACCTAGGAACACCCAGGAGTCCCCACAGGGTTCTCCATGTCAACAGGTTAAAACCATATGTGGACAGGGCAGACATGGGCTTGCTCATGGCTACTGATGAGGGACAGGAGGAAGAGAGTGACCCACTCCCTGACCTGCTCTCACAGAACCCTGATGATGGGTCAGTGGATGGTGTAGCCTTGGCAGGCAGCCTCACTACCCAGCAGCAAACTGATTGTAGACAGGTGCTCAATCAGTTCAGACACATGTTCTCACTGACTCCAAGTCAGACCACCTGGTGCACTCATGAAGTGGACACTGGGGACAGTCTGCCTATTAAAAATAAGATTTATAGGCAACCTGACCATGTCAGGGACTGTATCAGGACAGAAGTCCAGAAAATGTTGGATTTGGGAGTTATTGAACCCTCAGATAGCCCTTGGGCTAGTCCAGTGGTCCTTGTGCCAAAACCTCACACCAGTGGTGGGAAAAGAGAGATGAGGTTTTGTGTGGACTATAGGGGTCTCAATGCAGTCACTAGGACTGATGCCCATCCAATACCTAGGGCAGATGAGCTAATAGACACTTTGGCATCAGCCAAGTATCTAAGCACATTTGACCTTACAGCTGGCTACTGGCAGATCAGACTAGCTGATGATGCAAAGCCAAAAACAGCATTCTCAACCCCTAGTGGGCATTATCAATTTGTGGTGATGCCCTTTGGTCTGAAGAATGCACCTGCCACTTTTCAGAGGTTGGTGAATACAGTCCTTACAGGTCTGGAAGCCTATAGTGCAGCATATCTAGATGATATTGCTGTCTTTAGCTCCACCTGGGAGGATCACCTGGTCCACCTCAGAAATGTTTTACAGGCCCTGCAAAAGGCAGGCCTGACTATCAAGGCCACCAAGTGCCAGATAGGGCAGAGTCAGGTTGTGTACCTGGGCCACCTTGTGGGTGGAGGCCAGGTTCAACCTTTGCAGAGCAAGATCCAGACCATCATGGACTGGACTGCTCCAACTACCCAGACTCAGGTGAGAGCCTTCTTAGGCCTGACTGGGTACTATAGGAGATTTGTCAAGGGGTATGGATCAATAGTGACACCCCTGAATGACTTAACTTCCAAGAAAATGCCCAAAAAGGTTCAGTGGACAGTTAGCTGTCAAAAGGCATTTGATGACCTGAAGCAGGCCATGTGCACTGCTCCCATTCTACAGAGTCCTGATTACTCCAAGAAGTTTATTGTTCAAACTGATGCATCTGAATTGGGGGTAGGGGCTGTACTGTCACAATTGAATGAAGAAGGTCAGGATCAGCCAGTAGCTTTCATTAGCAGAAGGCTGACCCCTAGAGAGAAACGTTGGTCAGCCATTGAGAGGGAGGCCTTTGCTGTGGTCTGGGCTCTGAAGAAGTTGAGGCCATACTTGTTTGGTACTCACTTCCTTGTTCAAACAGACCATAAGCCCCTCTTATGGCTAAAACAAATGAAGGGTGAAAACCCCAAACTGCTTAGGTGGTCCATTTCCCTACAGGGGATGAACTTCACAGTGGAACATAGACCTGGGAGTAACCATGCCAATGCAGATGGACTCTCTAGGTACTTCCACTTAGAACATGAAGACTTAACTGGGCAAGGTTAGTTTAATGTCCCTACGTTTGGGGGGTTGTGTAGGAGAGTAGGATCTGCTTCACATGGGTACCCCCACTTTTGCTGATGCTTCACTGTTTTTCGACCTTAGTCTGGCTGGGGCCCTGCTAATCAGAACCCCAGCCTAGCTGCTTCCTCTCTAAAATGGTTTCCATGTGCCTTAGGCACAACTCTGATTGGAATCTGGAGTGCCCTTATAAGTCCCTAGTATATGGTATACTATGTACCCAGGGCATAGGTACCTCAGAGGCCTACCAGGGGCTGCAGCATGTATTGTGCCACCCCTGGAAGGCCATCCAAACTGACACCACAGGTCTGCTACTGCAGCCTGGGTAAGGTGGTGCATGCACCCCTTACTGTGATATAGGCTACCTATATCACTATATACATACACACATATAAACCTATAAGTCACTCCTATGGCAGGCCTTATCAATCCTGAAGGCAGAGTGCGTGGTTCCTATGTGAGAGGGTGCCCCTGCATGAGCAGGGCCCCTCTGCAGCGTTCGGAGACCCTTCTCTGATGCTGTTTGTAGTGCAGCCTGACCATATACTCTTAAGCGCATTATAACCTCGCGTTAAATGCTAACTTTGGGATGGCTGCACGGAAACATGTCGTGTTTGGTGTCAAACATCTTGGAATACTACCCCCCGCCAGTTCTGGCGGCGGGGGTAGCATTCCTCCCTTCTAGAGGGAAAGACATGTACACACCGGTATGCCCGGTACTGACTTTCCAAGCCCTGGCATCACAAAATGGATGCCGCTGCCACAGACACGAGTCTGGCCTCCTGCTGCTGACCGAAACTCCGGCAGGGGAGGCCTGGACAATAGGTTTGCTCTCCAAGGGAGGTGTGACCACCTCCCCAGACAGGATAGTGTGTATTGGGGCTGGGCGGGAGCACTCTCGGGTGCTTTGAAGTCCTGCACTGGGGGCACATTTGGTGTCCCTGTGCATACCCCAGTTCAAACCGGATCAGGGGCTTCCAGCCCCTGCTTTGGCGCAAACTGGACAAAGGGAAAGGGGTGTAGCCACCCCTCTGCCCTGACCCACCCATAGGTGGGACCACAGAGTAAGTCCAACCCCTAAACTTAGTATAAGTATGGGACCCCAGTCCTTAGGACTTTAGATTATCCCTGGACGAAACTCTGACACAGAATCCTGGACCTTCGACGCTCTACTTTAAGATTAGAGGACTGAAGAATCTCCCTTGGGGTCAAGGAGTGACTCCCCTGCTTGGCAGGCACCAAAGAAGCAATTGTCCGGTCTGCATTGCTGAAGCTCCCGTTGGACGCCGAAGTCTTTGCATCACCAGAGGTGGATTTCCAGACTTCCCCGAGGCTGCCCTGAGGCCCCAGCAAAGATGAGGCCCGTAGCTGTCGTGGGTAACGTGGAACCGTGACCCCTGGACACCGCACGCATTTGCAAATGCATCCTCTTCTGGGTATTCCACGAAGTCGTGCTTTGGGCTCCGAGTAGCCCCAGCCTCCAGCACCAACTGCACCGAAGATCACTGGCCTCCACTCCACGAGTGTCCTGTGAGCCAGCTTCACGTGCACCGTCTCGAGGCTCCTTCGCGGTCGCTAGCCCGTTGGCTAGTAGCCCTTCACGAAGGCCAATCTTTTTCTACTTGGGCTCCCTGGTTGCATCAGGCTTGCCCTCACTTACCGTTGCTGGGTGAGTTCCTCAGACCTTGCTGGTCTGCACCATCGTCAATCTTCATCTTCATCGAGACTTGCCGTTGCCAAGGCTTGTTGGGTCCAATCCGGTCGCCGACACCTCAGCACTCGACAGACATTGTGTACCAGCCCGAATCCTGCTCCTGGTTGCTGACAACGCCTCCCGGACCTCGTGGCTGAAGAGTCAAGACGACTGTCAACCTACCTGAAGCACTCGAC
Source organism: Calotriton arnoldi (assembly GCA_963921515.1). Lineage (NCBI taxonomy): Eukaryota > Metazoa > Chordata > Amphibia > Caudata > Salamandridae > Calotriton > Calotriton arnoldi. The sequence goes on from CAWUFW010012828.1 coordinate 488,800, forward strand.
ATCGGTGGGCATCTGCTCATCGCCTTCCTGGTCACTGGCTAGTGACCCAGACTCTGTCCCCTCTGCTTTCAGGTTCTTCAGATCTCCGATCCACCCGGACACTTTTCACTTGGTCGCCAGCAGCACTTTGCAGCAGATCGCCATTCAAATCGACGACGAAACCCGACCCCGAAAGGCACCTATGCACCCGGCTTCCCTGGGTGAGGTAACAAGAGTACTCCGGTGCTCCCGTGGGTAGAGACTCTAGAACGACCTAGTTCTCAAAGGGTTTGCTCCAAGTCCTTCTTTAAGTGTCCCTTTTCTTTAAATTCCGAACCGCGACTTTCTCCATAGAAGTTAACGGCGATTTGCGGCTGTGTTACTACACTGCACGCGTCCCCCGTGGGTCCCCTGTGTCACTACCTTGGGTGGTTCCTTGTGGTCCAAGCACTTCTAGAGGCTCTAGGCCTAGTGTCTAGCTCAGTCGTGGTTCTTATACCACTTTATTGGTATATGGTTTGGTACGCCCCTAGGGCCCAAACGTGTATTTGTGCTATTACTGTGTTTAAATAACTTATAACTTATGTACTTCGAACTCTAGCCTCATAAAGAGACTAGAGGGGTGTGTTTAGTAATAAATACATATATTTTGAATATATACCTGGTGTGGTGCTCTTTCATTTGGTCACTCAAGAGATTATAGACTGGTAAAACAAGCTGCTTTACATTCCTTCAAGACTTAGCCTGAAGGCTGCTCTCCATAGCTACCACTAGGATAGCTTTCAATAAAGGTTGTCTTTAACCTATCTCCAATAAGGGGTTGTTTGGACTGGTCCAAGGTGCCCACTATAATTAGTGGACAGCATATGCCAGGCCAACTTCTCACAGCTAGGACATCTATGTCTCCGTCCTGGAGGAGCGAGAAAATTTCCAGGCAGTGCTTTGGCAGTGAACGAGTATTCAGTAGAGCAACCTTTAGGCATGGTGGCTGTCTGGGCGATGTGTTAGTATGGTGGGCTATAAGTGGAGTCATGGCAGTATCGTCCAAGTTTTTGCTAAGTAGGTTTTCTGCTCTAAGAGTTTCTACTGCATTCCGGCCCAGGGTATGGTTCTTGGATTCTAGGGCACGGAGCTCCTCCATTGAATAGGCCAGGAATTTGCCAGGGGTCCTGGCCCCTGGTCCCGATCGTGCGTGGACGGGCGCAGACGGGCTTGCCTAGGCGCGCTCGGCGCACCCGCGCGCGCGCCCGCTGCTCGCGCGTCCGCTGCACGTCCGCTCCAGCGCGGCCCTAAATGTATTCCCTTCCGCCCGCCCTCCAATCAGCGCTGCGTTGCACCAGCTGACACACCCCCTGAGCACTAGACCGCGTTAGCAGAGCGGAAGTGCTAAGGACCAGGGAGGGAGCAATCGGCAGAGGAAATGCGCGTCTGAGTCCGGTAAGTTTCAAATTCAAACAATTTTAGATTTAAGAGTGCACATACAGCGTAGCGTTTTTAAAACCAAGTTAATAACTAAGTTAAAAAACGATCACAATTAGGGTAAAACGTTGCGTTTTTAAAAGCAGGGTAAAACCTTAAAAAAACGAGTTAAGAAGAGCAAACAGAGATTCAAAGCGCAATTTAAGTGAGAACACACTTTCAAGCCTTGGGGGAGCCGCCTCGTGAGAACTGGCGTATCTCTCCCTCTCTCGCTGCGCGTCCGCTCCAGCGCGGCCCTAAATGTATTCCCTTCCGCCTGCCCTCCAATCAGCGCTGCGTTGCTCCAGCTGACACACCCCCTGAGCACTAGATCGCGTTAGCAGAGCGGAAGTGCTAAGGACCAGGGAGGGAGCAATCGGCAGAGGAAATGCGCGTCTGAGTCCGGTAAGTTTCAAATTCAAACAATTTTAGATTTAAGAGTGCACATAGAGCGTAGCGTTTTAAAACCAAGTTAATCACTAAGTTAAAAACGATCACAATTAGGGTAAAACGTTGCGTTTTTAAAAGCAGGGTAAAACCTTAAAAAACGAGTTAAGAAGAGCAAACAGAGATTCAAAGCGCAATTTAAGTGAGAACACACTTTCAAGCCTTGGGGGAGCCGCCTCGTGAGAACTGGCATATCTCTCCCTCTTTCGCCATTATGCTCTGGGGACGCTCATGCAGTGAACCACCCAGGTCTCGTAGAACTATGGTGCACTCTGGGCTCATCGAACTGCAGCTCTCTCACAGCGTGGTGGACTGCTTGGGCTTCTGCCTCCTTTGCCCCACCCTCCAACTTCCCTAGGTATGACAGTGGTAAGAAGTATACAACCCTAAGCCAGAATATTTGTTAGAGCAGAAAAGCATGTGTCTTGGCATTGAAATTGCAATATATCAAGTCCTGCAACCTGTCCCCCAATTTTGTACACATCGTCAGCCAATCACTTTACTGCTATGCATTACACCAACAGAAGCACTATTGCAGCATATTTCAGAATGATATTCACCAGTTCCTTACAGTAGCCATTGAGAACTAAGGGGCATATTTATGAAGGGAGATGCATCACGCTTGTACCACATAAAAAGTGGTACAAGTGCGAAGCAAGTTCAAAATGCGATTTATGAAGCCACACAAGACCACCTTGCGTGGCCCAGAGTGGCTTCATAAATTTGGAGTAACGCAACACAGCTCAAATCACTTCACTGCATTACTCTGCGTAGGCATTCCATGGCCATTAGTGGGTGTTCCCACGCAACTCCCATGGTTTTTGATGCATTCCCAGATTTATCGAAAGTGTTAGACCTGGGAATGCGCCAAAAAGATATGGCTTCCCAGGGGAAGCGTAACGAGGAGAAATATCTTCATTTTGTATCGTTATTTTCTCTTTCTATGTTTGCTGCATTCTGCAGCCCACATACAAAGAGTAATTTGCCTCTCAGGAATGTTTTTGTGGAGGAAGGAAACAATCCTGCATGCAACACAGGCACAAGAGTGCCTGCATTGGCGATAGGCAGCCAAAACTGCACCATCGCAGGGACCAATGCAAGAATGAGCCAAATTCTTTTACATACGGCGCATTCCTGACCCTTTCCTGTAACGCAGCACAGCAAGGCGACTTGCTGCACTGCGTTGCATTACTAATGCCATGAATATGTCCCTAACTGTGGAAATTCCGCCACTTCCTGATCCACCGTTTCACACATTTTAAAAAACATCTCAAATCAGTAAGACAGCAACAAAGGGCACATTCAAGTCAGTTGAATTAAAACCGCATCTGGGTATCCACTGTCAATGTACCTCATGTTTACATCTAACCCAAAGGATTTAAGTATAGCTGGTGTGTAGTACTGTCTATGCAAAAATTGAAAATGTAGGGGCAGATTTACAAGAAACTAACGCAGTTTCGAAGCACAGGGATGCGACATATTTACAACAATATGCCGCATCTCTGTGCTTCCCCATGTGCTGGCGCACAAACTGCCCCTAGGGTGGAATAGCATTCTGACTCATTTGCAGATTTACGATTGCTTGTAAATCTGGAAATTCATCAGTGGACATGGGTGTTGTGTGGGAACACCCACAGCAACACCCATGTCACGCCCCTAACACGTAAAGTGTTGCATGAAAAGGGGCGATATTTACAAGCACAGGTAAAGTCACGCAGGGTGGCTTTACGTGTGCTTGTAAATATCACTCAGCAGGACGCACCAGCTGCGCAAGGGGCTTGTAAATCTGCCCCGTAGAGTTTTATGCCATTATACGAGATTTCCTTATTTTGCGCACAGCAATGTTAACACCTTTTTTCTTATATGATCTCTCCCAGCTATGTCTACAGCCAGAACCTGGAATTCTTTCTTTCAGGATTTCCTCATAGAAGCAAAGGATTAGCTGACGTGGGCTAGGGCTAGTAATTAGTTGCATGAGCACTTTAAAAACTGACATCTCTGACAGGTGCACAGGAATACCGATTATACTTGACCCTGGAGTATAAAATATAGAAAATCATCAGGGGGGATATGAGGGGGGAGTCACCGAGTGTTTTGAATTGTGTGAATGATATAAATGTGTTCTCTCTGTACAAAATTCTCATGTGAGCAAGCCCCGAGGTGGGATGTTGGCATTCAGCCTTGGACTGCGATGGAAGACTATGGTGCTCTGTCAATCTTAGCTTGGACGAATACAATATTCCCACACCAACCGCCCTGGACAACCAATACCCGGCCCAGTTGAAACAAGCCAGCAAACCCATGCACGTTGTAGGCCTTGGGATAACTTCTGTCAATACCATAGCCAAGGGGCATGGAACCTCCATTTCCTTCTCAATTACAAAGTGCGGTGAAGTGACACAGAACAAAACCAATAATAAGCAAACTGTGCTTAGACGACATAGTAATAAATGTCTACATCTGTTTCTAGAAAAATTCCCAGCTTGTAGGCAGTGTCAACACTTCCCACGGGGAATTTAGCTGTTTCTCCGCTCACAACAGCTGGATCAACAGTGGGTGGGTCAACAGTGTGTGGATCAACAGCTTGCCAAAAAAAACCTTTGCGCAAAGGTATAGGTATGTTAAGAAAGAAATAAAGAAATTTTTGGGGAAACATTGGAAAGAGTGCAATCCTGCCTGACATTATTATTAGAGCGAAGTATTCTCCTAGGACACAGGCTTATGCCTCAATCGCAATGGCAAATAGTAATGGCAACATGAAGCTATGTGTCCCCAAAATTATAATAAACTGCTGTGACAACTGGTCATACACCCTCAACTGAGCCCTAGGATCAGAATGTAGCAATGTAATCATCCCACAATGCCCTCGGCCATATCGTGTCGTCATAGCACCGAGAACACAAAGCTCTATTTCAATCAATCAATCAATCAATCAGAGTATTTATAAAGTGCACTACTCACCCGTGAGGGTCTCAAGGCGCTGGGGGGGGGGTAGGGTGCTGCTACTGCTCGAACAGCCAGGTCTTGAGTAGCTTCCTGAAGGTAAGTAGGTCCTGGGTCTGCCGTAGGTGGATGGGGAGGGTGTTCCAGGTCTTCGCGGCAAGGTGGGAGAACGATCTGCCGCCAGTGGTCGCTCTTCGGATGCGGGGGATGGTTGCGAGTGCGAGGTCGGCGGAGCGGAGTCGGCGTTTCGGGGTGTAGAAGGAGAGTCGTCTGTTGAGGTATGCCGGTCCAGTGTTGTGGAGTGCTTTGTGTGCGTGGGTGAGGAGCTTGAAGGTGATCCTCTTGTTGACGGGGAGCCGGTGCAGGTTTCTTAGGTGGGGTGTGATGTGGCTGTGGCGAGGGATGTCGAGGATCAAGTGTGCAGAGGCGTTCTGTATGCGTTGTAGTCGTTTCAGGAGTTTGGCCGAGGCTCCTGCGTAGAGGGCGTTTCCGTAGTCCAGTCTGCTGCTGACGAGGGCCTGGGTAACCGTTCTTCTTGTTTCGATGGGGATCCATCTGTAGATCTTGCGGAGCATGTGGAGAGTGTTGAAACAGGAGGATGAGACGGCGTTGACTTGCTTGATCATGGACAGTGTGGAGTCAAGGATGAACCCCAGGTTGCGTGCGTGGTCGGTGGGTGTCGGTGATGCTCTCAGTGAGGTCGGCCACCAGGAGTCGTCCCAGGCAGAGGGGGTGGAGCCGAGGATGAGGACCTCCATCTTGTCTGAGTTCAGCTTCAGTCGCCTGCTCTTCATCCACTCGGCGACGGCCTTCATTCCTTCGTGGAGGTTCGTTTTGGCGGTGACGGGGTCCTTGGTGAGGGTGTCGTCGGCGTAGGAGATGATGTTGAGGTTGTGCAGTCGGGCAACGTGGGCGAGTGGTGCCATGTAGACATTGAACAGTGTCGGGCTGAGGGAGGATCCTTGGGGTACGCCGCAGATGATCTCGGAGGCTTCGGATCGGAAAGGCGGGAGGCGGACACTCTGGGTTCTGCCGGAGAGGAAGGCGGTGGTCCATTCCAGAGCCTTGTTTCGGATCCCTGCGTTGTGGAGGCGGGTGCGTAGGGTGCGGTGGCAGACTGTGTCGAAGGCGGCTGAGAGGTCCAGGAGGATGAGGGCCGCGGTTTCACCGTTGTCCAGCAGGGCCCTGATGTTGTCGGTGGCGGCGATGAGGGCGGCTTCGGTACTGTGGTTGCTTCGGAACCCGGACTGGGATGGGTCCAAGATGTTGTTCTCCTCGAGGTGGCGGGTCAGTTGTCCGTTGACGATCTTCTCGATGACCTTCGCCGGGAACGGGAGCAGGGAGATGGGCTGGAAGTTCTTGAGGTCTCTCGGATCCGCCTTGGGTTTCTTGAGTAAGGCGTTGATCTCGGCGTGCTTCCAGCTCTCCGGGAAGGTGGCGGTCTCGAAGGAGATGTTGATAATCTTGCGGAGATGGGGTGCGATGGTGGAGCTGGCCTTGTTGAAGATGTGGTGTGGACAAGGGTCTGACGGGGAGCCGGAGTGGATGGTGCTCATGATTTTGATGGTGTCGTCGTCGTTCACGTTGGTCCAGGCGAGCAGGGGATCGATGTGGGTGTTAGCCGGAGGGTCTGAGGTGTCGGTGGCTGTCAGGGCGGTCACGTTGTTGAAGCTGTCGTGGACGTCTGCGATCTTGCGGTGGAAGAAGGTGGCTAGGGAGTTGCACAGGTCTTGCGATGGTGGGATGTCGCTGGTGTTGGAGCTGCGGTTGGAGAGTTCTTTCACGATGTTGAAGAGCTCTTTGCTGTTGTGTGCGTTGTTGTCGAGGCGGTCTTTGAAGGAGGCCCTTTTGGCGGATCGGATGAGGTGATGGTGTCTGCGGATGGCGTTCTTGTGGGCTGCATAGCTGTCCGGTGTTTGTTCGCGGTGCCATTCCTTCTCGAGTTTTCGGCAGTTTTGCTTGGAGGCCTGAAGGTTTGCGGTGAACCAGCTGGCTTTCTTGTCAGTGCGTCGGTTGGAGGGTTTCTTGATCGGGGCGAGAGTGTTGGCGCAGTCGTCGATCCATCGCCTGAGGTTTCGGGCGGCGGTGTCGGTGGGGTTGGTGGGTGGGCTTCGGGCGAGGGTGGTGTTTAGCTGGTCTTCGGTGACTTTGCTCCAGCTGCGGTGGGGGATCTGTTGAGTGCAGTGGTGCGTAGTGGGTTTCCGGAAGGTGAAGTGAATGCAGCGATGGTCGGTCCAGTGGAGTTCGGTGGTGTGGCTGAAGGTGACGTGGGAGCTTGCAGAGAAGATGGGGTCCAGCGTGTGGCCGGTGGAGTGGGTGGGCGTTGTGACGAGCTGTCTGAGGTTGTCGAGGTTGTCGATCAGGGTGGTGGAGTTGCTGTTGTTGTTGTTCTTGAGGTGAAAGTTCAGGTCTCCGAGGAGGATGTAGTCTGTGGAGGCGAGGGCGTGTGTGCTGATGAAGTCGGCGATGGAGTCGCTGAACTGTGGCCAGGGTCCGGGGGTCTGTAGACGAGCGTCCCTCTGAGGGTGGTGTTGGGGTCAGTGTGGATCTGGAAGTGCAGGTGTTCGGCGGTGCTGAGGGTGTCGTCGGTGCTGGTCGAGACCCTGAGGGTGTTCCTGTGGACGATGGTGATTCCTCCTCCTACTCCGTTGGTGCGGTCCCTGCGGGTGATCTTGTAGCCGTCCGGGATGGCTATGGCGATGTCCGGCGCCGAGGAGGCGTTCAACCAGGTCTCTGTTAGGAAGTCGACGTCCGGGGAGGATGAGTCGAGCAGGTCCCAGAGTTCGACGCGTGTTTGCGTGCGGAACGGGTGTTGAGTAGTATGCATCTGAGGTGGTTGCGTTCTGTCTCGGTGGGCGGGTTGGCAGCTCGGAGGCTGGTGAAGCTGCAGCTCCGGCAGGAGAAGGGTCCATGGGTGCGCTTCGGGGTGGCCAGGAAGCAGGTGTGTAGTCGTCCAGTGTTGAGTGCGTGGAGGGTGCTGGCGTTGTAGCGGCGGCGGTCGTCATGGCGGTCGCGGGGACCAGGGGTTCTGGCGCTGGGCGCGGTCCAGGCGCAGACGGGCTTGCCTTAGGCGTGCCTTCGGCGCGCCAGCGGCGCGGTCGCGCAGCGGCCGCCATATAAGGGGAGGTGGGAGGGAGGAGCGGCAGGGAGGCGGGAGCGGGGCGGCGAATGGGCGAGCAGGGGGGCGGGGCCGCAGGGGATGCAGCGGCGGGAAAAACGGGAGAGCAGAACGGGCGGAGGACACAGGGGCAAAAGGGCACAATAAGCGCAGTACAGTACAACGGAATCAAACGAAATAAACAACAGAACAGTGGAATACAATTACAGTCAGCAGAATACAGACTACAGTATACAGGCGATCAGAATTTACAGCAGGAGGCAGAGGCGGCCTCGAACTCACGGCAGCAGCGGGCTCAGGGGCACGGGCACAACAGGTGGTGCTGTGCGGCGTGGGGAGCGACCTGCCTGGAGCAGGGTCAAGGGTCGCTCAGGGAATCAAGTGCTTTTTCAGAATTTTAAAACCGAGCCACTGCACTGAGAGCTGGTTGAGTGCAGTAGGGCAAACAGAGTGCATAGGTTATGAGCCATTGATTAATCTGGCACAAAATTGAGCTGGCAAGTTCAACCTAGACATCAACTGAAGGAGTCTGGCAATTACTTTCACAGGTATCCTAATATCTTAATTAATAAAATCTGGTGCAAGAGGTTCATTTTGTGGCCCGCTTGCAGGTTTTGAGGAGATTGATAATGACAGCCTTGAAGTAAAGACAATGGTAGTGTGCCGATTTTCCAAATCTCTTCAAACATTGCCAGTAGGTGGTGCACTAATCACCCTCCATATTTCATATAAAAGCCCATCACCACCCAGGGCCATCCAGTGGGATATGGACTTGATTTTCTCTATTATGTAGTTGGTTTTGATAGGTCACACCAGGGGTTCCCTCTCTGCATCCACCAGTCAAGCCAATGTAATCCTATCAAATAGCCTCATCACAATTGCCCCTTGCCTGGGACACATACAAGTCCTTATGATTCCTCAAAATCAACTCAAGGACATCGGTGGAGGCCTTCTGAATATCTCCTTCCCTGTCTTCAGTCTCATTGACATCACCAGATGATCACTGTGAGTGAGTCAAAACTTCTACACCAGCATCCTATCTGGTTTATTGCCCTCTCGTACTGCCTGGCGTAGGTTAATTATTCATGCCAAATGTTTGAATTCATACAGTTTCTCAGGTATACAAAGGGACACTGGAATTATGCAATTGTGGGGCTGCAGTGTTTTTCACATAATTATAGATTTGCCACATTTGCCACATAATCCATCATCTGCTGCATAATCTTTAGATTTTAACAAAATAAATGTTTCTAGCTCAAACGGTCCAAAAGTTACTAAAAGTTCAGCAAAACATGTTGCTGCACAGTGGAAGGCCCTTTGCAAAGGTTGACCGGTCACCTTGCTGTTGTTTATTGCTATGTTTGAGTGTTAAGCTGGTACTAAGGAGATGGACCCAACGCCCAGACAGGGTAAATAAGTGTAAAAATTACAAAATAATTAAGTCATACTATCACAAATTGTGCAGCATTATGCTACACAATTTGCCTTTTCTTAACACATAATTTACTCGACTGTGCCACATAATTTGGCCCTCCCATACTGCATAGTTCCACTGGCCCTGTGTATATACAACAGCAACTCTTGCCGTTTCACTGCAATTAATTCTTTCTCCAATTCCTGTATTTCGCTCACCAACCTGTTGAGTCTGTCTCCAATAGCATGAGGAATGCCAGTGTGTTTGTAGATACACATTCCCCCTAATAAAGGCTTAAAAGCCTTCCACAGAGTACCAGTGTGGGCACTGAAGCCACATTCAATTGAAAGTACTCCTCTATAGCCTGGCATGCCTCTGTCTTAAACACCGGATCTAACAGCGCCATGGACTGAAATCGCAACTTCCCCAGTCATTGCCCATCCCCAGGCAGGGTCACTGTCAAACCCACTGGTGAATGATCAGAGTGGACGAGCCAATATATCTATCCTTTGTAGTCCATGTCTCTCGCAAGTAGCCAATAGCCTAAGCGTGCCACTGTGACTGATGACTGATGAGCAAAATGCAGCTTCTTTGTATCCAGGGTGTCACTACTTCCATATGTTCAAAAGAGCATTTTGATAAATATTGGAGTTCAGGGCGTGAGTAGCTCCCAGGGTGCGCCTCAGTGTCTGGGTCGACCAATCCATGGCCATGTCATGATATTACCACCTTGATATTAAAATTGCCTTACCAAAATATGGCGTGAGGGTCATTCCTCAAGCAAACTAAGATCACATTGTCAAAAAAATTCTGAATCAGCTATATTGGGAGGATATCCGTTGACTAGTGTGAAATGCTCCACACTTAGAAATCCCTGCTGTATCAAATAGCGTGCCAAAAAGTCTGAGTGCACGTTGAGGCATCTAAATATCGACTCCATGTGTATTAGAAATATTGAAACCTCAAATTGAAACTCCCCTTGATTGACTATTGTAGGAGGGAAAAAAGCAACGCTGCCTCCAACTTTTGGCAAACACAGGTTCAACCCAAGGTGGAAGTACGTCTGTTGGCAGCAAGCTATGTCGGTTCTGCGCCTATTTAAATAGGACAATACATTCCGGATTTTCTGAAAATTATTATGACCTTCGATATACCAAAACAAATTTGATCTGTTGATGAGTGCTTTGACCCATTTTGATAACTTTCCCTAGGTGCATATCTGGTTTCCTGCTCCATGCGCGCTCCACCACCGATTGTACTGCAATATTTATGCTTATAAAATCTGTCGCCGCGTTTCAACTGTGTCACATACACCTAGCACTCCCACTCTCACACTGAAACTGCAACCCTGCAGTGATACCCCTCTCTCAATCCACCCAACATATGTAGAAACTGAAGAACCTCAAGACCTGCCATAGGCAACATCAAGAAAGAAACTCCAAGATAAATGCTGGGGACATCCATCATCAGCCACCTGCGTCCACTCCCCGATCCCAGGTCCAGTCCCACCACCACCAACCATCCAGCATTAAAGCTGTCTATACTAAATGATAGCTCCGGTAGGAGTTGTGCACATAAAACTGAGGGGCATATTAGCAAGACCGGCGATAAAATTATCGCCGTTTTAGCGGCAGGAAACTGTTGCTAAAACGGTGATAATGGGCTTGCTAATATGCGTTATAGAATTCCAATAGAAGCCCAGGTTAGATGTGCAGGACATCTAACCTGGGCATCTATTGGAATTCTATAACGCATATTAGCAAGCCCATTATCGCCGGTCTTGCTAATATGCCCCTGAGTTCAGAGCAGACTTTCTATCAAACGTTCAGTATTTCCAGCCTCCTGGTGTCCATATGTACCAATCAATATCCTGAAGGAGGCTCTTCCTGCTTGGTATAATCTAACAGAGAGGTTGACCCCCACATGCCCATCGTCTGACGGCAACCGAATTCTGTCTCCACTCTCACTCCACTACAAATCTGCATCTCCCGACAAGCCTAGACAATTGTTTTACACTAAGCAATCAGGTCTATGCAATGTATCTTAAAAGCATGTTTTCAAAGCTTGTATTCCAACTTCAATAAAATTAAGTGTGCACAATAAAAAACTTAACGTGCTCACACTTTCATTTTTGCTACTGAAGACCTCCCAGAGTAGAAACACTTGAATGCCTCTGGTTTTCACGTTGTGCTCCACTTATATTTAACATTTAACAATTTCTCTTCTCCGCTTCCACAAACAATCACGCGGGAGGGGGAAGGGTATGGAGGGGGCAGGGGGTCTGGGAGAAGTGAGAGAAAATAATAAATGAGGAACAAATGCATTTTTCGTATTCCCGTTAAATATTACATTGATTACCTATCTGTTTTCCTCTTCCGGCTGTGATTCCAAACCTCAGTATCTGGAGTCTGGCTCAGTCAGTGTTTCCTCTGTTGGCACTGACTGTCCGGCACTGATGCTTTGGAGACAGCCCTAAGCGTCTGTGGATCTTGCAGTTGGTTCTCACGCTCTCTTCCAGGAATCCTTTGGAGTTCTAACTATTGAACACACCCCGCAGTGTCTCTCGCTAGCAGGTTAGACAAGTCGGAACAAAATGCCATATCTAATTCAGGGGCATATTAGCAACGAACTGCGATAAAGATCGCAGGGCGCGCTAAGTGCGATTTAGCTTAACGCCGGCTATCGCCGGATCAGATCGCCGAGATATCGCGTTATTTACAACGCTTATCTCCACGGCGATGTGAAATCCGGCGATAGCCGCGAAATGCAGGATTATCGCTCGGAATCCAGCGATAATCCTGCAGCGATAGGGGAGTCCTTGCTGATAGGGAGATGTGGATTTAGCCACTCAATCCACCTCCCATGTCAAAGATAGGTTAGTCAGGAAAAATGCAGACGTTGTGGTGTCTGGGGCCCTAGGCCCTCATGCTGGACAAATAAACACGCTAGCACACTGTGATGAGGTACTGGAACTGGCCAAGGGCACGTGCGCCTGGCCCCTTTTATTTGCAGGGTCACCTGACCGGTGACGCCTGTGGTGGGTGGGTGTAAAGTGTGGGTTAGCACTAGGCAAACACTAGAACGTGTCCAGCCGGACACTACAGACGTAAAATAACGGCGATAACCGCCGTTAGCGCGGGTTTAAATATCGCTATGGGTGTCCTGGGCCGTATTGTAAATACGGAGAAGGACAATTAGCGGTCATTTTCAATCTGTTTTCGCAGGGAACGCCTACTTTGCATCTCATTAGAGATGCAAAGCGAGGCGTGAACAAAACGGGAGCTGAATCAAGGAAACACGCGCTAGCGTGTCCTTGTAAATAATGCGATATAATTATCGCCGCTTTTCGCCCGAAAACGGACGCTAAATCGGCGATAATTATATCGCCAGCCCTTGATGATATGCCCCTCAGTGAGTATAGACACTGCCTGCTGCATACCATTGAAACATGTTCGCCAAGTTCTACAAATAGAGCTTAAACTGCTGATTAGCCACTGAATGGCACTCCCTAATTCAGCAGAACTGCGGTACAAAGAGACATTGACTTGCCAAGTTAGTGATTTACAGAGAAATAAGTACAAATTACGGTTGATAAAGGTGTGTTAAAATAGTTACTGCATTTTATGAGAATTTCAGAAGATATCTTTATAATAGCATAAAATGTAGGTCATGGTGCATTACCTAGTGAAGTTATTTAGCAGTTCGAATCATGCCAGAGGTTAGTAAGGATAGGGGTGTAACAGGATCAACAATTAGGAACGTAATGCCATATGTACAAAACTCAGGATTTGCAATTTCCAATTAGTGAATACGTACAAATCATTATTATGGAATCGCAAAATAAGATGGACATAACCATGGATTCCACTAATAATGATTCCTACGAATTTTCATTCGCAATTAGGGAATTGCAATTTAGGAAATCGCAAAATTGTGATTTCCTATTAGGAAGTCGAAAATTAGGAAAAGTCGCATTCTGGATGCAGAATGATGATGTCAGACCAGGAAGTTTACAAATATAGGTTGTGGCCACAACCCAGAGATCTAGGAAGGTGCGGGAAGGGTGGGGTGCACCTGCCTGACTACTGGCAAGGGAATACCTCTGATTGCACTGTACCATGTCCAAAGAAGATAGGGACAAGGAATCTGGGATCAAGAAGCGAAAAGTGAAGTTCTCCGAAAAGGAGCTGGAGCTCCTAACAGAGGAATGTGTGGCCCACATGGACCAGCTATTCAGAAAGGCCTCTCTCAATGTTAGTGAGAGTCAGAAGATCAAGATATGGAACAACATCTTAGAGAAGGTGAATTCTCTTGGCATAACACAGAGGACCATCCCAGAGATCCGCAAACAGTGGTATGCCATGAGATCCCTCACAAAGGAGAAGGTGATTTGCTGGATGGCTGAGGGTTGTGGCACAGGTGGTATACCCTAAAACACTCCCCTCCCACTCCCATGGAGATACTCATTGAGGGAACACTGGAACCGGAAAGTGTTGTGAGTGTGTCTGACATTGACAGCTCTAATGCTGCAGGCACCAGCCAGGGTAAGTCAACTCCCCTTTACTAACTTAATATAACGTAATGTTTGTAATTACTCAAAAAATCATAACAGCAAATCTGACTCCATTGAGATGCTTGCACTACCTTGGCAATGCATTATGGGAGTTGTAGTACACCATAGTTGCATGCTATACTATGGACTGAAGACTACACTGCACAGACCTGTACATCACCAACATGCCACACACATGAAGCACTGTTGCAACAATATTGTGAACAGACATTGCCCATTTATTTACACTAACTATATACATGCATTTCCACAGATCACACCCAGGATGTGTGAGAAACCTTTGAGGCTGAAGAAGCTACTGACACACATGTTGAAATGGAGCCCAGCACATTTGCAAACCCTATGCCCATCAGTCCAACTTCAACTGCTCGGAGAGCAACTGTTGCACAACTACCAGAATGTGTGGACAGTGATGAGGGACAATCCTAAAGCAGCGACACAACAACCCCAGTGGGCAGGACACACAGATGGCAGAGAGGGAAACCAGCAATAATTCACAATGAGAATGTGTCAGACAGGAATGTAGGAAAGCCAAGATGGCGGCTGAGTGAAAGACCTCGGGAGCTCACCTCCACATCACTTCATCCCTCAGAACGATTGCCGATGTCGAGCGCTGCCAAGAATGCGCCCTGGCCCCGAAAACTGGCCTCGCTGGCTTGAAGGAGAGCGGGAGATGATTGAAAGATGCGACGGTGGACAAATTGAGAGGAGAAACTGCTGCTCGCGCTGGGAAGCGCTAGCCCGGTTGTTGCTGACAGCTGTCTCAGGCTGGGGTAGTCCAGACAGGAGCCGGCCGGAGTTGCTTAGCAACACAGACGCTGGATTCACGGAAGTGCATCGCGGGAAGGCAATGGCGATGGCAGCGCGAGGAGCACGAAGTAAGACGCGCTCCACAACTCAGCTGATTGCTTCTGTAGCGCGGCGTGAACCCGACCCGAAATCGGACTATGAAGTAAAGAAGCCCGGTCACGTTGCGGGTAATAAAGGTAAAATAAATAATGGGAAAAATGCTAAGACCCTCGCCGCTGAGAGTTTGCCTGCTGGAGGATCGGAGAAAAAACAGTCTGTGATCACGAGTCTGTTTTTGAAAAAAAAGGATTTGAGTATGGAGGAGGGGGGACAGACGAAAAAACAAATAAATGACTGTGCCAATGTTGAGAATACTGATGAAGTTCAGTCACAGATTCAAGAGAACTTGACTGATGCAAACAATATCTGAACCTCATGGGGGTCAAGCAATGAGAATACGGTATTGAGTATGGATGATACGCCCGCAATTATCCAGCAAGAGAGGGATGGTAGCAAGGAAAGGAATCTGTTGCAGTCTAATTCTAAAATTGAGATGGAGAAAAAAGAGAAAGATGTCAGTGTGAGTCAGGAAGTAAGGCAGGTGCCACGCATGTTGACAGATGGGCTACAAGAAAGCCTCTCAGAAAATACAGAGATGGGCTATCTGTCCCCCAATCTTATGGAAAACTTTTTTTCCCTGAATGAAGAATCTGGCGACTCGGATATCATTGAATCGCACAGTGGTAGCAGCGATGATGGGTGCGCAGACACCTCAACAAGTAACTATAGCCAACAGGGAGGTAGAAGGATGCCCAGGAAATTAAAGAGGCTTTCGGAAGGGAAAAAGAGTGCCCGTAAGCGGGGCGGAATTGAGGAAGAGGGCAAGCTCGGGTGGGATTAATCAGACACACAACCACATTCCTTGATGGGCTTGCATGGAACAGTGAGCTTAGACAAGAGATCTCAAGGGGGGATGGTGGCTCATAGGGACCCTGAGCAAACACCCGAACCTACATTGGCTACGATCCTGCAATCATTAAGTGCATTTCAGAACGAGGTTTAAACGGAAAATCGGTATGCCCGGGCTGCGGCAAAAAAACTACAGGGCTCGGTGCGCAAAATTGGGAAGACCTGCACTGAAATCGCGGAAAGGATGAGCATGGTGGAGAATCGGACAGAAGTGCTGGAATCTACAGTTGATGCCTTAAAAACACAGGTGTCTTCACAGGAGAGCGTGGTGAAAGACATTATGTGGAAACTGGAGGAGGCAGAAAATCGCCAACGCCGGAATAATCTAAGGATCCTAGGGATCCCTGAGAATAGTGAAGGAAGCGATATTCGCGCATTTACTATCCACTTGTTCAAGAACGCGTTTCCAGAACTAGCGCAATGGGACTGGGACAAAGAGATTCAACGTGTACACTGATTCCCGATGACAATGTCTAAACGCCCGCAAAATAACCAATCATATCCTAGAGTTATTTTGGAAATCTTTTGCTCCGACAGGCTGTATACGATCTGGCCAGACCTAATAAAAAACGGAACTGGGAGAGTTTTTCATTTTTTGCTAAACCAGATTTTGCGCACGCCACGGTGGAAAGACGCTGGCGGCTTCGACAACTGATTACACCGTTTCAAAAAGCTGGTGCCTTAGCTTTTCTCCAGAACCCTGCAAAATTGAAAGTAGTCTCGCAAGGACGAACCTTGTATTTTACATCCGAGATACAAGCCGAGCAAACATTGAAGGAAATCATTGCAGGGAAATCTGGACACTGAGAGCAACCAATAGCTTTCTTTTTTCTTCTTTCTCTGGTGTTGGTCTATTTGGATGTTGTACTTTTTCGCATGATATAACTGTGCTACTTTTTTGTTGTAGCTGGGTGGAGGGGTAAGTCGGGTGAATGTCTAAGAAGAGGATGTATATATAGGAGGGGTGGGGGGGTGTGGAGAGTGGGTGAGGTTGGTCAGACGCTATCACACAGGCTCAGGATTGAGCCTGGTGGCTTAGATAATGGTGGGGGGTGGGGGGTGGGGAGGAGGGAGGACAAGACTAGGGGGATTTTTAGACACAAGGTGTATTGGATAGGTGCAGGACGGGGGGGCCAATGCAATAACAGAAATAGTAGAGAAGGGCAAGTATGGCGTAAAATGAGGGGTATTACTACAGCTAAGTATGGATGGGGTGAACAAATACCTTCCTGGCTAGATTGAAAATTGTGACTGTTAATATTTGTGGCCTTAATGATATAAAGAAAAGACAGAAAGTAGCTGTGGCATTACAGTTAACGGGGGCCAATATCATATGTTTACAAGAGACACATATTGAGGGATCTCAACAATATCTGCTGAAGACTCTAGGATATCGGCTGATTATTGCTTCAACACAGGGGGTGCGAGCTAGGGGGGTGGCGATTTTGGCAAAAGGGGGAGATCTTCAATTTACACGTACATTAGCTGATAAATTTGGACGATGGGCGATTACAGAATGCCACTATGACAATGGGGAAAGCAAATTGACTCTATGCACTATCTACGGTAATGTTAGTGACGACCCAGAGGTGCTGTCTGGCGTGGCTAATGAACTGGCTCACTGGCCTCTCCCGCTGATTGTGTGTGGGGATTTCAATTTACATTTGCCTGGCGACTGGCTTTCTGATCCAGATTTTAAATATCAAGGGTGGAAACCGAAAGTATTCCAGGCACTGAAAGATATGTGTATGTTACATGGGCTGATTGATGGTTGGCAATTAGAGCACTCTGGGGATCCAGGATTTACGTATTATTCTTATCCGCATTCCCGGCATGCGCGGCTAGATTATATGCTTATGTCTAGCTTCTTGAGCCCTGCCATTATAATAGAAAAATTGCCAAGAGTTTTATCGGACCATAATCCTCTAGTACTAAACCTGAAATGTGGGATAAATAAATCCAATACGAGGACATGGACATTCGAAAGAGCATTACTGGGTAATGAGAAATTTTGTCAACATATGAGGAGATGGATCCCGGGATTCTTGGAGGATAATCTTGGTAGTGTAGCAATAGTTGTGGTTTGGGATGCCCTAAAGGCTGGGATTAGAGGGGAGACGCTGCAATTCTCTCTTAGCTCTAACAAAGAGGCCAAACAAAAGATGGCGACTGTAGGAGAGTAGGATCTGCTTCACATGGGTACCCCCACTTTTTGCTGATGCTTCACTGTTTTTCGACATTAGTCTGGCTGGGGCCCTGCTAATCAGAACCCCAGCCTAGCTGCTTCCTCTCTAAAATGGTTTCCATGTGCCTTAGGCACATCTCTGATTGGGATCTGGAGTGCCCTTATAAGTCCCTAGTATATGGTATACTATGTACCAAGGGCATAGGTACCTCAGAGGACCTGCCAGGGGCTGCAGCATGTATTATGCCACCCCTGGAAGGCCATCCAAACTGACACCACAGGTCTGCTACTGCAGCCTGGGTAAGGTGGTGCATGCACCCCTTACTGTGATATAGGTTACCTATATCACGAAATACATACACACATATAAACCTATAAGTCACTCCTAAGGCAGGCCTTATCAATCCTAAAGGCAGAGTGCGTGGTTCCTATGTGAGAGGGTGCCCCTGCATGAGCAGGGCCCCTCTGCAGCGTTCGGAGACCATCTCTGATGCTGTTTGTAGTGCAGCCTGACCATATACTCTTAAGCGCATTATATCCTCGCGGTAAAATGCTAACTTTGGAATGGCTGCACCTAAACATGTCGTGTTTGGTGTCAAACATCTTGGAATACTACCCCCCGCCAATCCTGGCAGCGGGGGTAGCATTCCACCCTTCTAGAGGGAAAGACATGTTAACTCTGACTAGTCCGGTAACTTCTTTCCAGAGCCCTGGCATCACAAAATGGATGCTGCTGCCACAGACACGAGTCTGGCCTCCTGCTGCTGGACGAAACTCCGGCCGGGGAGGCCTGGACAATAGGTTTCCTGTCCCAGGGAGGTGTGACCACCTCCCCAGACAGGATAATGTGTATTGGGGCTGGGCGGGAGCACTTTCGGGTGCTTTGAAGTCCTGCACTGGGGGCACATTTGGTGTCCCTAGTGCATACCCCAGTTCAAACCGGATCAGGGGCTTGCAGCCCCTGCTTTGGCGCGAACTGGACAAAGGGAAAGGGGTGTAGCCACCCCTCTGCCCTGACCCACCCATAGGTGGGGCCACAGAGTAGTCCAACCCCTATTTTTAGAATAAAGGTAGGAACCCAGTCCTTAGGACTTTAGATTATACCTGGACGAAACTCTGAAACTGAATCCTGGACTTTCGACGCTCTACGACAAGATTAGAGGACTGAAGAATCTCCCTTGGGGTCAAGGAGTGACTCCCCTGCTTGGCAGGCACCAAAGAAGCATCTGTCCGGTTCGCATTTCTGAAGCTCCCGTCGGACGCCGAAGTCATCGCATCACCAGAGGTGGATTCTCAGACTTCCCCGAGGCTACCCTGAGTCCCCAGCAAAGCTGAGGCCCGTGGCTATCGTGGGTGACTTGAGACCGTGACCCCTGGACACCGAGCACACTTGCAAGTGCACCATCTTCTGGGTCTCCCAAGAAGTCGTGCTTTGGGCTCCGAGTAGCCCTAGCCTCCAGCACCACCTGCACTGAAGATCACTGGCCCCCACTCCACGAGTGTCCTGTAAGCCAGCTCCACGTGCAGAGTCACGAGGCTCCTTTGCGGTCACTAGCCCGTTGGCTAGTAGCCCTTAACGAAGGCCAATCTTTTCCTTACTTGGCATCCTGGTTGCTCCAGGCCTGCCATCACTTACCCTCGCTGGGTGAGTTCCACAGACCTTGCTGGTCTGCACCATCGACGATCTACATCTTACTCGAGACTTGCCGTTGCCAAGGCTTGTTGGGTCCAATCCGGTCGCCGACACCTCAGCACTCGACAGACATCGAGCACCAGCCCGAATCCTGCTCCTGGTCGCCGACAACGCCTCCCGGACCTCGTGGCTGAAGAGTCAAGACGACCGTCAACGCACCTGAAGCACTCGACATCGGTGGGCATCTGTCCATCGCCTTCCTGGTCACTGGCTAGTGACCCAGACTCTGTCCCCTCTGCTTTCAGGTTCACCAGAACTCCGATCCACTCTTGGATCCACCCGGACACTTTTCTCTTGGCCGCCAGCAGCACTTTGCAGCAGATCGCCATTCGAATCGACGACGAAACCCGACCCCGAAAGGCACCTATGCACCCGGCTTCCCTGGGTGAGGTAACACGAGTACTCCGGTGCTCCCGTGGGTAGAGACTCTTCAAAGTCCTAGATCTCAAAGGGTTTTGTCCTAGTCCTCTTTTAAGTGTCCCTTTCCTCTATTTTCCCGATCCCGACTTTCTCCATAGAAGTTAACGGCGTATCGCGGTTGTGTATTTACACTGCACGCGTCTCCCGTGGGTCCCCTGTGTCACTACCTTGGGTGGTTCCTTGTGGTCCAAGCACTTCTAGAGGCTCTAGGCCTAGTGTCTAGTTCAGTCGTGGTTCGCATACCACTTTATTGGTATATGGTTTGGTACGCCCCTAGGGCCCAAACGTGTATTTGTGCTATTACTGTGATTTAAGATCTTATAACTTATGTATTTCGAACTCTAGCCTCATAAAGAGACTAGAGGGGTGTGTTTAGCAATAAATACATATATTTTGAATATATACCTGGTGTGGTGCTCTTTCATTTGGTCACTCAAGAGATTATAGACTGGTAAAACAAGCTGCTTTACATTCCTTCAAGACTTAGCCTGAAGGCTGCTCTCCATAGCTACCACTAGGATAGCTTTCAATAAGGTTGTCTTTAACCTATCTACCATAAGAGTCGATTTGGACTGGTGCAAGGTGCCCACTATAATTAGTGGACAGCATATGCCAGGCCAACTTCTCACATTGGTGTGCAGCGTGTGGGATTCCAGCTTGCTATTGTTTTACCAGATAATCTCAATTGAATTGATCAACTGAAAACCACTAAAGGTACCTAAGGTACATATAATTTAAGCTTAGAATAACAGTAAGTTCTACTGAACTTAGAGTTGTGTGTTAAGGGATAGCACAACCCTTTCTACAACTCAAGAGAGTTTAGTAGGCCACACTAGAGTAGGTAGTGCATACACCACACCACACTAGTAATGTCTTTAAGGGCAGGATCCAAAGAATCCTTGCAGGAAGCCATTGAGCTTCCACCCTCCAAGTATGATACACTCCCATTCTTGGAATTGAGAGCTTTATGTAACTTGAGAAAAATAAGGACAGGCCAAAGCCCTCACCACCCAACACCTCAAGGAGTTGTTGGTGGCTTATGACCTTAGTAAGACCTGTAGGGACTGAAGGGGTAGGAGCTGAGGGTGGGGCAGAAGAAGAGGAGGACGCTAGGGGTACCAGTACCCCCAGCCCCCTCTGAAACTGGCCAGGAGGGTGACAATGACCCTGACCTGGAAAACCAAATCCCTCCTGTGGATGATGATGAGGATGATCAAAATGATGCCCTCTTTGTCCCCCAGGAAGGATTAAGAGTGTGCCCAGAAGGTCTAGGTCTCCTTCTCAGGAGTCTAACCACTCTGGCACCTCTATAGGGAGCTCTGTCTCATCTCATAGGAGAGAATCCTCTCATGAGAGAAGAAAGAGGCTAGTCCAGTATGAGGAAACTCAGCTGGAACTCAGAAAAAGCAATTAGCTTTAGATAGAGAATCCCTAGATCTCCTTAGAGAGAGAAGAAAGTTGGGACTAGAGTCCCATGGTGGCAGCCATGTCCCTAGAGATAGGGAAAGGTCCTATGACCATAGGAACCTGAGCAAGATTGTCCCTCCCTACCAGAGTGGGGATGATATCCACAAATGGATAACTGCTTTAGAAAGGGCCTGTAAAGTACAGAAGGTCCCTCAGGAGCAGTGGGCAGCAATCTTGTGGCTCTCCTTTGCTGACAAAGGTAGAGATAAGCTCCTCACTGTTAGAGAGGAGGATGCTGACAATTACAAGGTCTTGAAGAGTGCTCTTATTGATGGGTTTGGCCTAACCACTGAACAGTACAGGTTGAAGTTCAGAGACACCCAAAAAGCACAGACTCAAGACTGGGTAGACTATGTGGATTGTTCTGCCAAGGCTCTGGAAGGCTGGTTGATGGGCAGTAAGGTGTGTGACTTCTCAGGATTGTATAATCTGATAATGAGGGAGCAGATTCTTAATAACTGTCAAAATCAGCTGTTGCATCAATACCTGGTAGACTCTGATCTGACCTCTCCCCAAGAATTGGGAAAGAAGGCAGACAAATGGGTCAGGACCAGGGTGAAGCAGAAGGTACAGAACCAAGGTGGGGAAACCAAGAAGCAAGATGCTAAGAACTCTGACAAGGGTGGGGAGAAGGGTAAAGATCAAAAGTCTTCATCAGGCCCCCAAAAATCTTCTTCTGGTGGGGATTCCCAGTCTACCAAGGGTAAAGGCCAAAGAAAACCATGGTGCAAGGTCTGTAAGCAAAAGACCCACTGGACCAGTGATTGCACCAAGTCCAAAGACTCCAGTCCAGCACCCACCAATGCCCCTAAGGCACCTGTTCCCCCTAGTACAGTTGGTGGAAGTGCTCCAGCAAAGGGTTTAGTAGGGTTCACCCTGGGAACTGAGTTGGGCTCTGACTTAGTCAGGGAACTGACTCAGGCTGTGTTAGTCTGTGATGGAGGCATGGATGTGACCTCCACTGTGAGTCCCAGTAATCTGGGCAAGTACAGACAACAGCCTTTAATTAATGGACGTGAGGCTTTGGCATTTAGGGACACAGGGGCAAGTGTCACAATGGTGACACAAGACCTTGTGCTGCCTGGGCAAGTTATGCTTGGTGAGATGTACCAAGTGACCAATGCTAGCAATGTCAGAACAGACCATACTCTGGCAGTTGTTAACTTCTCCTGGGGAGGGGTAACTGGCCTTAAGAAGGTTGTGGTAAGTGCAAACCTACCAGTCGAATGCTTGCTTGGCAATGACTTAGAGACTTCTGCTTGGGCAGAAGTGGAGCTCAGGACCCATGCAGAAATGCTGGGGATCCCTGCAGATGTGTTTGCTGTGACCAGGTCACAAGCCAAAATGTCTAGCACTGAACAGGCCTTGGATTCTGGAAGAATGGACCAAGTGCCTTCCAAGAGGAGGAGTAGTAGGGTTAAGGCAGTGCCTTCCCCTTGGCTCAGGAGGAAGATCAGTCCCTTGAGGGGGATGATCTCAGCCCTGAAGAAGGAACTGTCCCAGAGGAACTTGAACCTGACCAGGTTGAGTTCTTGGGGACAGGGGGACCTTCTAGGGCAGATCTGAGCCAGGAGCAGCAGAGCTGCCCCTCCCTTGAACCCCTCAGACAGCAAGCTGCTGCTGAGGCTGCTGGGAAAGCTAGTGGTCCCCATACAGTGTATTGGGATGATGGACTCCTGTACTCAGAGAGTAGAGACCCCAAGCCTGGTGCTACCAGGAGGTTGGTAATACCTTTGAAGTTCAGGGGCTTCCTATTGACCCTAGCCCATGATATTCCCTTAGCAGGACACCTGGGCCAGAACAAGACTTGGGACAGAATTGTCCCTCACTTTCACTGGCCCCACATGTCTGAAGACAGTAAGGAGTTTTGTCGCTCCTGTGTAACCTGCCAAGCCAGTGGCAAAGCAGGTGGCACTACAAAGGCCCCCTGATACCACTACCTGTGGTGGGGGTGCCCTTTGAGAGGGTAGGGATTGACATTGTTGGTCCCATGGATCCCCAAACAGCCTCTGGGCACAGGTTTATCCTGGTGGTAGTGGATCATGCCACCAGGTACCCAGAAGCTATTCCCCTCAGGACCACTACAGCACCTGTGGTGGCAAGGGCCCTCCTGGGAATCTTCTCAAGAGTGGGCTTTCCTAAGGAGGTAGTCTCAGACAGGGGTGCTAACTTCATGTCTGGGTACTTAAAAGCAATGTGGAAGGAGTGTGGAGTGACTTATAAGTTCACCACACCCTATCACCCACAATGCAATGGTTTAGTTGAGAGATTCAACAAAACCTTGAAGGGCATGATTAAAGGGCTCCCAGAAAAGCTTAGGCGTAGATGGGACATACTCTTGCCCTGCCTTTTATTCGCATATAGGAGGTGCCTCAGAAGGGGGTTGGTTACAGCCCTTTTGAACTTCTGTTTGGCCACCCTGTGAGGGGTCCACTGTGCTTGGTGAAGGAAGGATGGGAGTTACCTCTCAAGCCCCCAAAGCAAGATATAGTGGACTATGTACTTGGTCTCCGCTCCAGGATGGCTGAGTACATGAAAAAGGCAACCAAAAACCTTGAGGCTAGCCAGGAACTTCAGAAGGCCTGGCATGACCAAAGGCTGTTCTGACTGTTTACCAGCCAGGACAGAAGGTGTGGGTGTTGGAGCCAGTGGCCCCAGCAGCTCTCCAAGATAAATGGAGTGGACCCCACACTATTGTTGAGCAGAAGGGTGAGGTCACTTATTTAGTGGACCTAGGAACACCCAGGAGTCCCCACAGGGTTCTCCATGTCAACAGGTTAAAACCATATGTGGACAGGGCAGACATGGGCTTGCTCATGGCTACTGATGAAGGGCAGGAGGAAGAGAGTGACCCACTCCCTGACCTGCTCTCACAGAACCCTGACGATGGGTCAGTTGATGGTGCAGCCTTGGCAGGCAGCCTCACTACTCCAGCAACAAACTGATTGCAGGCAAGTCCTCAATCAGTTTCGACATATGTTTTCACTGACACCCAGTCAGACCACCTGGTGCACTCATGAAGTGGACACTGGGGACAGTCTGCCTATTAAAAACAAGATTTATAGGCAACCTGACCATGTCAGGGACTGTATCAGGACTGAAGTCCAGAAAATGTTGGAATTGGGAGTAATTGAGCCCTCAGATAGCCCTTGGGCTAGTCCAGTAGTCCTAGTACCGAAACCTCACACCAGTGGTGGAAAAAGAGAGATGAGGTTTTGTGTAGACTACAGGGGTCTCAATGCAGTCACTAGGACTGATGCCCATCCAATACCCAGGGCAGATGAGCTCATAGATACTTTGGCCTCTGCCAAATATCTCAGCACATTTGACCTAACAGCTGGCTACTGGCAGATCAGACTAGCTGATACTGCAAAGCCCAAGACAGCATTCTCAACCCCTAGTGGGCATTATCAATTTGTGGTAATGCCCTTTGGTCTGAAGAATGCACCTGCCACTTTCCAGAGGTTGGTGAACACAGTTCTCACAGGACTGGAAGCCTATAGTGCAGCTTATCTAGATGATATTGCTGTCTTTAGCTCCACCTGGGAGGATCACCTGGTCCACCTCAGGAATGTTTTACAGGCCCTGCAAAAGGCAGGCCTGACTATCAAGGCCACTAAGTGCCAGATAGGGCAGAGTCAGGTTGTGTACCTGGGCCACCTTGTGGGTGGAGGCCAGGTTCAACCTTTGCAGAGCAAGATCCAGACCATCATGGACTGGACTGCTCCCACTACCCAGACTCAGGTGAGAGCCTTCTTAGGCCTGACTGGGTACTATAGGAGATTTGTCAAGGGGTATGGATCAATAGTGACACCCTTGAATGACTTAACTTCTAAGAAAATGCCCAAAAGGTTCAGTGGACAGTTAGCTGTCAAAAGGCATTTGATGACCTCAAGCAGGCCATGTGCACTGCTCCAATTCTGCAGAGTCCTGATTACTCCAAGAAGTTCATTGTTCAAACAGATGCATCTGAATTGGGGGTAGGGGCTGTACTGTCACAATTGAATAAAGAAGGTCAGGATCAGCCAGTAGCTTTTATTAGCAGAAGGCTGACCCCTAGAGAGAAACGTTGGTCAGCCATAGAGAGGGAGGCCTTTGCTGTGGTCTGGGCTCTGAAGAAGTTGAGGCCATACTTGTTTGGTACACACTTCCTGGTTCAGACAGACCATAAGCCCCTCTTATGGCTAAAACAAATGAAGGGTGAAAACCCCAAACTGCTTAGGTGGTCCATTTCCCTACAGGGGATGGACTTTACAGTGGAACATAGGCCTGGGAGTAACCATGCGAATGCAGATGGACTCTCTAGGTATTTCCACTTAGAACATGAAGACTTAACTGGGCAAGGTTAGTTTAATGTCCCTACGTTTGGGGGGTTGTGTAGGAGAGTAGGATCTGCTTCACATGGGTACCCCCACTTTTTGCTGATGCTTCACTGTTTTTCGACATTAGTCTGGCTGGGGCCCTGCTAATCAGAACCCCAGCCTAGCTGCTTCCTCTCTAAAATGGTTTCCATGTGCCTTAGGCACATCTCTGATTGGGATCTGGAGTGCCCTTATAAGTCCCTAGTATATGGTATACTATGTACCAAGGGCATAGGTACCTCAGAGGCCTGCCAGGGGCTGCAGCATGTATTATGCCACCCCTGGAAGGCCATCCAAACTGACACCACAGGTCTGCTACTGCAGCCTGGGTAAGGTGGTGCATGCACTCCTTACTGTGATATAGGTTACCTATATCACGAACTACATACACACATATAAACCTATAAGTCACTCCTAAGGCAGGCCTTATCAATCCTAAAGGCAGAGTGCGTGGTTCCTATGTGAGAGGGTGCCCCTGCATGAGCAGGGCCCCTCTGCAGCGTTCGGAGACCATCTCTGATGCTGTTTGTAGTGCAGCCTGACCATATACTCTTAAGCGCATTATATCCTCGCGGTAAAATGCTAACTTTGGAATGGCTGCACCTAAACATGTCGTGTTTGGTGTCAAACATCTTGGAATACTACCCCCGCCAATCCTGGCGGCGGGGGTAGCATTCCACCCTTCTAGAGGGAAAGACATGTTAACTCTGACTAGTCCGGTAACTTCTTTCCAGAGCCCTGGCATCACAAAATGGATGCTGCTGCCACAGACACGAGTCTGGCCTCCTGCTGCTGGACGAAACTCCGGCAGGGGAGGCCTGGACAATAGGTTTCCTGTCCCAGGGAGGTGTGACCACCTCCCCAGACAGGATAATGTGTATTGGGGCTGGGCGGGAGCACTTTCGGGTGCTTTGAAGTCCTGCACTGGGGGCACATTTGGTGTCCCTAGTGCATACCCCAGTTCAAACCGGATCAGGGGCTTGCAGCCCCTGCTTTGGCGCGAACTGGACAAAGGGAAAGGGGTGTAGCCACCCCTCTGCCCTGACCCACCCATAGGTGGGGCCACAGAGTAGTCCAACCCCTATTTTTAGAATAAAGGTAGGAACCCAGTCCTTAGGACTTTAGATTATACCTGGACGAAACTCTGAAACTGAATCCTGGACCTTCGACGCTCTACGACAAGATTAGAGGACTGAAGAATCTCCTTGGGGTCAAGGAGTGACTCCCTGCTTGGCAGGCACCAAAGAAGCATCTGTCCGGTTCGCATTTCTGAAGCTCCCGTCGGACGCCGAAGTCATCGCATCACCAGAGGTGGATTCTCAGACTTCCCCGAGGCTACCCTGAGTCCCCAGCAAAGCTGAGGCCCGTGGCTATCGTGGGTGACTTGAGACCGTGACCCCTGGACACCGAGCACACTTGCAAGTGCACCATCTTCTGGGTCTCCCAAGAAGTCGTGCTTTGGGCTCCGAGTAGCCCTAGCCTCCAGCACCACCTGCACCGAAGATCACTGGCCCCCACTCCACGAGTGTCCTGTAAGCCAGCTCCACGTGCGGCGTCACGAGGCTCCTTCGCGGTCGCTAGCCCGTTGGCTAGTAGCCCTTAACGAAGGCCAATCTTTTCCTTACTTGGCATCCTGGTTGCTCCAGGCCTGCCCTCACTTACCCTCGCTGGGTGAGTTCCACAGACCTTGCTGGTCTGCACCATCGACGATCTACAT